>QLOH01000509.1:0-600000 GCA_026901365.1 Sesbania bispinosa | reverse complement strand
GGATTGATAATCATCAATGATATATTATATATTATATATTATATATTATCGTGCCATTAACTTAAGGTTTAAATCAATTACATGTGGTATCCCTGTTATTGTTACAACGTGAGCATATTCCGTGAAAAATGGCAATCGTATTATGAAGACTCTGTACATGTCTATACACGTGGCACGACTCCAAAACAATCGTCTCAATGAAATATTGCCCTCGTTTCCGGATTGATAATTCCGAGATTCAAGATCAGAGATTCCGAGATTGGTCCGAGATTGGCCCTGGATGCGTGAGGCTGTGCAACAGGCTCCCTTACTCTTTAATTTGTTGTTTGTTGGCACACCACTTGCTTTGAATTGTTGGCATAACATTTAATGGTAAATCAACATATAAAAAAAACTGTTGTATTGTGTATATTGGGCAACCTCGTGCTGACAATGTTGTTTTTGCATCTCTCTACAATGAACTAGTTCCAAATACAATCCAAGTAACAAATGAAAATAATCTGATCAATGTGTTGTCTTGATCTGATGAATTTCTATACATTATGTGCTTTCCGAAATCAACCTCTTCATGAATCTGATGAAAAACAGCACGGTTAAGGCTGAGATGTAGCATTTATTGGTCCCAATGAAAATCACTTTGCTATTCTTGATGATGACAAGACAGGGTTGGCACTATATGTTCTACCAAGCGGGCCCTCACAAGATCTAAAGGAAATTGATAGAATTTTTTAAGAAAACTAGTCTATAGAAACTAGTGTTGGTTCAGTTTGTGGCCCAACTTGGACCATACAAGGGTATCGACTTTCAACTTCAACCTCAACTCCATTTCAAACTTAGAAGCCTTGAATCTGAGAAACGTATTAGGTGGAAATTATGGGAATGTTCGTATCGTGGAGATACTCAAAATTCCGAGATGAAATTCCTCATGTGTTAACTCGGTAGTCGAACTACGTTCTGAGAAGCACAACACTTCTAGGGTGGACATCTCAGCTGTCAATGCAGTGTCCCTTCTCCGCCATCTTTCTTGTGTAGCTTCTCCATCGGGACATTCCGAGATGATCATGACGAGCCTCATGTGCTTACATGTCAGTGCCCAGAGCTGGACCCAATGCGGAAGTCCTCTAACTTCACCTCAGGTCGTGTTTCAGAGTGCGACATCTACATGTCGAGGACAAAGTCTGCATCGTTTCCGAGATGAATTTATTGGAGTGGCCGAGGATCCTCATGCCATTATCATTGCATTCAGAGACATTAATGAACGCAGTTTATAGAACTGGATCCAAGATTTATACTGGAAGCAACAAGAGATAAATTAACCTGGCATGGATGATGCAATGATACAATGAGAGCTTCTGATAATTTCTACCCTCGCGATCCGGTGTCACACACCGTCCACATTGCCTCTGTGGCGTATAATAACAATTTTCCTTGGGGAATCTATGCAGCCTGATTGGACGATTATAAAATGGAACTACCAGCATTCCATTTAGCTCCTCCTCCTCGCTCGCATCGATCACATTCACACATTCTCACTCAGAGCCTTCCCTTCCCTTCCCCTGTTACTGCTAGGAACCGGAAAGGAAAGGGTTGCTTGATCAAACCGAGATATTTTAATAGGCCATTTGAGCTCCAGGATTCAACAGAAGGGCTCTCAGAATCATGCTGCACAGACAAAATCTGTTTAATATTGTTAGCTTTCTTTCCTTTATTGAAACTCTGAGATGAATGATACAAGTTAACAGTAGAGATTATTTCCGGGATAAACCAACATATTTTCCGAAATAAGCACTGAGCTTGCTGGTTAGTTCCGAGTTAAATCTGTTTCGAAGCAACTCCTTGCAATCATGACCGTTGGATTATCCCAGACCATTTGCAGCTTAGCGACTCTGTTTTTGTTGAATCGGGTCGGGCCTCGCCCGTTGTTGACGAGTGCGGTTGGCATGGTGCTTCGCTTCTCGCACTTGCGGTGAGCCTCACAGTCATTGATCATTCGCATGAAAGGCTATTGTGGGCCATTGGGTTCATTGCCACCGTGTTATCCTACGTGGCCACGTTCTCTATTGAAGCGGGTCCCATAACGTTGGTTTATAGCTCTTAGATCTTCCCGTTGAGGCTACGCGCTCAGGGTTCGACTATGGGAAGATGATGCTTGGAAAGGAAAGGAAAGGATTGCTTGATCTCTGACTCTGAATATGGGGAATAGGCGTGTAATGGTGCCGGCCAAGGATGTTGACTTGTCCTCCGTCAAATACGAACCCGAAGTTATCCAACCTTCGCATTTGACTGGCTTTGTGTTTAGATTGTTTATGAGGATACTGGAAACTCCACTGATAGGACTTCTCATTGTGACTTTTTGAAGAAGTAAAATATCATTGTGACTTTTTTGAAGAAGTAAAATAAATTGATGAGTTATTGTGGAACATTGTGATACCCGAGAAACCCATGTTTAAACCTGAATATCCACCTCAAGCTTTATTACACTACATTGATATTGTACCAGAACACTTTGTCACTTGCATTGCTGACATCTCCTTCGCCAGCTGACATCTACGTAATTGGGTTCCAAGAAATAGTACCGCTGAATACAAGGGATTTACTTGGGCCGGGGCACAGTGGCCTAGTAGCGAAATGGCTGACCCTTATTCGTGAAGCCTTGAACACTACAACCTCACTGGTGAAACAATCCTTTATAATTACCTTCTTCATGGCTATCTTTCTTCTCTCCTATCTGAATATGACAGGTAATTCTACTGTAAATTTGAATAAGAATTTTGCACGGTTTTATTTGTGCACGCAGCCCGGATTATACAATCCTTATCCAACTCGGATTTATAACTTACCCGAGTTGAGCGCTCGGAGTTTTATGTCTGAGACCATATACTTTTTCTTATGTATCTGTCTCATACTATTGCGCTCTGATAGTATCTTACCCGGATTACATACTGCTTGTTTGCATGCTTCTCAGATGCATGAGGTCTTCACACCTCGGATATCAGACTGGGTTTCTTGTATCTCAGACTTCTTGCCTTTACTGTCTCGGGCTTGTCCCTTGAGCATTTCGGGCGCAGTCCCTCGACTATCTCGGGCTTGTCCCTTGAGCATTTCGGGTGTCGTCCCTCGACTATCTCGAGCTTGTCCCTTGAGTATTTCGGGCGCAGTCCCTTGACTATCTCGGGCTTGTCCCTTGAGTATTTCGGGCCTAGTCCCTCGACTATCTCGGGCTTCTCCCTCGAGCATCTCGGGCCAAGTCCCTTGATTATTATTGTATTGGTTTCTCAATTTACTTTGGATTATGCTCCTCATCTTCGACTCAGGTCTGCGAGGCCCCGGATATCCATGTCAGAGCATTCCTTGACACTTCAAATTATCATCTCGGACCCAGTTCCTTGAGATCATAGCTTGCTTATCATCATTTCGGACTCAGTTCCTTGAAAGGTATGTCAATGTGTGCACCCATACCAAAATCGACCTCAACGGTTAACAACATGCACCGACTGAATACCAACTTGGGGGCATCTATTTTGGCTTATTTGGTGCCGACATCATTCCTAAACTATCTTTGACAAATATAAAGTCGTTATGAAAACAATCTGGGCTTGGTCCCGTGCTCACACGAACATTGACTATCTTTGACAAGATGGAAATTATCTGGACTGGCTATACATGGCACATGTCATTTACGCTTAACCAACGCTGCCGACTTCGATGAAGTTCACAACTCCGATTAAGGGACTCCGATTGACTACTGTACGTATCAAGCCGGTTGAATGACCGCAGACTATTTCAAGTCGGATACTTTATATCAAAGCACCCGACTTGGGGGGCATCTGTTCTGGAGGAAAATGGACCTCGGCTAACTTAAACCGGCATCTACACGACGCGTGAACATCCATCTCACTTAAGCGCGTCATTACACTAGCTAAAATCGGTTACGATCTTCTAATTGAATTTTCCGCCATACTTCACCTATAAATACATTGCGGGAGACCCATTTGAGGTACGCATTATTCTATATTTCATATACTCTGATCGGAATCTTTACTGACTTGAGCGTCGGAGTCCCTGCAGGTACACCCTGCCCCGTCGTGGATCTGCCGTGGATTACAAGATGATTCAACCTCTTCAACTGGAGAACGCCGTAGAGAATTTCCAGAGGAACAGGTGTAATTTTAACATTTTGTAGTGGTAATCATTTATTATGACATATGTAATTGTAATTTACTGGTAACAATACATTTCTTTGGTCTGTGTATTTTAGTCATATGTTTCTTATAAATAGGAACGAAGGTAGTATCTTTTAATAAACATGATAAATAGCTTTCTCATCACCAAAATAATTTTTCAAGAAAGTTTTATCAAGTTATGAATTAATTTAGTCCTTTAAAAGTATAGTCTGTTGTTTCAGCACATGTTCTCACTTTATACCTTGAGCATATTATAATAGATCTGCATAAGAGTGCTTCTAAAGAAATTTCTACTTGTACAATGATTGAATATTAACTAAATAAGGATTCTAGAAAGTTTCATAAATTTCCAACTAGATTTAACCCTTTAGAAGTAAGCTACTGTTTTTCATTATTCTTACTTCCAAACATAACAACATGTATTCTCTACAATAATCATTGTGTAGCACTTTTTACTCATTATTGAAGTAATATTATTAGCATCATTAGTTCATATAAGCTTTTGTTTCTTTAAAATATATCATTATGATAATTTGTAATTGATTTGAGCTAACATTATCTTCTAAAGACACCTTTTCGATAAACAAGAACCTTTTTGAACAAAAAATCAATAAGGAACTTAGTTGTGTCAACAGTTTCTAATGCTCACTATCCAACTCTCTTTTCTCTTGTGACTCTCTTAATCACTTCAATTCTTATTGGTTTAATCAATTACATGATCATGTAATTCAAGTGCCAAAAATTGTTCTATGAGGTAAGTAAATTTTGCATGCTCAAATGTGTTGAGTCTCAAAAGTTATAGAATTATTTACCTTGAGTCTCAGTCTCTCAATAGGTTTTAATGAATAACAAATATAAATATTCAGATAAATTTATGACAAAATGCCTTCACAATACTCTATTTTATTTCAGATCATAAGAGTGTGAAACATCATCTGAAAGTTTATCATCGTCTGAAGATCAAACATCGTCTGAAGAGCGATTATCCTCGAAAGAAGTGAAGTGCATCTAAAGCATCCCTTGCATCTGAAAGATGAAGTCTTCAGGACAATGGTTTGACCTTAGAAGACGTTGCTGAGTACGAGGAACGTTCAAATCAAGATCTTACCTACTTCAGCATAAGAGTCAGTGTTGCTTTTCTTCCTCGTTCAAATGTTTAGCACATTTAAGGAAAGTCTTCAACGCTGCTGCTCCTACCCAGATTGCTTTGTGTGCGCAGACCTGCTGCACCTGCTTCTACTTAGATTGCTTTGAACAGAGCTGTGTCAAATGTATTCTGAATGCATTAAATGCTATTTGGTAACGGGCATTTATCCTTTGGAGACTATAAATACGTCCCATGAACAATTAAAGAGAGAGAAGCATTATCAACCAAAAGAAACTACACGCTGCAAAAATTAAACTATGATATTCTTTGTACAATCATTCATTTTCATATTCTGAGAAACTCTAAGCTTTTTTGTACATCAAAGTTCATAGCTATCATCTGAAGATAGTAAACTAATTCTCTTTCTTGATTAAACTTAGAACAGTTTGGGTTGTGAAGCCTGGAGAGGCTTTCTGTCTGAAAGAATACTTGGGTTACACTTGGATAAGTGTCGGAGAGCCTGAAGAGGCTTGGTGAAAGAAACAATACTTGGTTGAGAGCCTAGAGAGGCTTGGTGAAGGAAAGAATACTTGTGGTAGAGCCTGGAGAGGCTTGGTGAAAGAAAGAATACTTGTGGTAGAGCCTGGAGAGGCTTGGTGAAAGAAAGAATACTTGTGGTAGAGCCTGAAGAGGCTTGATAGAAAAGAATACTTGTAATTCTTGCAAGAATAGTGGAAATCCATTGGCGGGTTGCCTTTGGGACTGGACGTAGCTCACGGTGAAAGTGAGTGAACCAGGATAAATTTGGTTGCATTCAACGGTGTGGACTACCACTACTGGAGGGATCGTATGAAGTTGTTCATTGAAAGTAACAATATTGATGTATGGGATGTGGTCACTGGTGGAGACTATGTTCCTTTGCATGCTGGAGTGCCCATACCTAAGGCTGAATGGACCTTAGAGCAGAAGGCTAGAGTTCAGTTAAATGCCAAGGCCAAACTCTATCTGATATGTTCATTGAACAAATCAGAATATGAACAGGTTCATGGATGCTCATCTTCCAAGGAGATCTGGGAGACACTTGCAGCTGCCCATGAAGGGACAGAGACTGTCAAGCAATCCAAGATAAGCATGCTTGTACATCAGTATGAGATGTTCAAGATGGAAGAGTCTGAAACTAAAAACCAAATGTTTGGAAGATTTCAGACAATAACCAATGGACTCAGGTCTTTAGGTAGACCTTTGAATCTGGAGACAACAATCGAAAGATTCTAAGGAGTTTGCCAAAGTCCTGGAGACCCAAAGTTACAGCCATTCAAGAGGCCAAAGATTTAAACTCTCTTAGAATGAAGGAACTATTGGGTTCACTCAAATTTCATGAGCTTGAACTTGGGGAAAATGACACCAAGAAGAAATCACTGGCATTGAACTCAAAGGCCAGACAGTCTAGGCATGATAACATGAAAGCCATGCAAGCAGAGGACACTTCAGATGGTGATACTGAGTCTGAAGGTTGTTCAGAAGATGATGACTTAGCTCTTCTCAGCAAAAAGATTAAAAATATGTTACAAAGAAAAGGGAGATATAGAAGATCTCAACCCCCTAATATCAAACAAGGTAAGTCAGGTAAAGAATCCTTTAACACTGACAAAATTACTTGTTTTGAGTGCAAACAGCTAGGTCATATGAAGGGTGATTGTCCTAAGCTAAGGAAGCCAACCTTTCAGAAGAAGAAATTCCTTAAGAAAAGAAATGATTGATGGCAACATAGGAGGATCTAGATGACTCAACTTCAGAAGAAGAGGATGACACTTCAGAAGAAGCCAATCTCTGTCTGATGGCAAGCCTACTATCTTCAGACAGTTCAGATTCTGAGGTAATACCTTAAACCTTACAAGATCAGTATGATGACCTTGTTGAAAGTAGCAGAGAGTTGTTTAATGAATTCAAAGAACTTTCAAGAGCTTTTACTCAAGCTACTTTAGAAAATGAGAATTTGCAAAAAGAAAACCTTGCTCTCAAAGAAAAGCTACTTTAGCAAGATCCAAGTAGTTCTGATAATCTTGTTAAAGAGAACAAAAAGCTCAAAAACAAGGTTAGAGAATTAACTTTGGATCTAGCCAGATTTGTCAAAGGAACTAATAATCTGAATAGATTATTGGGCTCTCAGAGGCATTCCCTTAACAAGAGTGGCTTAGGTTATTCAAACACATCTACATCTGAATCTTTTATATTTAATATGCCCGATAAAGGACCTAAGAAAGGTAATGGGTGTTCTAACGTGGAAAGCCTGGACATGTTGAGTCTCAGTGCAGACACAGTAGGAAAATAAGACCCAAAGCTAACAAAAAAGGACCCAAGAAGGTATGGGTACCTAAGAAATTGATTGTTCCTGTTGCAGATGTGTTTAACAAGACAAAAGAAACACCACAAATGGTACCTGGACAGTGGGTGCTCGCGAAACATGACGAGAGAAAGGTGTTTGTTCCAAAGCCTTAGACCCAAGGCAGGAGGAGTGGTCACCTTTGGTGGAAACCAGCAAGGGAAGATCACTGGCATTGGGACAATAGGTATGACTCCTCTTTCCCTGATAAAAAATGTGCTTCTAGTGGAAGGATTACAACAGAATCTTCTGAGCATAAGTCAATTATGTGACAGTGGATATGTGGTGTCTTTCACTAAGAAGGATGTATAGTCAAAGATGCTTCAAATCATGTTCTATTTTCTGCTAAGAGACATAATAATGTGTATAAGATTGATCTAGAGGAACTTATAAATCAAAATGTGAAGTCTTTTGTTTCCATTGAAGATGAAAAACAGATTTGACATCAGAAACTTGGACATGCCAGCTTGAGATTGATCTCAAAGCTAACCAAACACAACCTGGTTAAAGGCTTACCCAAGCTCTCATTCAAATCTAATATTTTATGTGAAAGTTGTTGATGGGTTTCTGGCAAGTGAACCAAAAATCCAGTAGTATAATAGTAAGAAAAGTATCGTATCCACAGGGAACGGTCAATTCACGTATACTCGTGATCTAATTATCAAGGGAAAAAATGGATTTTGAGAATATTGTTGTGCGAAAAACGTAAATAGCAAATTAATAATCAATTGAATTTAGAAAGGAAGAGTAAGAGACACTTTACTTGGATTAGGATTGAACTTCATCTCATCACACCCCTCATGTATGTCGAGACTACCTATTATTTATAGGCTTTGAACTATAACACTGTAGACAAACTATATTGCTAAGACCCCGAGTTACCAGGCGCCACTCACACTCAAAGGTAATCCATGTGGGTTCTCCCAAGCGACAGACATACCCTCAGCTTATTTTGCTTTCTTTATCCCGTTTGTAAAAGAATTAATTGATAAACGAGGCCTACTCCTCTGGACGCACCTTCACTGGAGTATTGTCACTACCCATCACTCATTAGAATACATCCACGTTTCGCTTCCTGGATTGATAATCAACTAATCCTTTGCTATCGATCCATTAGACCATGCCTATCCTTTAGATGCCCTTCATTAGGATACCCACACTACCCATCAATCATTAGCAACACCCATGTTTCAGTCACTGGTTAACCACGTATTCTCATTCACTCAGAGGTTGAGTTTCCTATGTCTAGGCTCCCCCAAACTCAATCCTAGTCGTAACGTTAATTACAAACTAGCCTATAACTCCGGCGCAAGCGCGGAAGTTAGGAATTAAGCACAGAACAAGATTACCAATATTATAGCTAGGGAACTGCATAAATAAATAGATAGAGTTCAACATACACTTGGGAATGGAATCGATTACATTCAATCCTAATGGAGAGTTAACTACACAAGGTAGTCATACAAACCACCGAAGATGTTGTCACCATCTTCAATCCTTGTGAAGCGCTCCTCCTCTCCTACTCTAAAATTAGAACTGGTGCATTATCACTGGAATACAACTGAATTACAATAATCGTGCACACCTGATCTGGTGCAAGAGGCTCCTATTTATAGGCTAAGGAAAGACAAAGAAAATTGGGGAGAAATCTATCTAAAAATGGCAACAGGGCAAGAATCAGCGTGATCTGCGCTTCACCCTGTGCTACAGCGCTGGATGCAGCGCAGGTTCCAAAGAGCTTGCACTTCATCCTACGCTGTAGCATAGGTTGAAGCGCAACATGCGTCCTGCAGCTCCAAATTTTCTCTTTTTAATTTGATCTCTCCCCGAGACTGGTTTTGGCTGATTTGTATTTCCTTGTTTCCCTTTATTTGATGAAATTTTTCTATTTATTGAGCATCTTTGATTTATTTGGGAAGGTTGTCTGCAGAATCCTTGTTTGATTGGCAAAGATATCTTCATTAATGGCTCTCAAATATTCTTCAAATCTTCATTATTACTCACAAATAATCTTCCAATCTTCATTAATTGCCTCCAATCAAACTTCAAATCTTGCAGATATCTCCTTTATTTAATGTTATCTTTCCCTCAAATCAAATCCTTGCAATATTTTACAAAAATCAGCAATATTTCTATCAAAATAGCATCAAATTCAAATCTAAGATTAATAAATACAATTTATCTAATATTTTATAAAAAGGGATTAAACTGGGACACAAATACCATTTTATCCTTGATAAGTGAACTAAAAAGTGCTCTAATTTATCATATGATTTTCACTTATCAGCTGTCTGAAAAGGAAACAAACCAGAAACTCTTTTAAGAGTAAGAATATTGTTTCAACCAGCAGACCTTTAGAACTCTTTCACATGGATTTGTTTGGTCCTACTAGAACAGAAAGTCTTAGCAAAAAGAAATATGGATTGGTCATTGTTGATGACTATACAAGATTCACATGGGTTATATTCCTAAGAAGCAAAGAGGAAACCTTTGAGAATTTCACAAAATTATGTAAGAAGGTGCAGAATGAAAAAGGAATCTGCATATCTGCCATCAGAAGTGATCATGATGGAGAGTTTGAAAACTCAAGCTTCAGACTGTTCTGTGATGAGAATGAGATCTCACACAATTTCTCTGTGGCTAGAACACCTCAGCAAAATGGGGTTGTTGAGAGAAAGAACAGAAGCTTGCAAGAGATGAGAAGAACCATGCTCATTTCAAGCAATCTACCTAGATCCTTTTGGGAAGAAGCTGTTCACACAACATGTTACATTCAGAACATAATTTTGGTAAGACCAAATCTCAAAAGAACCCCATATGAATTGTGGAAAGGAAGAAAACCCAACATTTCCTACTTCCATATCTTTGGATGTGAGTGTTTCATACTCAACACAAAAGATAATTTAGGAAAATTTGATGCTAAGTCTGACAAAGGTTTCTTTATTGGATATTCTGAAACTTCTAAGGCTTACAGAGTGTATTATGCAAGAACCTTAGCTGTAGAAGAATCTATTCATATAAGATTCAATGACTTCAAAGAGACTGATAGGGAACTATCAGATCTAGAAGATGATTTTGCAGGTTTGGAGATAAACCCAGATGTAAAGTCCAAAGGATCATCTGAAGGACCTGCTGAGCAAAAGACTGAACTTATGTCTGAAGCTGGACCTTCTCAGACCAACATTGTTGAGTCTCAGACAGAGTGCGTACCCTCTCACAATCGCGATCGGAGATACCGAACTCATCATCCAAGAGAGCAAATTATAGGTGACACCTCAGAAGGAGTAAGAACAAGATCAAGATTTAAAAGCTTGAATAATCTTGCACTTCTCTCTGAGATTGAACCTAAAAACATTGAAGAGGCTCTGCATGATGAAGGTTGGATCCTAGCCATGCAAGAAGAGCTGAATCAATTTGCTAGGAGTGATGTCTGGACACTTGTACTAAATCCCATGGGAAAACTATAATAGGAACCAAATTGGTGTTCAGAAACAAGTTATCAGAAGAAGGAAAAGTAGTCAGAAACAAGGCAAGACTTGTTTCTCAAGGCTACAATTAGCAATAAGGTATTGATTTTACTGAAACCTTTGCTCCCGTAGCCAGGCTTGAAGCAATTAGAATTTTACTCTCTTATGCAGTAAATAATGGCATCACCTTATATCAGATGGATGTAAAGAGTGCCTTTCTCAATGGATTTATTGAGGAAGAGGTCTATGTTAGACAACCCCCTGGTTTTGAAGATACTATTTTTCCTGAGCATGTTTTTAAACTAAAGAAAGCTCTTTATGGTCTGAAACAAGCCCCAAGAGCTTGGTATGACAGATTGAGCAATTTTTTGATCAAAAATGGTTTTGAAAGAGGAAAAATATATACAACTCTTTTCAGAAAACTGTCTAACAAAGATTTAATTCTAGTTCAGATATATATGTGGATGACATTATTTCTGGTTCTACTGATTCTTCACTATGCAAGGAATTTTCTAAGCTTATGCAATCTGAGTTTGAGATGAGCATGATAGGGGAACTTAAGTTCTTCCTAGGACTTCAGATTAAGCAACAATCTGATTGTATATGGATCCATCAGGAGAAATATACAAAAGAGATGCTTAAGAAGTTCAACATGAGTGATTGCAAGCCCATGTCAACTCCTATGCATCCTTCTATTGTTCTTAGCAAAGATGAAGGGGAAGAACCAGTAAATCAAACTTTGTTCAGAGGAATGATTGGCTCATTATTGTATTTAACAGCAAGCAGACCTGACATTATGTTCAGTGTGTGTCTTTGTGCTAGATTTCAATCTAATCCAAGAATTACTCATTACAAAGTTGTAAAGAGAATTTTCAGATATTTGAATGGTACTACTAATCTTGGTCTTTGCTATAAGAAAAGTAAGGATTGCAGGTTAGTGGGATTCTGTGATGCTGATTTTGCTGGAGATAGAATTGAAAGAAAATCAACCAGTGGAGGATGTCACTTCATTGGAGATAACATAATCAGCTGGTCCAGCAAAAAGCAAAGCACAATTGCCCTATCAACAGTTGAAGCTGAATATATAGCAGCAGCAAGTTGTTGTTCACAACTATTATGGGTAAAATATCAGTTAGAAGATTTTAATATTGATGTGTCTTCTATACCTGTTATGTGTGATAACACAAGTGCCATTAAATTGTCTAAAAATCCCATTCAACACTCTAGGGCAAAGCATATAGAAATCAAGCATCATTTCATTAGAGACTATGTTCAGAAAGGAGTCTTTGATATAAAGTTCATTGATACTGAGCATCAATGGGCAGATATATTTACAAAGCCTCTATCTGAAGTTAGATTTAAATTCATTAGAGATAATCTGAAAATCTTGGCTTTGTCTGAAAAATAATTGGTTGCATCTGAACATGCATCATCTGAATGTATAGTTGCATCTGAACATGCATTGTCTGAAATATCATGTGCATCTGAAGTAACTATGTCTGATGACGTGACAAGCTAAAAACGTTTTGTCTCCTTCACTGAGTAACTTCTCTCAGCATGTCTGCACGTTCTCCAAGACTGCAACTGCCATCATTACTGTTGTGACGGTTATTTAAGGACGTGTTGTCAACGGTTACAGGCTACTCACACTCTTTCTTCTGCTACACTGTGTATTCCTTGTGCCCTAAGCTTTTCATCTCCTCAAAGCTCTCGTCTTCTTCTCAAGCTTTCTTCAATGGCGTCCAAGAAATCTGCAGGTTGCCAAATTGTTCCTTCAAGGACTGTTAACCTAGATGAACTTGAAACTGGTGGTATCTACCTCTCTGAGTTTTTCGAAACTTGTGGATGGACCAACTTCTTCACTGCCATTGACTGTGCATGGCATGAACAAAGTGTGGTTGACTTCTAGAAGAATGTTGAAGACATCTCTACTCAGAACGACAAGTTTAAAGGGTTCAAGACTGCTGTGATGGGTGTAAAGATTCTGGTGGATTCTAACACCATTGCTCAGGTTACTAATGTGCCAAACTCCGGGGAGATATTCTCTCCAGAATGGGAGCTGAGAAATGGTGGAACTAAGAAGTTCACAAAGAAGCTCTATGGGATTGAAGACCCCAGTGAACTGAAGAGTTCTCTTATGCATTCAAAGGCAAGGATTCTCCATGCTATCCTAGGTTGCTGCATTTTGCCCAAGCATGGAAGCAAGAATCACGTGTCAGAACTTGAAAGGTATTGTATGACCAATCTCCTGGACAAGAAGCCTCTGAACCTTCCCAGGATCATCCTCTACAACATGCTGAAGAGGGTAAATGATTCAGCTGCTAGCTACACTCACAATACTTTAATCACCAATATTCTGCTGAAGTTTAGAGTGCCCATTGAGAAGCTGTATGATCATAGAGGCCCAGCCTTATTCTCTCTGGTGAACATCAAAAGGATGGGTATTACAGTAAAGAAGCCCTCACCTGAGAAGACTTTGCTAAAAGAAGTTGTTAATCTTAAGAGAAAAAGGACTGGGAAAAGTCCTCAGAAGGTTTTAGAGATGCTAGAGGGTGAGCTGACTGGTGATCCTCACAAAGATAAGTTTGTTTCTGCTTAAACTCCAACAAAGATTGTAAAGAAAAAGAGAACCAAAGTGCTTTAGAAAGAATTATCTGTTGTAAAAGAAGTTCAATTCAGACTATCTGAACCTGCTCAGACTGTGCTTGCACAACCA
Source organism: Sesbania bispinosa (assembly GCA_026901365.1). Lineage (NCBI taxonomy): Eukaryota > Viridiplantae > Streptophyta > Magnoliopsida > Fabales > Fabaceae > Sesbania > Sesbania bispinosa. Next base: position 586,163 of record QLOH01000509.1, on the reverse strand, counting down.
TCTGAGATTGTGGGTCAGACTACTGAACTCTCTATTGTTGCTACTCAGACTACTCTCACTTTGGGAGGCCAGGTAGAGGACAGTAACATGTTAGAAGTTGAACACCTTGGTGTTGATGCTGTTGATGTGCCTCAGCCTATCCAGGCCATTCCTCTTGCTGAAAGCCTACCTGAGACTGACATCAGGAAGGTAGTGGAGGAAATAGAAGAAGAAGAAAGAAAGAAGAAGGAAGATCAAGAGAAACAAGATTTTGCCATTGTTGTTGCTGCACAACAAACCCTTTTGGAAGATGAAAGACTTGAGCAAACAGATAGGCTTAAGAGAAGAAGGGCTAGTGCTAAAGACAGAAGAATAAAGAAGAGAAGATTGATTGATCCTGTTGTTGAGGCTCCTCAGAGGGTCACTAGAAGTCAAAGCATTCAACAAGAAGATGTAGTTGAATTTCAGAAGGAAGCTGAGGAACAGAGGAAAAGGAAGCTGAAGGAACTAAAGTTGAAGAAACAAGCTGATGAAGGGTCTATGGCTCCTGATAAAAAACGTAGAGTCACTTTTAAGAATGTAACCTCTTCAGAGGATGAAGCTCCTCCACCATCCAAGGTGATAAGCATAACAGAAGAGAGAAGTTGCTCCTATTCTCAAACCCTGAAATCTTATTTTGGAGACTACTACTGAAGCAAGGCGAAGAAGACTCTCAGGGGAAGGATGTGTCTCAAATGCGTTGGAAATGATAAGACATGGAGTACTCATCCCTCATCACAAATGGAGAGCACTTGATCCTTTCTCTCAAGACCAACGCTCCTTATCTTATGAGGACTGACTTGCTGTAAAGATGTTGTGCTTAGAATTTGAGCTGGTTGCCAAGTATACAAGTTCTCTTGGGAAACCAGATTTCAAGCCTCCCAGAAAGGTTCACACCAAGATTTCCACATCTATTCTAGTTTAGCCTGATAGGATTATTCTAAGGCATCCTTTCGCTGAAACCTCTTCTCAGAAAGGAAAAGGTGTGGTCATTGAAGAGGAATATAAACCAAGGGTTCTATTTAAAGAAGATTGGGAAGGGCTGTATGACTATATTGTTGAGCAACAAGGGATAGATCATTCTTTGTCTTAAGCCATGTGGAATTATCACTGGAACCTGGTTGAGAAGAATGGTAACTCATCTGAAGCTAAGTGGGATGATGTTGACTCCTTGGTGAAGGTTGGAAAGAATACTAACTTGGAGACTCCTACTTTCTTTAGGGGGAGATTTCCCTTCTCTGATTTTGAGGCAAGGGAATTTCACCCTGAATGGAGAGTGAGTTTTCCTTTCAGCAGACCAGAGTTCATCTATCAGATCTCAGATCCACCTAGGTTCAATCTACCAATTGGTTTTCAGTACTACCATTTCACCAACAAGCATATCTCCTTGATTTTTTATGAAGGCAATCTTGAAGCCGAATTGATTGCTCTTTCCAGAGAAAATTATGCTCTTAGTACTCTGCAGGAAGCTTTAATCCAAAAATCAGACAAGCTTCTCACGGCTCACACTCAGATCAGGGCAAGTCATAATGAGCTGAAGGAAGCAGTTGCAGCTGAGCTGGACAGTCAGAAGCAAGCCATGCAAGCCATATTTAAAGAAGCTCTGAAGAAGCTTTCCAAGTAGTTAATGATGTTGTCATGTCATAGCTACTTCAGTTTACCCTTGTTTAATTTTGGCTGAAACATTACTGCATGTCATAGCTACGTTTGTTGCATTTATTGCTATGTGTTCTCCTCAACTTCACTTTAATTGCTATCTGTTACTACCCTTTTTCATTGATGACAAAAGGGGGAGTAATATATTATAATGTTGTGTGTTATTTTTTACTAACACATTATTCTGAAAGCTACAAAGTGGAAAAGGAATGAACACTCTTCAGAAGAACACTTCAGAACGTTCGTTTCAGAAGGAGGAAATTTATATCAGATGGAAAATCTGGTTAAGGGGGAGAATTTCTAAACCTTAATTCTTCTTAAACCCTTTTTCAAAACTCAGAATATGTTATATTTGTCATCATTAAAATGGGAGAGATTGTTGAGTCTCAAAAGTTATAGAATTATTTACCTTGAGTCTCAGTCTCTCAATAGGTTTTAAGGAATAACAAATATAAATATTCAGATAAATTTATAACAAAATGCCTTCACAATACTCTGTTTTATTTCAAATCATAAGAGTGTGAAACATCATCTGAAAGTTTATCATCGTCTGAAGATCAAACATCGTCTGAAGAGCGATTATCCTCGAAAGAAGTGAAGTGCATCTGAAGCATCCCTTGCATCTGAAAGATGAAGTCTTCAGGACAATGGTTTGACCTTAGAAGACGTTGCTGAGTACGAGGAACGTTCAAATCAAGATCTTACCTACTTCAGCATAAGAGTCAGTGTTGCTTTTCTTCCTCGTTCAAATGTTTAGCACATTTAAGGAAAGTCTGCAACGTTGCTGCTCCTACCCAGATTGCTTTGTGTGCGCAGACCTGCTGCACCTGCTTCTACTCAGATTGCTTTGAACAGAGATATGTCAAACGTATTCTGAATGCATTAAATGCTATTTGGTAACGGGCATTTATCCTTTGGAGACTATAAATACGTCCCATGAAGAATCAAAGAGAGAGAAGCATTATCAACCAAAAGAAACTACACGCTGCAAAAATTAAACTCTAATATTCTTTGTACAATCATTCATTTTCATACTCTGAGAAACTCTTAGCTTTTTTGTACATCAAAGTTCACAGCTATCATCTGGAGATAGTGAACTAATTCTCTTTCTTGATTAAACTTAGAACGGTTTGGGTTGTGAAGCCTGGAGAGGCTTTCTGTCTGAAAGAATACTTGGGTTACACTTGGATAAGTGTCGTAGAGCCTGAAGAGGCTTGGTGAAAGAAAAATAACTTGGTTGAGATCCTGGAGAGGCTTGGTGAAAGAAAGAATACTTGTGGTAGAGCCTGGAGAGGCTTGGTGAAAGAAAGAATACTTGTGGTAGAGCCTGGAGAGGCTTGGTGAAAGAAAGAATACTGTGGTAGAGCCTGGAGAGGCTTGGTGAAAGAAAGAATACTTGTGGTAGAGCTTGGAGAGACTTGGTGAAAGAAAGAATACTTGTGGTAGAGCCTGAAGAGGCTTGACAGAAAAGAATACTTGTAATTCTTGCAAGAATAGTGGAAATCCATTGGCGGGTTGCCTTTGGGACTGGACGTAGCTCACAGTGAAAGTGAGTGAACCAAGATAAATTTGGTTGTGTTCTCTCTTTCCCTTAAACTCTGTGAATTCAGTTTTTCTTCTAACCAAAAAGGGGCGTGAAAAGAATTTTAAATAGAGAACCTTAATCTTTTCAAAGGTACATTTACAAGCAAATTTTAAGTCTGAACTCAAGTTCAGAAGATACAGCAAAACTTCAGATCGTAATTCATCGTCTGAAGATTTTCTGAAACGTCTTTCTAAAAAGTTTACCAAAAACTTAAGGTTTCCATTGAAACACTATTCAACCCCCTTCTAGTGTTTCCCTGTGTGTATTTTTAGTTGTTGAGTCTCAAAAGTTATAGAATTATTTACCTTGAGTCTCAGTCTCTCAATAGGTTTTAATGAATAACAAATATAAATATTCAGATAAATTTATGACAAAATGCCTTCATAATACTCTGTTTTATTTCAGATCATAAGAGTGTGAAACATCATCTGAAAGTTTATCATCGTCTGAAGATCAAACATCGTCTGAAGAGCGATTATCCTCGAAAGAAGTGAAGTGCATCTGAAGCATCCCTTGCATCTGAAAGATGAAGTCTTCAGGACAATGGTTTGACCTTAGAAGACGTTGCTGAGTATGAGGAACGTTTAAATCAAGATCTTACCTACTTCAGCATAAGGGTCAGTGTTGCTTTTCTTCCTCGTTCAAATGTTTAGCACATTTAAGGAAAGTCTGCAACGCTACTGCTCCTACCCAGATTGCTTTGTGTGCGCAGACCTGCTGCACCTGCTTCTACTCAGATTGCTTTGAACAGAGCTGTGTCAAACGTATTCTGAATGCATTAAATGCTATTTGGTAACGGGCATTTATCCTTTGGAGACTATAAATACGTCCCATGAATAATTAAAGAGAGAGAAGCATTATCAACCAAAAGAAACTACACGCTGCAAAAATTAAACTCTAATATTATTTGTACAATCATTCATTTTAATACTCTGAGAAACTCTTAGCATTTTTGTACATCAAAGTTCACAGCTATCATCTGAAGATAGTGAACTAATTCTCTTTCTTGATTAAACTTAGAACAATTTGGATTGTGAAGCCTGGAGAGGCTTTCTGTCTGAAAGAATACTTGGGTTACACTTGGATAAGTGTCGGAGAGCCTGAAGAGGCTTGGTGAAAGAAACAATACTTGGTTGAGAGCCTGGACAGGCTTGGTGAAAGAAAGAATACTTGTGGTAGAGCCTGGAGAGGCTTGGTGAAAGAAAGAATACTTGTGGTAGAGCCTGGAGAGGCTTGATGAAAGAAAGAATACTTGTGGTAGAGCCTGAAGAGGCTTGACAGAAAAGAGTACTTGTAATTCTTTCAAGAATAGTGGAAATCCATTGGCGGGTTGCCTTTGGGACTGGACGTAGCTCACGGTGAAAGTGAGTGAACCAGGATAAATTTGGTTGTGTTCTCTCTTTCCCTCAAACTATGTGAATTCAGTTTTTCTTCTAACCAAAAAGGGGCGTGAAAAGCATTTTAAATAGAGAACCTTAATCTTTTCAAAGGTACATTTACAAGCAAATTTTAAGTCTGAACTCAAGTTTAGAAGATACAGCAAAACTTCATATCGTAATTCATCGTCTGAAGATTTTCTAAAACGTCATTCTAAAAAGTTTACCAAAAACTTAAGGTTTCCATTGAAACACTATTCAACCCCCCTTCTAGTGTTTCCCTGTGTGTATTTTCAGTTGGTATCAGAGCTTAACCTCGGGGTTAGCACCTAATCAATGCAGAGGTCAGATCAAATGGAACCTTCCAACAGCAACAGACAGTACATCACTGAAGGAGCCTCTATTACGAGACCCCCTGCTTTCAATGGAGTGGACTACCACTACTGGAGGGATCGTATGAAGTTGTTCATTGAGAGCCACAATATTGATGTATGGGATGTGGTCACTGGTGGAGACTATGTTCCTATGCATGCTGGAGTGCCCATACCTAAGGCTGAATGGACCTTAGAGCAGAAGGCTAGAGTTTAGTTAAATGCCAAGGCCAAACTCTATCTAATATGTTCATTGAACAAATCAGAATATGAAAAGGTTCATGGATGCTCATCTGCCAAGGAGATCTGGGAGACACTTGCAGCTGCCCATGAAGGGACAGAGACTGTCAAGCAATCCAAGATCAGCATGCTTGTACATCAGTATGAGATGTTCAAGATGGAAAAGTCTGAAACTATAGACCAAATATTTGGAAGATTTCAGACAATAACCAATGGACTCAGGTCTTTAGGTAGAACCTTTGAATCTGGAGACAACAATCGAAAGATTCTAAGGAGTTTGCCAAAGTCCTGGAGACCCAAAGTTACAACCAATCAAGAGGCCAAAGATTTAAACCCCCTGCATTCTAAGGAGTTATCATGAATAAATATGTCAATTTTGTGAATATCATGCATGAAACATTTATAGGACACATCTATTCAAATGTGAAAAGCTCACATTGAGGAGGGACATTGTAAGCCACAAAACCTACAAATAATGTTATTGTTATAAGTAGAAGAATAAAATAAAAATATTAATGGGGTGTTTAATAGTTATTCATGTTTGATTATAACGTACCTTGGATAAAAGGGATACAGATAAAGCATCATGTATTTTAAGTTCAACACAAGAAGTTCGACAATTTACCAAAATTAATGTATATAAAATAAGCAAGCAAGTATCCATACATTGATTATCCACTTCCTTTCTAATTACAGTCTTTTACTCTTTTTTTATCTTTCTTTTTTATTCACAATATGGTTTACTGTCTAGATAATTAAAGGAAGATTGGTATTGAAACTAGAATTTCTTAGCACACTCACGGTAGGATTCCTCATTTTGGAGTCCTAAATATACTTCACTTTATTACTTATGGGCAAGGTATACTTACTTGAGGTTTCATCTTCTTATTCTCTCATCTTCTAATTATAGGTGAACACTCTTTTGTCCCCAACACTAACATGTTACCCATAAATGGAAAATAACATTATATTGGGGTGGACAAAAATAAAACATACTATTTATTGTTATCCTCAACACACATTTGACCAAAAATTGCTTCCAAAATGAATAACTGAACAAAGAACCAAACATGTTCAAAATTGTGTTTTGGACTTTTCAACTTATGCCTGGGCTCCTCAACGACAATCCAAACAAGCAATCAATATCTTCAAACACCAGCTTCATTAGAAAGATCGCTAAAAAACTTCAAATTTGGATAAAAGATGACCCTAATATATGATGCCTTTGAAGAGATAGTTAAAAGAGCAGGTGAACAAAAGTGGTTGCATAATTAATTTGCAACCTCATCCCCATGTCTTACACCAATGCTCTTCTCTTAAAGCTAGTTTCCTCTTCTTGAACTAATAACCAATACTTACAAATGCTTGTAGGTGAAAACGACCGCAACGCCAATGATGGTGGCAAGTATAGACATGGGAGAACAATCAAGAGAATGGAGAGAAAAAAAAAGTCAAAAGGGTTTATGGAAGGCGAGAAGGTGAAGCAGTGTGTGGCAAAGAGAAAACAATCTTTAAAGTATAAGTGATAGGTTAGAGGAAATAAAAATAGAAAAGAAGTAGAATATGGCTTGTATTACGTGCTTCATGGTCAAAAGATCGATTTAGAGGGACAAAGATATATAAGAGAATGGTTATTTCTCAAATATGTCTTAAATGCATGGCAATATATGAATAATAAACCAATGGTGAGGATGAGTTCCTCAGAAATTTAGGATCTTATTGGTTTATACTTGGGTAGAATTAATTTTAAAGTTAAAGATTAAAAATGAATCATGCATGAGTTACAAAACACATTGAATGAGATTAATTTGAATTAAATTTTACAAAACCGAGTCTTGTATTGTACTGAATCTATTCCAAATGAACGCTTAGAATTTCAATTTTGTCCTCTTATGGGAAGTGGCCTAATAATAAGAACTAGAGTTCTCTAAGTATAAAGTTTATTGATATTGATTCGTGATTTGAGAAAATATATTTCTATGTTTAGCAGTGTAACGTCTTAATTTCTAAATTCAGGATTTAGTCCGTTGGAAACCAAATCCCAAATTTTTCGAAATCAAATCGTAACATTTTGATCATCATCCACAATCACAACTTGATAAGAAACCAACGATAACTTATACAATTTGTGAAGAATTCAAACTCTATATATATAATATATACATATCTTGCCCGAAGGCTACAAAACTAACATCCCACATAATTAGTCTATACATATATACACTATACAATCCAACGACTAAGAAACTAAATTCCAACTAAGCACATTCTTCAGCTCTCAACTCAAAGGCTCGTGCCCCGAGGTACCTGCACACCTAGAATATATCCACAGAACGTGTGGTGAGACGGATGTCTCAGTGAAGCACAACTATGCATATGCAGTGTAGGGGAAAAATCATTAGCTAATATGCAACATTCATGACATAATCATAATCATAACAATCAGGTCAATAAATGCACTGATGATGCAACTCACTATTGTGCCCAACAGGCATGATCTTATCACTTAAACTGGAGTTAGAACTGAGTTCAGACTACGGGAAACGTCTTTCCCGGGGACGAATCCCACCCATTACTGGACCGAAGTCAAGTTTTCACATAATTACTTAATTTTCTTAACTCACAGCGCAAAGGCCGACTTGAATTAACTCACGGTCCAAACCGGCTTATATGATTTAATGAACTAATAACTGATAGACAATATATTTCACAAATTCGTAAGTTTCGTAACCTAAAGTTCCTGATATCAATAACAACATGCTTTTAAACTCAATCACATGAATTATCATACAATCACCATTAATTCAACATCTATAAGTATAAGGAAGGGGAATTAAAGATTAGGGTTCATGCATAAGGTCAAAGAAATCACTACGTAAAGGTGTGTGAGTTGTACTCACCTAATCTTGAAGCCCAAAGGAAGAAAAGTGAGTAAGAATGGATCACGTGACGATTCCTTGCTCCAATTTCCCTTTTCAAGCTTCAATCCAAGCTTTCTCTCTCTAAAAACCCAGAGTCACTCTCTCTAAACTAAGGAAGAAAAAGAAGGAGAAGTGAAATTATGATTCTGAAAGAGGAATCTGGTGCTTTAAGTGGATTTTCGCTCAAGTGAGCTCTTCTCGCTTGAGCGAGCGTGTCGGTTGCATGGCCTTCCTTCACATTCTCGCTCAAGAGAGACTATCTCGCTTAAGCGAGAATGACCCAGAAAATACACCCTCTCTGGACGATTCTCGCTTGAGCGAAAATTGTCCAGAGAGTCTTCCCAAAGTCCCTGTTTCTCGCTTAAGCGATTTAGGCTCGCTTAAGCGAGAAATGTAGAAAACTCAAATCCAAGACTTTTCTGCATAATTCTCTCAAGCGAGATCTTCTCGCTTGAGCGAGACCACTGGAACTTAGTTTTTAGTAGGGGTGTTCGCGGATCGGATTGGATCGGTTTTGAGGGAAAAATCATCCAATCCAATAATTTCGGTTTTCTCATTTAATCATCCAATCGGTTTTGATTTTTTTTCCAAATCCAATCCAATCCAATCCAATTTTAATCGGTTTGGATTGGATTGGACTTCGGTTTCTCAAATAAACTAAAAAATGAAGTTATGAAAGTAAAACTATGACATCATTACTAGTTTCCGAAATCGTTAATCACTTACCAATTTAAAGCCGAAAAGTTATGCTTTACCAAATTGTTAATGTTTCTTGAATAAATAAGTTATACGTAACTTTAAATACTTAGTTAGATATGAGGGTGGATCCCAATTCCATTGTCCATATAACAATATTCACTTATAGTAAACCCAATATGATAAAAACATGCAATTATCTTATCCTATCTTATAACACACAAATTACTTGATGGCTTTCAATCACATGATTGAACGTTATTTGTTAAATATAGTTGCATAATAATAATTTTTTTACATTATCACAGAAAAATAATATCAATAATGATAATATATCAAAATGTTTAAAAAAGTTTGGATCGGTTTGGATTGGATTGGTTCTCACATGTAGATCCGAAATCCAATCCAATCCAATAAAAAATTTCGGTTTTTTGCGGTTTGCGGTTTTTTCGGTTTGCGGTTTGTTTGGTTTGCGGTTTTGTGGATCGGTTATTGCGGTTCCAATTGGATTGGATTGGATTTGAACACCCCTAGTTTTTAGTCTAAGTCTTATCTCCTAATTTCTTAAGCTTTCTTTCCTTAATTATTAACATACAATTTCCTATCTTAATCTTATGAATTAATAGAAGTTCTAATTTACGGGATGTTACAAGTAGTAACTATAATAATATCACTTTATATTTATTTGATTTTTTTAAATATTTATATAAGATATAAGAGAAAATGAAAAGGACAAAAAATAAAAATGTCTTAAAATAAATAAATTTCAAGGAATATTTTAGACCTCAAGGAAGAGGGAATTACTTTTAGCACCCCCTTTTGCTATTCACATCCCATTTTTTAAATGCATTTTCTCCATACTACCCTCACCCTATCACCTCTACTCCACCGCCACACTTCATCTTCGGACACCCCTAATTATCGTTTCACTCACCTTTTTCTTTTTTCTCTTTTCAAAAATTAATTTTTAGAATTAAAACTTTTTTATATAGCTTCAATTTTAGAGACAGCTATAAAAACTTTCGGAAAAAGAATTTTGTTTTAGTTTTAGAGATGAAATTTTTTTCCATCTCTAATTCATCTTTAATATGTTTAGAGATGAATTTTAAATACGGAATTTTTATAGTCTCTAAAAATTGAAAATTTATAAGAATTATACTTTCGGAAAAAAAAATAGGGGAATTTTTTAAAATGGCTTTTTAGGAGGTGTGAAAAGCACAAATTGGTGGTGGGAAAAGCAATTCCCCAAGCAAGATAGCGCATGACAAAAAGCAGGAAAAAGATACGGGAATTTTTGAAAATGGCTTTTTAGGAGGTGTGAAAAGCACAAATTGGTGGTGCGAAAAACAATTATCCAAGCAAGATATAACATGACAAAAAGCAACTAACCAAGCCATGGCCTTTACTTTTCCCAATTGTATTTTTTGCTATTCCCACCCCCCAAATTTTTTTGAAAATTTGTAAAACCCAAAACAACCCCTCAGTTAATCGGCTTACGGACAAGGGTGTCCGGAAATAGTTCCCGAACGGCCTTGTCCGTACGTTATTTTTTTTGTAAAAAAAACAACGTACTGACAAGGGTGTCCGGGAATAGTTTCCGGACACCCTTGTCCGTACGTTATTTTTTTGTACGTACGGACACCCTTGTCCGTACGTTGTTTTTTTGTACGTACGGACAAGGTTGTCCGTACGTTATTTTTTTACAAGAAAATAACATACAGACAAAGCTGTCCGGGAACTATTCCCGAACACCCTTATCCGTACCTTGTTTTTTTATACGTACGGACATCCTTGTCCGTATGTTGTTTTTTTTGTACGTACGGACACACTTGTCCGTACGTTATTTTTTTGTACGTACGGACAAGAGTGTCCGTACGTTGTTTTTTTACAAAAAAAAAAACACATACGGACAAGGGTGTCTGGGAATAGTTCCCGCACAGCCTTGTCCGTACGTTATTTCTTTGTAAAATTGAAAAGGAGAAATGAGGTGGGGGTGGGGGTGGGGGCAGGGAAAGGGGAAGGGGAAGGGGAGGGGGAGGGGAAGGGGCCGGGGGAGGAGGGGGGAGGACCACCGAAGGGGGAGGGGGTGGGGGAAGGGAGAGGGGGAAGGGAGAGGGGTATTTTGGGTAAAACAATATTATGCGGGGTGGGAATAGCAAAAAAATGTGGTGGGAATAGCAATGGACCCTAGCCATAAACTGAAAAGGGCCATTACTATTGACACTGTGGTTTTTGCTATTCCCACCCCCCATAACTTTTATCTTCCCATAATACCCCTCCCCTCCTTCCCCAACCACCCAACCCCCCCCCCCCACCCCCTCCCCTTTCCCCTTCGCCCCCGGCGCCCACCCCCTTGCCCCCATCCCCTTTTCCCATTTCCTCCACCCCCCTCTTTTTAATTCAACTTCCCTTACGGACTGGTATATTTTTTTTTTAAGAAAATATATCTTACGGACACTATTGTCCGGGAATGGTTCCCGGACAAAGTTGTCCGGGAATGGTTCTCAGACAACTGTGTTCGGAAGTTATATTTTTTTAAAAAATATACTTTACGGACAGTGGTGTCCGGAAGTTTTTTTTGTTTAAAAAAATATAACTTTTGTACATAGTTGTTTGGGAATGGTTCTCGGATAATTGTGTGCGGAAGTTATATTTTTTTTAAAAAAAATATACCTTTCAGACAAGCCTTATGAGCACTCGCAAAAATTACTCGCAATGGCCAGGGCAAAAATCCACGATGTGTACGAGCAATAGCCCGCATTTTTTAATACCATATAATTATATATATATAGTAATTTTATTAAAATATCTAATATATTTATACATATATTTAAAATTGATATATATATATGTATATAATATTACATATTAAAAATATATTTTTTATACTGATATTTAATAAATATTTTTAGATGATTTTGGAGTAATATTGGCAGAGAAACTATATTGAAAAATTAATAACTCAATTGAAAAATTACTACACATATATATATATATGTGTGTGTGTATGTAAAGTCGAACATTAATTAATGTATATCTATCAATTTTATAAAATTACTCTATATATCTATCAATTTTAAATATATGTATATATATATATTAAATATTTTAATAAAATTACTATATATATAATTATATGGTATTAAAAAATGCGGGCTAATGCTCGTACCCATTGTGGGTGGGAATAACAAAAACCACGGTGCCAATAGTAACCGCCACTGAAAAGCCATGGGTAACTAATAGCCTGCGATCACAAAGAAAAATGATGAAGATGTGTCTGGTGGCTAGCTGAAAATCAATCCACTTTCCAATCGTGAGGGCTGCTTTGCAAATCTTGCACACTGAGAATAACCAATGGCCCACATTGATTGTGAAATAAATATGCAAACAAATTATGGCACATCATTAATGGTACAATATATCAGAGGTGTTATAGAATTCTCTTTTTTTTTTCCCTTTATTTACAAAAATAAATAAGTGACCGGATGAGTTGAATTATGAAAGATTCTAGAAAATGATTTTATTATGGGTAGTTGTGTTGGTTTATGTTAAATTGCAATAAAACAAATCTCAATTCGACAACTATCAAATTGATTTTATCTGATATCAATAAAACAAATTACTATATATTTTTCAAAAAAAGTAAAATTAATATACGTTAAAATACACTCATACAGATTTTAAATAATTAATTAAATTTATTGAAATTATCCCAATTAAATTTTTACAGCTGACAATCTTGATCAAATAAGTAGAATTATATAAAGGAAAAAACTATATATATCCCATATGAGATTTACCGACCGAAAATAGCAAAGATAGTAAATAAAAGTTAAATTTATATTAATGGATCTCATTCTATTGTATATATATTCCCCGAACCGTTTATCACAAGCCATTATCAAAATATTTAGGGTTAAATACCTCAAATATAATTTTTAGTCTTTATATCTTAAAAAGTGAAAATATATCTTTCTAATCATTATTATTCATAAAAATTCATAATTAATTTATAGTGAAATATGTAATAAAAATATGTAATAAGAACTCAATTGGTGTATTTTAAATTTTTGAATTATCAAAACCATCCATTTTAAATTATAGAAACTAAAACCAAATATTAACTATATTTCAGGGAATAAAAACATATTTAATCCAAATACTTATATTAAAACATTTAAATAAGTACTCGACTATATAGCCAAATCCCATAAAAAAAGACTACGGTAACAAATGAATTTTCTAAAACTATAATTTTAATATTGTTTCTAAGTACAGAATATTTTTTTTTTTAAAAAGTCATTTCAACATCGATCATTTTAAATTAAATAACATTAAAATTCAATTCAAACAAATACTTGTACCTTTTTAACTAAACCTTAAGTGTTTATTTGATTTTAAGTTGAGAACATTCAAAAATTAATTTTAAATTACTTTTGTCTAACATACTTTATAAATCATACATCATTTATTTCATGAAATTAATTCTATAAATCTATAAAAAAAAATCAATTTTAAATAATGATATACCAAATGTACTGTAATTTTAACAAATGCTTGCTCCATCTTAAAATAACACATTTTTTTATTTGTATATGATATTCCTATATTGTCCTACTGATTGAATGAATTGTATAAAGAAAATGTGATTATCTAAAGTTTTTCATGGTGATTGGAGATGGAGGCACTGCCTGAATAAAAAAACAAACAAAAAGAAAGTACACCAATAAAAAACAAAAGCAAGGCTAAAACAGTCAAAGCGCAAAGCCCGGAATTAGCGTCTTCATTCGGACTGGAACGCGCTTACCTCGCTGCCCTACTCATCGCCCTCATGCACAAACATGCTGTGTCTTAATTAAATATTAATAAAACAGAAATGCGTAAATCACTCTCATTTTTTTTAAGGACCAAGAGAGTCTATAAAAAAGATATAGTGCAGTTTTTCATTATTGATTAAAATTTTACTTTAATGGAAATGTACGGGAAAAAGATTTTACAAATTCATCTAATAATTTTTTATGAATTTAATGAATAGATACCATTAATATAAACATTCACTAATATTAATGCATTATTGACATATTATTCAATAAATATAATATCTCGTGTTATTAAATTTAATATAGTTTTTTATACTCATTACATATATTAATGGTTCATTTGATTTATAATTAGATAAAATTAATGTTAGAATTAATGATTAGAAATGAATCATACATAAATTATTTGAATGTAATTAATTTAAAACCAATTTTATAAAATCGTATTTTGTATTAATTTTTTATGTTAATCGTATTTTTATTAATAGATATAATTATATTTGGGGCTTATTAACAATTCTCATGACTATTTTGGATGGAATCTATTATGTATATCATGAAATTTATTTTATATTAGATAAAATTTCATCTTGATCTGATTAGTGTGGCATATATAATTTAATACAATTTACGTAAAACTTTACTTATTAAGAAATAGCATTAAAAGGAAAATATTAAATGACAGTATTGCATTTTTTTTATTGAAAAAAAACTAGTTAACTTAGAAATGAACGAAAACGAAGTACAGAAGAAGGTTAGTACTGAGTCCACTCTTACACAACACGAGACAACCAAACCAAACAAAACCAGAAACCAGCATTTCTATCTATGCCCGTCATCAGCCTCCACTGACCAGGTAAACTCAAGGTTAGGTCCAACTTCTTGCACTTTCTTATGCTTCATTCTTTAACTTCTCTCTCAACTGTCTACCCTTCATTTTCTATTTGGTCTTTGAATCTCTCTACTTTCTTGAGCTTCATTTTTGGTCTTTTTAGTGTCTGATTTATGCTCTTTTGATGCATTTTTTTTAAAGGGGTGCTCTTAAATTCTATAAATTTCGATTCTTGCTCATTTTTACTAGCTGGGGTGTTCATTGCTTTTTGCTAATTTTAAAATTTTTAGCATCCCTCCGCCCCTTGTTTTGTCAATAAAATTATGTTAATATAATCATTAGCTATTAAATTTTTCTAATCAGTTTTTTATTGAAAAATAATTTCCTTTCTGCTATCTAGTCCAACTACATATCCTTCTTTTTGTTGGATGACATTGAATCTTTGGATTTGTTGCTTATAGCAAAATTTCGATACAATATATGGGGTTTGACTTATATGCACACTACTAAGGATTTGAAATTCATATTGAGATCTTGTGTTTTGTGTTAACAGTTGATGCGGGCTTAGATCCGAGTGATGAAAGTTGGGCAATTGGCAGCACAAAATAATTCAGTGTGAAGCAATATGGGGAACACATGTGTTGGTCCTAGCATTTCAAAAAATGGTCTTATTCAATCAGTTTCTGCAGCAATTTGGCGGTCCCAATCGCCTGAAGGATCAGTGTCTAATAGAGAATCTGTAAATGAGGGAACAACTAATGAGCCTGAATCACCCTTACCTGTCCAAAACAAACCTCCTGAGCAGATAACTATGCCAAAACCAGAGACAAAACAAGAAACAAAATCTGAAATAGAACCGGAAAAAGAAAAGGAAAAGGAAAAGGAAAAGAAGAAACCCAGGAAACCTGCTTCTGTGAAGAGAGTTTCTAGTGCAGGACTTCGTGTTGATTCTGTGTTACTGAGAGAAACTGGTAATTTCAAAGAATTCTTCAGTCTGGGGAGAAAACTTGGACAGGGTCAGTTTGGGACAACATTCTTGTGTGTGGAGAAGGCAACTGGACATGAGTATGCCTGTAAATCTATTGCAAAGAGGAAGCTGGTAACTGATGATGACGTTGAAGATGTGAGAAGAGAAATTCAGATAATGCACCATTTGGCCGGGCATCCTAATGTTATATCCATCAAAGGTGCTTATGAGGATGCAGTGGCTGTTCATGTTGTGATGGAATTATGTGCAGGTGGTGAGCTTTTTGATAGGATTATTCAGCGTGGACATTATACTGAAAGAAAGGCAGCTGAACTTACTAGGACTATAGTTGGGGTTGTGGAAGCTTGTCATTCACTAGGTGTGATGCACCGAGACCTTAAACCTGAGAATTTTCTCTTTGTCAATAAGCATGAGGATTCACTTCTCAAAACCATTGACTTTGGATTATCTGTGTTCTTTAAGCCAGGTATTTTCTAAGGTCATTCTATAGTATTATGATTAAATACATATAGAGAAGCTACCATTTTGGTCCTTGAAAGCTTCCCCCTTAACTTTTAATTCTATCTATTGAGTCCTTAAAATTTTGAGTTCATCTCAAGTCGGTCTTACTATGCACATTTATGGTGCAAGATCAACAAAATGCATGTGAACTGTATACAAAACGGCCTAGTTGAGATGCATTGAAACATTTATAAAGACACAACCTATAAAATTTAAAGTTGAGGGCCCAAATTGAGAAAAAATATCTCAAGACCAAAATAGTTGCTTTCTGTAAATTTTTATATGAAAGAAACATACACTCAATCAGGATGGGAGCAGGGGTGGGGGTGGAGAACTGGAGATACCATTGGCATCTGAATTTGGTCTGCAGGCTTCAATTATCTTGAATTTCATGATTTGCTGAATCTTTTATATACAATATGCTTCATAGAACTGGATTAATATTTAAAGGTGTTCGGCATTTGAGGATATGGAATGCATGACATTTGCTTGTGTATGACCTTGTTAACTGCTTTTGTCCTATAGACTTTTTAGTGTCCAAAAGGCTTGATACTTTTCATTGACTTTGTGAAATCTTTGAAGTTTTGAAGACCTTTCCATCTTTTATATTCTATGTTACTAGCAACAATAGAAAGTCCTTAGTTTTTGAGCATTGATGTAATCATTACTTGTTATAGTGCTATAAATTCTTGGGAGAAAAGCAATGTGATAGACTATATATCCAATTTTGAGTTCTAATTGGGATTGTGTGTTTGATTTGTATTGTCAAGCCTGCAACTCTTTGTATACTGTTTGATTTGTAGTGTTGGACTTAAAGTGCTGTTAATTTTTCGATTCTTTCTTCATTTGTTTTTAGTGCATATATATATATATATATATATATATATGCTTTCATTGTGTCATGAACCTGTACATATTTTAACTGAAGCTTCGTGCAATTTGAAGAAGTAAATTGATTGCGTGGAGAAAAGCTGATGATATTTTGCTTCCAGGTGATATATTTACCGATGTGGTTGGCAGCCCATATTATGTTGCCCCAGAAGTTTTGCGGAAGCGTTATGGTCCTGAAGCAGATGTTTGGAGTGCTGGAGTTATCCTTTACATTCTTTTGAGTGGAGTACCTCCATTTTGGGCTGGTGAGATGTTTTGGATTTATTTGAACAGTGAAATTTTAACCTGCAGTCTTGTAAATTTATGCCTGTGTTTTTCTGATTATTCTCTCTTTGTATGCTTATAATGGTTGTGTAGAAAGCGAACAAGGAATATTTGAGCAGGTTCTGCGTGGTGATCTTGACTTCTCTTCAGATCCATGGCCTGGAATTTCTGAAAGTGCAAAAGATTTAGTAAGGAAAATGCTTGTTCGCGACCCGAGAAGGCGGTTGACTGCACATCAAGTATTATGTAATTATAGTTTTACTAATTGATTTCCAGTCATGATCTTAACATTACTTTGGTCTTTGCAAGGGTGTGGGAGTCAGTTGAACAATACTGATGTTAAATTTTGTGGTTTTGCAAAAACTTCTTGTGACAGTGTTAGTCAGTTATGAAGAAAAATCACTTCAATATTCGAGGCAAAAATCATCATTATCTAGCTATGTAAAATAGCTACCGGACTTCTGTCTGGGAAAATGGCTATATCCAAACATTTGCCTTTTATGATTCTTAGCATATAAGTCTTATGTACTTTGACATCGAAAAATTGAGCCTTGAGTAACCTTCCTAAACCATGTTCTTGACATGTCATATTATGACATATTTTGCAAATGGATCTTTCATTTACCTACCAGTAAACATTTTTTGATCATCCATCTAAAGTTGCAAGTAACAATAAGGACTACATTTTCTTTTTTGGTGTGAACAGTGCATTCTAATTGTTTATAGTTCTGTTTATATTAAAAAAGGAAGTATAACAGATTTGACCAAGTGCTCATTTTATCACACTTTCATGCATTAAAACATTCACTACAATGATGTCACCAAAATATGTGATGGTTGTGTGTGGATTGCTTGTCCTATTTGTATCACAAGATTGATGGGGCTTCTCCTTAATAATAAGGGAAGTATAATAGTTTTTCTGTGGTGTTGTGGATTAACCATTTCTATGTTTTATAGGAAAGCCCATGCCAGTTACTTTGGACATAAATTTTATAATTATTATTATCAGATTTCGAATAATATGACATTGCAAGAAACTCTTTTTCCTTCCTTATATATGTTTAATTTTCTGTAGGTCATCCTTGGATTCAAGTTGATGGTGTAGCTCCTGACAAGCCACTTGACTCTGCAGTATTAAGTCGCTTGAAGCAATTTTCCGCAATGAACAAGCTCAAAAAAATGGCTCTTATAGTAAGTATCTGGATGTAGAAGCTTTAAAGTTGTCTCTTATATGATTTGGACTTGATATCAATACATAAAATTAGGTGTTAAGACACTTACAGTAAATGTGTTAGATTGGAAGTCTTTCATTATGTATTTCTGGCTGAAGTTGAAAATGAGATGTTATAATTAGCACCTTTTCATTTTTCAGATCATTGCAGAGAGCTTATCTGAAGAAGAAATAGCTGGCTTAAAAGAAATGTTCAAGATGATAGATGCAGACAACAGTGGTCAAATCACTTTTGAAGAACTTAAAGCCGGTTTGAAAAGAGTGGGTGCTAATCTTAAGGAGTCTGAAATTTATGATTTAATGCAAGCGGTAAGTATCATTTTAAGCGTGTTTTATAAAATAGAAAGAAACATGTGGTATTAGTTAGGTGATGATATGCTAAATGAATGAAAAGTGAAGATACTTTGCAACGGTTAAGCTTGCTATAGTTAATTTGGGTCTTAATTTTTTCAGTTCATATTGGCTGGTTCTGACATGAATTCTCTTGCCCTTAATAGTTAGATATGCCAACCTAGAAGTTAGAATGGCTTGATAATGATATAGTAATCAGTGATTATTCATTAATTGTTTTTTGAAGTCTTAATTTGTAATTTTAAATGAGGCTGTAATTAGGTTGTCATTTTAATAACAGGTAGGGTTTTTTTTTTTGGGGGCGGGGGGTGGAATTTGGCAATTGTGAAGAATTCTAACTCAATGAAATGGAAAAACAGAAAAAGACAACTTTCCTCTTGAATTTGGGTGAAATAACTAAACCAACATACTTTCTTGATCAAAACACAATAATAATATCTTCCATAAAATTATTTTTTTGTTGATTTGATCTTGGCATTTGTAGCTAGTATATGTGGCATTTGACCAGAGTGTACAGTGATGTCCCATTAAGGAACTGGAAAACAATGATTTTATTGAAACTACTACTCACTGTGAAACCTGCGTTGAGCATACCTGTATCAGAGGGAATATCTGTATGTAGAATGATAGGAAGACTCTCACAGTGACAGACCTGAGATAGAATACAGCATAAATGGATTTGGATAGTTCCTCAAGGTCATGGGTGGGCAAGAATGTGATACATGACATGGGTCTCACAATTACAAAAATGGGTAGGATCGATTTGATTGTGTATATAGTTACTGCTGTAGTACCAACTCTGTCACAGCAATACAGCATGGACATATATTTAGGGATCACATACTAAAAATTGTAGGAGACAAATTAAAATCAATAGCAAGGAGCATTGAAAGCCTAGGTTTAGCTCTAACAAGTTGTAGGCAAAATCCGAACCCTGACATTTAATGAAGAGAGCAGTGATCTTTGAACCAACATATTTTTTGTTATATACACAAGTATTTATATATTTAAGCAAGCATGAAAACTTAAAAAAATTTTGAAGTTTAAAACGTACTTAGAAATCACTCCCAAAATGTCTTGTATAAATAAATGTTGTGAGAAGCACTATTTAAAGTTGTAGAACTTCAGACCAAGTGTTGGTTCAGACTTCAGATATATTCTAGACACAGAAACAGCTCGTTATTTGGATTGTGTCAGTGCTTATCTTGCTTATAAATTTTTAGAGGCAACAACCCCTTGCCCCTGATTTATTTACACTACAATTCTCCTGCCTTGCTTTCAATTCTAGTACCACATGCTACTATTAAAATAGTTATGGATAGCATATTTTCATCAAATTAGAAGACAAGTCTATCATTTGTTTTTTAGTCATATATCAGATGCCAAAGTCATGAACTTTGATATGAAAAGTAAAATTTACCATATTCAGTCATATATCCTGGATAGTTTACTTAAAAACAAAAGATTTCAAATCAAAATTGGATGAAGAAGGGGATTTTCACGTTTCTAAGAACTTTTCCTTTATCATAGATTCGTAGTAATAAGTTAATGTATTTTATTTAATAGGCTTACTCCACTCTCTAACATAATACTATACCTTGGAATTGTAGGCTGATATTGATAACAGCGGGACAATTGATTACGGCGAATTTCTTGCCGCAACACTGCATCTTAACAAGATTGAAAGAGAAGATCATCTATTTGCAGCCTTTTCTTACTTTGATAAAGATGGAAGTGGCTATATTACTCATGAAGAACTTCAACAGGCTTGTGATGAGTTTGGAATAAAAGACGTCCGCTTGGAAGAGATAATCAAGGAAATTGATCAAGATAATGTAAGTGGTTTACAATTCTACACAGTTTCTTTTCTACCTGTGTTGCTTGAGCTCAAATAAATTACTTGGCTTGCTTATCCTTTCTAGCTGCCTCCTCTTTAATATCTTCAGTTCAAGACTAGCCTTGGTACAGATGTTTCTGTTGTTTGTGTATGAAATTATGAATCCCATCACACACACACACACACACACACTCTGAACAAGATCAATTAAAAGAATTATTGTATGATGTTCAATGTTCTGCAAAAAAATTAACCACCTTTTAGAAAAAATCTGACTGTGTTTTATCATATGCAGGATGGACGCATAGATTATAATGAGTTTGTGGCTATGATGCAGAAAGGAAATCTTCCTGTGGTTGGTAAAAAAGGCCTAGAAAATAATTTCAGCATTCGTTTCAGGGAGGCATTAAAATTGTAGTGTTCATTGTCACCATTGATATTTTTTTCCATTTCATATATCCACCCCCATTCCCTCTTATTTTTTATTTGAAAGTTCCAAGATTTTATGCTTTAGTACAAGTCCATGGGAGCCAGTTGAGCCTTTCTCTTCTGCAGTTACTTTGTTTGTGTCCAATTTACATGGATTTTTGTAATTACAAGAATATATTAAACAGAGATATCTGGTGGAATTTTACTGTTATAGAGGAAAGTGGTTGTTTATCATTGAATTGATAGTGCGTGCAAACACCTGAAGAGATGGCTTAACATGGCCTCAGTTAAGAACTCTTCAAGTATGAGGAAATGTGATGCAAGAGATGTTATTGTGAACAAACAATATGACAATGATCCATATTCGAGAAAGGAACAAACTCCTCAAAATGAATTTCATATAACAGTTTAATGCTTATTTACATTCTCGGATTCTGTATAGAATCATGTAGATTACAATGCTAGCAACTTCCTATGCAAATGATTGGTAAGTAAACTAACGTACACTTTAGCTTAACCACTTGACAATTCAATTATTAGTTCTGTTACTGGCCACTCCTATTCCCACCCCTTTTCTTTTCTATATTTCCCTAACTACCCCCCCCCCCCCCCCCCCCCCCTCCCCTACTCCACTGCACTGCCACCACCACCCCTTCCCTAACCCAACACCGGAGGTTGAAGCATATGTTGTGAAACTTTTCTTGTGCATTGGTGATGCTAAATCCACGATTGCGGTTGGAGTTGATTCATTTCACGCCTCTGAAGCTTCCCAACTCTATTGACGAAGCCATCTCCGGCGCCACCTCTGTGGATTCTTCTTCGCCACCACTCTCCAGCCATAGCACGACCTCAGACTCACCGTGATCCTCCTCCCGCTGCCGTCTTCCATGTCGGTGAACCCCTTCCCGAACACTGCAAAGGAGTGCTTCTGCTTCCTCTCTTTGCCACCACACTCGAAATTCACTTTCTCCACTGTTCAAAAGCTTCTAGTGGGGGACTTGGATTTCCACAAAATCCAATGTACCTCCCATCACAGGCGTTAAACGCTAGTTGAAAGAGAACCAGAAAGTGAGAGAGGGTGAGAAAGAAAGAAAAGAGAGGGATGAGGCAAATGAATTCCGGACACACTGTTGTGTCAGTAAGTCTTCTAGAGCCATTTTGAAAAAAAAAAAAAAAACGCTTACGAACACAGGTGTACGGAGTACGGAGGGGTAGTGAGAGAACTAATTTTCAAAAAAAAAAAAAAAAAATAGAAGGGATGGGGTGGGAATAACAAAGGCTTCTGTTACTAATAGCTGAAGCCCTTTATCCTAGCTGGAGGTTTCTTGCTAGCTTATTCTCTAGTTGGGTGACTATGTCAGACTTAATCCCTTTTTCATTCCCTTCGTGGTTCATACGCTATCTATGTGAATCTCTTTGCAAAAGACTCCAACAAAAGCACATTAGACGCTTGAGTTATCATTTCTTTTGTGCGAAATCTCAAGTATGTAATTATACCTTAATTGAGTACGATGAATTACTCCCTTCGAGTATATAATGTAGCTACATATACAAGGATGAAAAGAGAGAACTATCCAAATCATCTTTTATACTTAATTTATTTTATTTATATGAGAACCATCAACAAAATAAAAAAGTTATCTCGGTCATAGCACGAATAGTTAAAATATTAGTTAAAAATAATGAAATTAAGTAACAATTGCATTACCAAAGGAGGATGCTACCTGGTGCCCATCCACTTTGTTACTTATTTAGATGCTTTGGACAGAGAAAAACTATTTGTGGTTCTTCCCTCTTCTATCTACAATAAAATTATGATGATTACAACCCCCTCTCCCACTGCCCCTAACAATAATTTGGCTTGGAGTGGTACAAGTAATGAGTGTTTTACGGTGGCCTACACACACAATTTGGTGGTTGGGGTGAGTTTTGTTCCCCCTTCCCCAAGCCATAATCACAATTGAAATTGGAAAGGTCCAGAACGGTTGAAAGCTTCACTTTGGACTATGTATTTAGGAGCCCTTCTTACTAATTTTGAAAGATTTAGACGCCATCTTCATCAGGATGGGACCTGCTCTATTTGAAACCAATAGCTAGACTATGATTCATGCTCTCTAGGATTTTGAGGTTACGATCTGGGTTTGGAATCTCTTATTAACCACGCATGATACTCAACAATTTTGGAGCTTTAATATTCAGGGGTGGATCGATTTAAATCCGACTTAAACACTAGGGATCATTCCCGTAATAGTTGGGGTCTGATTTTTGTCATCACAGTGAATCTCTTGTGCCAAGCCCGAAATGATTATATTTTTAGAGGAAAAAAAATTCCCCTTGTGAGAACTTTTTTTCAATTGTTCTATAGTATGTACTACTTCTAGGGGTGGGAACAGGCCAGACCAGGCTTTGACAGGCCTGAGCCTGGCCTGGCACCTAATCTTTATGCCTGAGCCTAAGCCTGTTACCTATTACAGGCTTTTTTTAAAGGCTCAGTGTGGCCTGTTTAAAAGTCTGGCCTGGCCTGAAAGTCTGTTTACAAGCCTGTTTTTATATCAAGGCCTATAAACAGCCCAATTGACCAACAAGCCTGTTTAGAAAGCCTATTTAAAAGCCTGAATAGAGCCTGTTTACATACAATACATTGTACATACTATTACTAATTAGTAATTACTAAACCTGTTTTCATACAATACAAACATAGTAAACATGCTTCCTGCATGTTTTTTCTACCAATACCAAGCAAATTAGTAATTACTAAACCTGCTTTCATACAATACAAACATAGTAACAATCTCTGGAGCAATATGAAAGTGACCAAAGAAAGAGATTCTACCCATAATCCACTAAAAAGAATGAACTCAACTCTGTAAAATAATAACTTTGAAAATTAAAGAAATAAATCAAAATTTAAAATTACACGGTAAAATAAGAAATTACAAAACCATTGATATCTCTCTTTAACATTTTTTCTTTACAATTCAAATTCTTTTTCTTTTCACTTCAGATTTTACTCTATGAAAAGCATCAACCTTTCCACGTCCTTCTATACTTGCCTTCTGTCTCTATTCTTGTATTCCATTTAGGCATTTAGCCATGTGTTGAATTTGTTCATACAAACGAAGATTATTTTGATGCAAGACCATTTACACTAGCTGTTGTTTTCCTCTTGCTTTCTAATTACCAACTAAAGAATAAAAAAGAATGGTAAAACCAAGCACGGTGATGATATTTTGTCAATTGAGTAAAACCAAGCACGGTGATGATATTTTATGCAGTAATGCAGATTTTGGTTTTGGGTGATGATATTTTGTCAATTGAGTAAAAAACATAAACCATTAACCAACTAAATGCAGATGAAGCTGCGATAAGGGAAGGGTTACAGACTTACAGTGTTACAGCGGTGGCTGCGAGCTTCAGAGGCGGTGGCGATGAAGCTCCGGAGACGGTGGCGATGAAGCTCAGAGGCAGTGGCGATGAAGCTCCGGAGACGGTGGCTGTGAGCTTCAGAGGCGGAGGCGATGTAGCTCCCAAAAGCAACGACGAATCGACGATGAAGCTTCAGAGTGAGAACTGAGAATGAAACGTTTCTTTGACTCTTTGTGTTCTTTTTATCAAGCTTCAGAGTTAGGCACTGAGAAGTGAGAATGAAACTCTCTGACTCTTTGTGTTCCTTTTATCAATTTTGTTATTTTAATCAAAAAATTATTTTTAATTGCTTTTATTTGAATTAAAAATTTTATTACATTATATAATAATTATATTTATAAATATATATATATATAATAAATTTAGTAAATTATAATATATATATATATATATATATTAAACAGGCCGGCCTGTCAGGCCTAACAGGCTTTTTAAAAAGCCTTAGCCTGACCTTTTTAGCTAAATAGGCTTTTTTAAAAGCCTTGACCTGACCTTTTTACTAAACGAGCCAGGCCAGGCCAGGCCTTAAACAGGCCAGGCCGCAGGCCCCTAACAGGCCGGCTGGCCTATTCCCACCCCTAACTACTTCCACTATAATTTTGACATCTAACCATGCATTGTTAGTTTTCATATTTTAAAATTTTCTCTAAACTAAAATAAAAAGTTCAAACCACAGACAAGGTGCTTACTAGTAGGGGGAGTACCGAGTCTTTAGTACTAGTACTACAGGAGTACTGAAATTTTACCCACTTATGTGGTGTTAAATTACATAGGCAAACTCACAGAGGAGGTGCAACAAGCGTATATTCTCCGAGAAGGACCGCACCAAACTAGCATATTAAAGGCTCAACCTCTAGTGGTGTGGAATCCTCCCCCTTGTAACTAGATTAAAGTAAACCTAATTGTGGCTTAAAACTGGAACAATTATGTTGCTTCTTATGGTGGTGTCCTTCACGACCACCATGACAATTTCCTATTAGCTTTTTCCTCTAATTTGCGGTTATGTTGGTTCTGATGGTAGAGTTATGAAGCATTTACCATGGCCTCAACTTAGCGATTTCACGTGGCTTTAGATTTGTAATTATGAAAATCTATTAAAAAATTGTCATTAAGATGTTTGAGTCTGACTGCATTTCTGGTCACACGTGTGAGTTTGGTGAATGATATTAAATCTCTTACCTCTCATTATTTTGGCCTAGGTTGGATACACATCTTCAGGGAGGGTAATTCTGTTGCAGATTGCGTGGCTAATTTTGGAGCATCCATGGATATAGGTCATAGAGTCTTTGATGTTCTTCCTTCTTTTACTTCTTTGACTTTTCTGTTAGATAGTAATGCTTCTGGTATAGGCAAAGGTTGCCTTAATTTATTTGTCTCTTTGGGGGCTTACCCCTTTTTTTATTAAAAAACTAGCACAGTACCTTCGCACGGGTGACGTTGGATTGCCAGGGATGTTCTTTTTTATATATATTCTTAATTTTTTTATAATAAAATTAACAAATGATATAATTATATACATTAATTGATAGAATGTGAAAAACATGTTGTTATCATGTTTATATTATAACCAATAAATCATTAACATAATTATAAACTTAAAGTATATTGAGATTTAAAAAAAACTACTATTGTAATCAAACAAATTAATTACAACGAATAATGAGAGAAAATCTTTTAATATAATGTTAAAAATATAAAATAAAAAAGTAATAAAAAACAAAAAAAAGAAAGGAAAAATGAAAATGGCAAGAGCAAGTATGCCTCCTGTGAAGAATATCCGTAGTTCATAAAAAAGTAACATTACTGGAGTGAGAATAAAGAAACTAAAAAATGCAAGTGAAAAAACATGACATGAGTTTTTATGTAATAAAATAAATAAACATAAATGGATAATGAGAGAAATTATTTTAATATTATAATAATAATAATAATAATAATAATAATAGACAAAGAAAATTAAAGTGTGATTAAAACAAGGAAAAAAAGAAAGGACAAAAGTAAGACTACCTCCCGTGGAGGATACTCGTAGACAGGAATGAAAGTGATAAACATGAATAATAAATAAGAGAAAATAATTGAAAACATTAATGAATTAAATAAAATAGAGAGATAAGTTATATATTGGAAAAGACACTTTAATTTTAAAGTAAATTAAAACATTTAATATAATCAGGAATGGATAATAAGGGAAAAAATTTTAAAATACAATAATAAAAAGAAAATTAAAGTGTGAAAAAAAAGGAAAGAATAGGAGCAAAATTGTCTCCCATGAAAGATACACGTGGTTCATTAAAAAAACTTTTGTAATGAAACAAATTAATAAGAACAAATAATGTAAGAAGACATTAAAATATAAAAATAATAATAATAAAAAGAAAATGAAATGTGATAAAAAACAATAAAAGAAAGAAAGAAATGAAAACGGTAGCAGCGGGACTGCCTCCCGTGGAGAATACTGGTGGTTCTTGAAAAATCACTTTGTTGAGAGAATAAATAAACCAAAAAACACATGTGAAAAAACATTACATGTGTTTTTATGTAATAAAACAGATAAACAAAAATGGATAATGAGAGAAACTGTTTTAATCTAATAATAATAAAAGAAAATTAAAGTGTGATTAAAAAAGAAAAAAAGAAACGACATGAGGAGAATTGCCTCCCGTGGACAAAAATGTGGTTCATACAAAATTTCGCTTTATTAAAATGAGAATAAAATTTTTAAAAAGAAAACTGAAGTGAGAAAACATGACACGTATATTACGGGAATATTTTTAAGATAGAAAGTAAATAGATAGATAGAATAGATAAAAGAGATAATAAGTGAAAAAAGTAATGAATAAAAAGGGAGATAAATGATATATTGAAATAACTCTTTAAATTAACACATTTATCATATTTATTAATTTATGTTTCTATATAATGAAAGTGATAAATAGGAATAGACAATGAAAAAAATGTTTTAATATAATAAGAATAAAATAAATAAAGTGTGATTAAAAAAAATGACAAAAGCAGCACTATCTCCCGTGGAGGATATTCGTAGAATGTGGTTCATTAAAAAATTTACTTTATTAAAATGAGAATTAAAATATTTAATGTAATCAGGAATGAATGATGGGGGAAACTGTTTTAATATACAATATTAAAAAGAAAATTAAAGTGTGAAAAAAAGAAAACAGTAGGAACAAAACTATATATGACTATCTCTCGTGAAAGATACATATGGTTCATTAAAAAAAATTCTTTTGTAATGAAACAAATTAATAACAATAAATGATGAGAAAAAAACATTAAAATATAACAATAATAACAATAAAAAGAAAATGAAAGTGTGATAAAAAATAAAAGAAAGAAAAATAAAAATGATAGAAGCAAGACTACCTCTCGTGGAGAATACCCGCGGTAGGAGCAAGACTGCTTCCCGCGTAAGATACACGCGATTCATAAAAATTACTTTTATAATGAATCAGATTAATATAAATGAATAATGATAGAAAATGATTTAATATGATAATAAAAAAAAAAATGAAAGTGTGAAAAAAAAAGTAAAAAGAAAACGACATGAATAAGACTGCCACCCATGTAGAATACCCATGATTAAAAAAAAACATTTTGCTGAAGTGAGAATAAAGAAACTAAAAAAATGAAAGTTTGAAAACACGACATGTGTATTGTGGGAACAATTTTAATACAGAGTAAATAGAATAAATAAATCGAATAAATGAGAAAGATAATACGTTAAAACATTAATGAATAAAATAGAAAGATAAATGATATATTAGAAAAATCACATTAAATTTAATGTAAACCTAAACATTTATTATGTTTCTTAATGTGTGTTTTTATGTAATGTAAAATTAGGGATGGATGATGACTAAAACTGTTTTAATATTATTATAATAATAAAAGAAAACTATAGGAGCAGAACTGTCTCCCGTAGAGGATACTCGAGGTTCGTAAAAAATTAAGTTTATAATGAAACTCAATAATAGAAACGAATAATGAGAGAAAATATTTTAATATAATAATAAAATAATAAAATGAATGTGTACTAAAAAACAAAAGAAAAATCATTTTTATAATCAAACATATTAATGAAAATTCAAGTGTCATAAAACAACAAACACAAAAGAAAACGATAGGAGCAGGATTGTCTCCTATGGAGGACACATGTGATTCATTAAAAAAAATCATTTTATTGAAGCGGAAATAAAGAAACTAAAAAAAAATACAAGTGAGAAAAACATGACACATGTAAGGTAGAAATAATTTTAATATAGAGTAAATAGAATAGATAAATATAATAGATAAAAAAGATAATAAGTGAATACATTAATGAATAAAATAGAGAGATAAATGATATTGAAATAATAACCCTTTAAATTTATGATTTAATTAATATACACTGACAATGTAAAGAAATTTTATACAGACATTTACTAGTGTGTCGCCACATCATTTAATGAATATGACACCTCATGTGTTATTAAATTCAATATATAATGTGGCAGCACATCATTAGATGTCTGTATAAAATTTCTTTACACTGACAATGTATATATATTAAACTCTTAAATTTAATGAAATCAACAAATTTATTAATTTTTTTAATGTCTGTTTTATATAGTGAAAAAGATAAATTAAAATGAATATTAAGTGAGAGTATTTTAAAAAAAAGCAAGATGAAAAGATAAAAAAAAAGAGAAAGAAAAAAAAAACACAAGAAAAAAGAGAGAGAAAAACGTAGACGGTGAAAGTAAAAGTATAAAAACTTAAAAAAAAAAGAGTAAAGGAGAATTAAAAAATTTAAGTAGAAAATAGTTTTTCTTATGAAGATGACACGTGTAAAGGGTAGTGGAAGGATTTTATACAGAAGAAAACACAAAACAATCTTTTCATAGCAAAATCTTATTTACTTGACATTTATTTGGAATAACATTATTTTTTAAGAAGATTTCTTACATTTAGGAATGCTCTGTCTATTTTCATCCATTCTAAAATAATTGTATTATAAATTTATGCTTTATATGTAATATGTTAAATTATTTCATTGTTTTTACATATAGCTAAGTGTTAGATTGGATAAATGAAATGTCAATATAATGCAAATAAATTGTTTAAACTGAATATCACATGGAAATAATTTTCAAATTGCTTCAGATGTAAATATATATATTTGCAATCACAATAATTTTAAATTTATTCAACAACGTAATTCATAGAATTTGAAGCATCTCTACAAAAACAAATCAAACATCACTTTGACATTTTCTTTGTACATATTTGAATAAACATTTAAATAATTAAAGATGACAAGATTTCAAATAATGGTTCACATTAATAGTAAGAGATAATGAATGTATTATCAAAAATATTTTTTTTTGTAGTTTTTTAAAAAGGATAGCATGTATTTGTAGAAGAAAAATTGATTATTGTTTTAGAATTAAAGAAGAAGAAGAAAAATACTAAGGACCTATTTGGGACTTAGCTGTGAGTTTTCATTTGTTGATTTCTAAATGAAAATTTAAAAAGTTAAACATACTTGGCTAAATTAGAACTAATTTGAATTTTAGTTGAATCTTAAAATACCATTAACTCAAATTTTAAATCAATTTTTTTTATAAACCTTCACCCTGGCTATTGTTTCATGTATCTCCATCCCATTTATTGATACTCAATACAATTTAGGGTAAATTTGTTTGTGCTTAAAAAAGTACTTTTTTTTTAAATTGTTTAAAAAAATTGATTTTATTTTAGAGATTTTTGTATAATCAGAAATAAATTATCATTTGCTACAATAATAAAAAAACACTTTATTTACCATAATAAATGCTTTTACATTGTTAATTAATGATTTCACATTGTTAAAAAGTTTTATCTCTCTTCTATTTTAATTGTTTTTTTTAAGAAGTACTCTGAGTTGCTTCTTAAAAAAGTAGAAAACTAATTATTTTCTGATTCTGCTTCTTGAAAAAAGTTTAGACAAACATCTTAAAGGTTCTTATAAGTGTTTTTTTTTAAAAAAAATAATTCTTTTAAGAAATAATTTTAAACAAACGAACTCTTACTATCACTACTGCTTAGAATCTTCACCATTGCCATTTTCATTACTCATTTTCATTCAACACCTTTTCACCATTGCAATTTCCATCATTAGAGCAAAGTGGGGTTAAAGTAATTTATCTATCATATCTCCCTTGTTCTAACCAACATATTACAATTACAATGGCTTTTAAAAACTAGAGACTATAAAAATTGTAATTAAAATTTATAAAACTAAAAAATAATTTTAATTTTATAAATATTTCGAAATCCATAACTAACAAGTAAAAATCATAGCAAAAAAGACCTAAAATATTTTTTTTTGGTTATGTTTCGTAAAATTAGCTGATTAACTAGTTCCCAGCTGATAAGCTCTGAGCTGACAATCTAGCTTATAAAATTAGAAGCATTCGATAAAACTAACTGATAGACTAATTGTATATGTAAAATAACACAAAAGGACACATTTACAAATTTTATTATATAAATTCTATTTTTCTTAAACAAAAATATATTATTAAGTAATTGTAATTTTAGATTTTTTTATAAATTTTAAATTCTTATTAACATTTTTAATAATAAAATATCTTATTAACATCTTTATCTTTTCCTCTCTTATTATTATCAGCATATATAATTGTATTTTACTCTGACATTTATGAGTGTAAAACTAATACATTTAATACTCTTTCATTTATTAATATATTTATTTCATTTTAAATTTAAATTGCAAAGTGAAGCAAATGGGGAATTGATTAATTACCTTTCTATCTTTATCGTTTTTCCCTTATTATCACCAACATATATAAATAAAATGCATTTTCACGCGTGAGGTTTAGGAGTACAACAAAGGCAACAATTAGTACATTTAATTTAATTAATATTATTTTTTAGTGTTTTAATACCATTTAATTTATTAATAATTTTATTTTATTTTAAAATTGAATTGCAAGGTGAACCGAATGGGGAATTATTAATTATTAATTAATTACATTCATCCTTGCTATTATGCCTTTTTTATTAAAAAAAAAAAGAGTGAGAAAAAAGTGAAAATATTGAGATTCTCTATCTCACTCACCGGATATCCGTTACCCACTCACCCAGTTCCATTATTATTCTGATACAATTATTTTTCCGTGTATTTTATTTAATTTAAATTTATTCTTCCGATTTCTTTTTCTCTCTCTACGATTAAAACCCTAATTTGCACGCTCCCAACTCTCTCTTGATTTTGAAGCTCCCTTACCGTTTCCTCGCTCGCTCTCGCTCTCTGCCTCTCTCTCATGGCGACGGCGCGTGAAGAGAACCCTTACGAAGGCGGTGGAGGGTTCGGCAAGTTCCGAAAACGACCGTTCCGGAGAACCCAAACGACGCCGTACGATCGTCCGCCGACAGCGCTGAGAAACCCTAGCAGGAACAACAACAGTTGGCTCTCGAAGATCGTTGATCCCGCGCAAAGGCTCATCACTTATAGCGCCCACAAGCTCTTCTCCTCCGTTTTCCGCAAGCGCCTTCCTCCTCCTTCCCCTCCTCTCTCAGGTTTCTCTTTTTTCTTTTTTAAATTAACTTATCTATTCATTTAATTGAACAAAGCTTCTTTCTTTCATTTCTAATGTTTTTTTAATGCGAATTGCTGGTTTTTATTTTTCATGTTTTATTAGGGAATATAGCCTCTTTTGGTGTTATTGCTAATTAATAATATCAATGTCTTGAATTTTGATGCACTCAGGGTGGCGTTTAGATTATTATTGTCGTTGCTGGGTTATTGTTGTGCGTTTCAAAAACTAGTTGAATTTTTAGACCCTGTAATGTGGGATGTATGTTGAAGCTTGAAACTTTTGTAATGGTCTGATACCATGTGTTCTGATGCTTACTAAATAACAAGTCTTGTGTTATACTTTCTTCACGAGACGTGTCTTCATAGACTTCCATTTGTCAGGGCAGTGCTAGAGGTTACTGTAATTAAACACAACGTAAATGCATTATTCAATTGAGCTCGATATGTTGAAAAGATAGAGATCAGTGAGTCTAACATTTGAAAACAGAGCGATGAATGGCAAAAAGCCTTTATATTATGTTGGTATGTTATTACTGAGCACGAGCCACAAACCAGTCTTTCTAATCTATAGGAAAGGGTTATTGTACTGGATTACAGCTCTGAACAGACTTGGATCGGCTTTGGGTCGGTGCATGACCAGAATCCATTACCAGAATGGATTCGATGTAGAGTTGTTCCCATCTGACCACTGATATGATATTAGTTTGTAAACAATATCTTCAAGAATGTGATAAAAATGGTATAATTTGTACACTTAAATCATAATGTTTCTCAGCAATAAAGTTTTTGGGTTGCACATCTAATTTGTTAGTTGAGATAAGACATTGTAAATGAGAAATAGGGTGGGACAAAGGCTATGAAATTCTTATGCAGGTTTTCTGTGGTCCATATATTTTATGTGTAGAAATTGTAGTAAACTGTTATAATGGTATACACTATGAGTAACTTGTTAGTTGCAACCTTTCTGTGATTTTTCTGTTGTTTTTCTTTTTCGTTTTCTTTTCCGTTTTTCTCTGATTTCTCTGATATGAAAGTAAATCATATGGTTCCATCTTTCATGGCTTTTTTAGGCACAGAAACAGTACAGGAAACAGTACAGGAAGTGAAGGACAATCACCAGGAAGCAGCTATCTTTGTAAGTACGCATGCTTTACATATATTATTCACTGTTTTCATCTCTTTAGGAATCATATTTTGAGCGAGATGCCCATGCATTTGATTTTAAGATTAAATCGTGTAGCATTTTATGTTACCTTTGTGCGACTAAAAGTATTCCAGTTATTTCTTTGTTTAAACACAACTTCTTAATGTCATACCAAATCTACTTTGACATATTTATTTGTCTTGACTCTTGCAGAAATTCAATTAATTTCTATGCCTCTTTTTTTTTTTTTGTTTGCTTTCCAACTTATCTCGGCACGTGTTTTATCTTTGTTAGTTAAGGACTCTTTAATGGGGACATATTCATTTTGTAGCTTCATATTGCATTCTAGGATGTTCTTAGTCAGCAAAATTCATACTTTAACTCTTTAAGGCCCTCCATAGAGATTCTTTTGGCACATTCAACAAATGGTGGTTAATGTATTTCTGCCTTTCTGCATAGGATAGAAACCTGTGCTTAAGATCAATTGACATCACTTTTGGAGTTGAATTGTGATTTTTTTCCTGAAAACAACTTGGTTAAAACTTGGCATGGTATTTAATTACAGCGTACTTTGTGAGGACTGAGGAATAAAGTTTTCATGGAGTGATTCAGTTGTTCTGGACAGAAGTATTCCAGTATGTTGAAATACATTGTCGCACATCTGTCAGATATTGCTTTTTATTCTTAGTTCTCTGGGCAGGAGCTTAAGCAAACTGAAGTTATAATCTGCTGGTTGAATTTGGTATATGTGCTTTGATATTGCATCTTTGTGATAAGAAATATAATTATTGCATTGTTAAATAAATCATTGCTAGGTACATGGGAATATATGCATGGGCTTTTTATATTTCACTGTAAATTGCTATGTATATAAAACTGTGCACAGTGGAATGATATGATTTTGAAACTAATCTCCACGAGAATATGCCGTTCCATATTAATATATATGGTCCAGCCAAGTTTTGGTCTTATGGTGTTTTAATATTATATAACCTAATTTTTCTTAGAAAATAATAATATATGATGGTTAGGTTGTGTCAAAACTTCTCTTCTCTCTCTATTCAATAAACAAAAGACAATTCAAAAGATTTTTATTAATGAGTCATTATTGGATGCTTTGAAACACTTTAATGAGTTTATTTATATTATTTAAATGGCTAATTTTAAATATGCTTGTCAAGACTTCAGTATTTATGAAGTCTTGATAGGATGGATAATATTCACTGCAAATTTGTTAACTGTTACTTTGATTTGGTTGGAGAACTATACTCATCATTGATTGAGGTGGTTACTGTTATTACTGTGCTTGTTTCTTGTCTACTATTTTTTTTCCATTGATGGTTTCAAAGTTTGTTGGTAGTGTCATTTAAGATAATATTAGTAAATAACTGCGTGTTTGATGGGGCTTCTTGCAGTCTTATGATCATTTCTCATGGT
Source organism: Sesbania bispinosa (assembly GCA_026901365.1). Taxonomy (NCBI): domain Eukaryota; kingdom Viridiplantae; phylum Streptophyta; class Magnoliopsida; order Fabales; family Fabaceae; genus Sesbania; species Sesbania bispinosa. The sequence continues at coordinate 551,549 of QLOH01000509.1, read as the reverse complement.
TAGGAGCTGCACTGTTCTTTTTGATAAGTGAAAGATTTTTTTGTTTATTACTTTATATTCATTATGCATTTTCTTCTCTATTTTGCCCCCTTCTAACATTAGTTTTATTTTTTTATTATGATTGTGATTGTCATTTTGTTTTGTTGTAGTATGAGGAGGAACAGATTGCAAATGAATCCTCTGGCAAGCAACAAGCAGTAGTAGGTGAAAGTGGTGTTCAAATTAACAGTTCTGATGGAAGTGTCATAACTGAACTTGAGAAACTATTAAAACAGAAGACTTTCACCAGGTATAATTCATAATATGTGCATGTGGCATCAGCAATTTTGGTATTGGGCCGTGTGATCTGTATTTACTATTTAGTCTCTGCATTTGAATAAACTTATTTTCTGCGAATTCTGGGATGTAAATATGTAATTTCTACTTTGATGTGTGAAACATTTATCAGGATTTGTTATTTGAGTAAACTCTGACACACATTTTTCATGTAGAGAATGGCCATTAGTTGTTTTTGAGCTCCTTATCTCAGACATACTGAAAAATTACAAAAGTTCTGTGCTTGCATGTTGCATGCCTTGTAGTGAAATATAGGCTTTATAAGTGGTTTAAGCAGTTTCTATTGAGGTTATTTTGAATTTTCTCACTTGTATTGATTTGCGTTTACTTGATCTTGCTCCTTGCGTGGCTTTAGTAGCTGATTTATATCATCTAATCATTAATCTAATTTTGGTTTTTTTGTTTTGTTATATAAAAGAGGAGCGTTGTGTTTGGTTGTTTGCTGCTGACACAAAACTTTGTTGAATCTTGAGGACATGGATCTGTGAACAACAATACAATTCTTTGGTTTTTAGTTGAGTCCAATGTTGTTTGATCTGTATGACTGAGCCACCTCGGGGGATATGCTTAATGCTTGTTGTTATGTCATATGCACTTCCTGTATTATTTATTGAAGCTTATGAAGTTCTTGCTGCAAAACTTGCAATTTGCTTCTTCCTGTTGTCCATATCAAGTTCATGCAATTCTATATTCTTAACAATATTCGTTTTGGGATAAGTTTTTTGTTGATTATGTACATGATAAATGTTATTCCACAGATCAGAGATTGATCATTTGACAGAACTTATGCGTTCAAGAACTGTGGATTCACTTGTCGGGGAGAAGGGGAAGGGTACAGAACTGGTTACATCAGATTCGATGTTGCATTGCAAACGAAAGGAAGAATATCCCAAAACTCCAGCACTAGAAAATGGGATTGAAAATCATCTTGTTTCAACCCCATATGTTACTTCCAGTGTATGACAATTTGCTTCATACCTATCTTTGATATATATTATAATTATACGTTGTGGAATGGAAATTATTAATTCCCTGTCATGATCCATTTGACATGTAGAACCATATACTGTTTATAGGTTTCTATTGAGGATGTTGCTTCACCTGCGGAGCTTGCGAAGGCTTACATGGGGAGCAGGCCTTCCAAGGTATCCCCATCAATGTTAGGCTTGCGAAGTTCTCCCAGGGAGGATCCAACTCTACGAAAAAGTCTTAATTTCACTCAGAAATCCCCTACTATGTCAATTGTGCCAAGGGCTACTACCCTTGCAAGGGTTCATGAAAATGGTTTTGTGACCCCAAGATCTCGTGGCAGATCAGCAATATATAGTATGGCTCGAACACCTTATGCCAGAGTTTATCCAGCCTCCACACTCAAGGTTTGCCATTTACTGGATGGTATTTTGGGTCAAGATGTTTCTAGTTTTGAAATTTATATCCAGCTTCTCTAATGTTACAGGGTGCTGGGATTGGTGTTGAAGGTGAGCCGTCATCTTCAGCTCAGTATGCACTGGATCATGACATACCTTCTGGATCTAGACAAGGGGTATACATGTGATTATAAGCCCTATCCTTTCATTGTATTTTTAATAGTTCTCTTTCAGGGATATGTTACTGGATTTTCCCATTATTCTTTCCCCCTTTATTTTGCAGGCATTAAAACGTAGAAGTTCTGTATTAGACAATGATATAGGATCTTTTGGTCCTATACGCCGAATTCGTCAAAAGTCTAATCTTCTATCTTCTAAAGGCCTGACGTTACCTCATTCGGGAAGCCCTTTATCTCTAACTAGGAGTGGAGTTGGTGATGATGCTCCTCGGCCATCTTCATCTTCTATGCAGAAGCCTATTCCATTGGGTGAAGTTAAGCATAGCCATATGAAGTTGTCCGCAGAAAATGTAGATGACACCATGCCTAGTACTAGCCCTCCTCCTTTACCCTCAAAATCAAGCGAGATGGCCTCAAAAATACTGCAGCAACTTGATAAATTGGTTTCTCCTAAAGAAAAATCATCAGAACTGAGGCTACCAACTGTGAATGATAAATCTCCTACAAAGTTGTCACCATCCATGTTGCGAGGTCAGGCTCTTCGAAGCATGGAGACGGTAGATTCATCAAAATTGCTGGATAACATACAAGATAATGAATTAGGTGGCACAGTTGGAAATTTGTCTGCTAGTGCTCAAAAGTTAACATCAAAGATAGACAAGGTTGAAAATGGTCCATCAAAGCTTGTTTCTCCTAATGATGGATTAATACCTGTTGTAACTCATGCAGATGCTACAGTCCCAAGGAATCAAGTCATATCTAATGTAAAATCTGGAGATTCTTCTGTGACTAAACCTGTTTCTTATCCTCCCCAAAAAAAGAGGGCATTCCATATGAGTGCACATGAGGTTTGACATTTTGATAATTTGCTTAATCATTATCTGTTTGATGCTTTCCTGTAGTTTATCTTGATATTAAGTATTTGTAATTCTATTATGTGGCTTTATGTTAATTATTTTTTGATATCTTAGTGGGAAGAGGTGGTAATATTAAAGCGTTGTTCATTTGTGTTTGTTTAAGTAAAAGATGTTTTAAAAATTTATAATCGTTATGGTTTTTTTTTTTTTTTTTAAATGAGCAAAACCCTAGAAAAGCTATTTTAATGCTTTGCTTGGAACTTAAAAATAGTAGCTTCTAAAAAAGGCTCTAAAAAGCTGTATCATAGAATCACTATTTAAAACTTAAATAAGCAAGCCCTTAACCCTGTTTATACTGATTTTTTTGCTTTTTTCCATTTAGCTCCCACATATGATGATTAAAGCAATTGTTTGAATATTTTTGGTTTCTTAGGCACATTTGATTTTGATTCCTGACAGAATAAAGTGAGTTTACTAGTGGAAAATGATTCAATCTTAGATCATGTATACTCACTGTTATTTCTCTCTCTCTCTCTCTCAAAGGATTATCTGGAGCTGGACGATGATGCCTATCCTAATGGAGCTGTGTCTCCTTTCTCTACTTCTGGGAAAGAAACTACAGGCTCCACTGCTGTGGCTGAGAAAACTACCTCTGCCACTGAAACAGCTGTACAGGAGATGCCCCCAGGTTCATCTGTTGTAATGCCATCTAAAAATTCTATGGTAGATGGTAAACCTTATGTTAGCACTGCTAATGGGTCTATAGTTGATAAGAAGGTTGATGTACCGGTCTCAATATCTTCATCTATTGCCAATCCTACTGTTCAGCCAACTGTGAGTGCAGTTACAGCAACTACGCACACGATTTTAGGTTCTGACAAGCCTGCTTCATCAAATGGATCAGTTGCCAATCCTCCCCTTTTTAACTTCGGGAATAAAGTTGTTCCATCAACAGAGCTGACTGGTGCTAATGCTCCATCGAAGGAATTCACTAAATCAGGGCCAATATTTGGTTTGGAGAAAGCTGCATTATCAAAGGAGCCAGGTGCTGATGCTCCATTAGTTAAATTTGGCGTCAACAAAAATGTTGACAATGTTCTACAAGTGCCATTTACTTTCTCTTCATCTGTTGGTGGTGAATCTACTGGTTTCAAATTTGGTGCTTCTGACTCAAAGCTAAGAAGCCCAATCAGGTCAGTGTATGTAACTTTGACATGCTTTTAAAATTCTCTCTCAAAGTAATCCTTTATTCATTTATGTTATATTTCTAGTTACAGATTCATGCCTGTTCTGTTCACCTTTTATCAGTGAAAATATTTTTTCTCTGAATGAGTAATCTCATTGGTAGTATATCTTTTCTTTCATTATTAACTTCTGTTACCAGTTTGCTATAATAAGCTTAAATATCTTTATTTAGCACTTTACGTTCTTCTTGTTATTGTTCAGGTAATCAGGTATCATTTGATTTGCAAAAATTTTTTTGCATTCAGTCTGTGGGTCATAGACTCATAGATTCACTAAATTTATCACTTTGTTTTTCTCTTATCTTGAACTATGATTTTATCGTCTCATTTTTAAAGTGAATTTGGATCTTCTTTTCCTGTTTACTTTTTGTAATTTGACTGATTTATGTGATGTATCAGTTATATTGATCTTATTTGATGCACTGTTTAATTGAAATTGAAAAGAGATATAGGAGCATCTTAAATGATATTCAGTGAGGTATTACAATGAAATGTCCCTGTCCCCTTCATTTGCAGCTCAACTACTGTTGCTGGTGCTGTTGATTCAACACCAAAAGTTCTTGAATCAGATAATGCTGAAGCTAAGGCTAGTATAGTTTCTGGATTCTCTGCTCGGTCAGAACCAGCTGTTTCATCTGCAGCATCAACATCATTGTTGACAACACCTGCAAATATATTTACTTTTGGCAACAGTTCAAATCAAAATAATGGAACTGCTGTTTCAAGCCCTACATTTTCCTCTCCATTTCCTCCTAAGGCTACAAATAATTCTACAAGTCAGAATATATTCAGTACCTCAACCCTTCCAGCTAGTAACAGCAGTAGCAGCATTAGTTTTGTTGCAACTTCCACTAGCTCTAGCATGACAACTAGCACCCCTGCTGTAATTGCATCCAGCAATAGCAGTTCCTCCACCCAAGTGATGACATCTTCATCTCCAATGACTTCCTTTTTCAAATTTGGATCCACCCCATTACCATCAACAAGTTTACCTGTATCATCATCTGGCTCAGAACCAGTGGAAACCAAGAGCAGGCAGGATGCAGGAATTGGTAATCTAGGTAGCACTTCCTTTGGAAGCTCTTCTGCTGCCGTTGGAAGTACTGGGAGTGGCATTTTTGGGTTTAGTTCCACAGCGATGGCAACTGTAAATAGCCAGTCTCAGGGTTCTGTCTTTGCCACAAGTGGATCTGTCATTGGTACTCTGGCACCTACTACTAGTGGATTTGCAACTTCGACTCAGAGTCAGTCAGTGGCATTTGGTTCATCTGCATCATCCCCATTGTTTGGGTTGACTGGGAATACTGCTTTTTCTTCAGGGAGTTCATCATTTCCTTCTTCTAGTCCCAGCCCAAATATATTCAACTCGGGTACAACTTCTGGACAAAGTACCCCTGCTTCCTCTTTGGAAGTCAACCCTGCTAGCTCCAATAATGGTACGAGTTCTTCCTTGTTTGGGCTTTCTAGTTGGCAGCCAAGCAAGTCTCCCTTTGGTGCTTCCTTTAGTTCATCGTCTTCATCTACTTCTGGGTTTTCCTTTAGTTCATCATCTTCATCTACCTCTGGCGGGTTTTCCTTTGGAGCATCCACTCCTTCTGTTGCTTCCACCAGTTCTCCCATGATGTTTGGATCATCCACTGGTGCATCAGGTCCTCAATTCTCATTCACTTCAGCTGCAGCTACTACCAACATGCAGCCTGCTTTTGGAAGTCCAAGTCCTGTCTTTGCATTTGGTTCAGCTTCTGCTAATAATGATCAGATGAGCATGGAGGACAGTATGGCTGAGGACACAGTTCAAGCAACTCCACCTGTGACTCCTGCATTTGGTCAGCAACCTGCCCAAGTTCAATCAAATTTTGTATTTGGAGCGTCAACTCCAACAGGAGCGAGTCCTTTCCAGTTTGGGAATCAACAGAATATTGCTCCACAGAATCCATCTCCGTTTCAGGCTTCTGGCAGTCTAGAGTTTAATGCTGGAGGGAGTTTCTCATTGGGCACTGGTGGTGGTGATAAGTCTGGCCGAAAGTTCGTGAAAGTTAAACATAAGCAGCGCAAGAAGTAAGACTATTGTTTATGGAAATGGTTATTTATGTAACTGCTGCAGTCTGCACTTCATTTGTGCAACAAATAAATAAGCTCTTAAGGTGAATGATTTCTGAATTTGGCTGTTCAGTTAGCAATCTGGGCAAGTGATGCTATCAGAAAGCAAATCAACGTATGTGATCTTGTCATTCTCATGTCTTGCTTCTTATACAATGCAAGACTTAACTTTTCACAATTTTGTAACAGTATGATATGATAGAACATAATCTGCTGTACTTGTAATGGTTTTAGGTCATAGTCCAAGATCAAGATTTGGTCAGTTATGATGTTCACAAAATCCTTGTACTCTCGTTACTTGTAACATAGCCAGAAATAGGCATGAATTTATTGCTTAGCTGGTTGTCAAATAACAATTCAAGTGAGCAATCTGTTAATGATTATTAGCTGGTAGGCTTTTTGTGTTCTTGTTTGCTATTTATTTTAACACGAATTTCTGTTTGGTGACGGACAAAATGCTATTTCTATGGTATTAAGGTGGACTTTTTTGAACTGTCAAATATTGGTACCTTGGTTTTTGATCAAATTTAGCCTTCAGTTTTTTGAATTTCGATGACAGTTTATGACAGGGAATCTGATACTGTCATGATTCTGGTGTAGATTCTAACATGAATATCAGCATTGAGGGTAATAAATTGGGAAAAAAGAATAACATTGCGTGATCATTTTGGTGTTAATACTTAATAGTCTAAGAATATGTGATAAGCAAATGGTGGGGAACACAAATTGTAGAAAGATTGGGTAATACTAGTGAATGCATATGTGAAACTAGATGCCCTAAATTCGTCCAGAATTTGTGTACAAGATCCTTTTAAATAAAGGTTTTAACGAAAACAATCTTTCTTAACAAATGTTTAAGTATTCTGAATGTTTTGGTAGAGAATGCCTTGATGTAAGAACAAGAGAAGTAACAAAAGAAGGTCAAAAGCATCATTCAATAACAACATATATATGTTCAAAAGCATGATTCTCAGAGTTGTCATTATCTAAATGATGCAATTAATTCAAGAAACTAGTTTTAGCTTTAAAGAAGCTCAAGACAGTTTTTCAAGATCCAAAGAACATCAAATTGAGTTATACTAAGCTTCATAAGCAAAAATGAAGCTTCCGAAGAACATTTCAAGACTACCAAAAGCATAATAAGTTGTTTTAAATACTGTATAATTACTTCAAGTATCTCCATCTCAAATACTCCCTCCCTCCTTTTTATAAGACACTGTTTAAAAGATATTGGTGGTCCTTTTTATAAGGCACTTGATAATTAATATGAAGCATTTAAATTTTTTTCTTGATTTACCCTTATTAAATTCTTCCATCAAGTATTTTGCTAATTGTTTATTGATGTATTATAAATATTGTTACATGGGTGACCAAGAGAGAGAGTTAAACCTTTGCACTCTTCTATATCCATTTATTTGAGATGATTTCTCTCTGTAAACTTTTTTCTAGTTTGCGACTTTCCAACGTTGAGTTTAATCTCAACTAAAAATTTGGATGTTCCAATACAATTGATAGTGGAAATTAGTACTATATTTAGTGTAAAGTTTAATCTCAATTATTTAGTGAGAGAGTATACTAATAATATTAAATATGGGTAAAAATGAAATTTTATATTATTTTTTTATGAAACCAATAAAATTAACCACTTAAACTACTTTCCTTGGTCTGTCTAATTCGATTAGAGGTGTCTTATAAAAAGGACAGGAGAGAGTATCATTGATGCAAACAAAAAAGTGTCCGAATTTAATTTCAAGTTAACATTTTGTTCAAAGCATCTATAGAAGCACGTACCAAGTCCACATATTTCTCAAGCTGTATAAAAATTAAATGGACTCTGAAAAGACTCTAGAAGCTAAAAACATTGGAGAATAGAACCACATCTCTAGAAACATTGAATGATCAAAGGAGGTAAGAGAAAAATACTATCCCATGACAGTGACATTTCTTAAAAAGCTAGTAGAAGTTTTGACTAAGTTTTAATGGACTTCAACGACTAATTCAAAGCTGGTTCTCCTATATGTACAACCATTTGAAGCGAAGCAAGATGAGGGAAAAGAAAACAAAGCTATTAATGGTAGAAATTGCCATCAAAATCTAGTTTCTACCTTTTGAAGTCTCTATTATCCTTCTAATCACTCCACCATCTGAGCTATTGTTCTTAAAGTGTTAGAGAGTGAATCCTAGCTCTATGTTGTAAATATTAATCTACTCCTTGAGTGTTAGAGTGAGCTATATGTAAAAATCTTATTCCTCGTTAAAAAAAAGTTGTGATCTCCCAAGCTAACTAGTAAGAGTTAATGTTGGTTGATGTTGGACTTAAGCCACATTAGAAGATACAAGTTGTTCATCACGTCTCTCATGTATTAAGTAGTTTTGGTTTTGTTGTAGGAAGTAGAAGTTTTATATTACAGATCATTTTGCAGTGCCAAACAAGTTTCAATAGACGTGGCACTTGTATTATTTGTTTTAGTCTTAGGCAATTGATATGTGTTTGTTAATTGCTCTTTGAATTGTTTGTAATCATGTAACGTGAGCTCATGATTTTGTTTTCAAGTTTGGATAGATTGGAAGCTAAATTACTCAACCAAGTATTGATTTGCCTCAGGTATAATCGATTACTTAAGTTGGTAATTGACCCCAAGCTGAATTAAAACTGAAAACTGCATGAATTCAAGATCAGGAACGAAATAATCGATTACCTGATATAGATAATCGATTACCACTGCACCTGGAAAAAGATTAAAAATTGGTGTTCTCTGGTTTAATCGATTACCATAGGCTGTAATCGATTACCCCTGTTTCATGTGAAGAGTTCTATGAACAAAGCGTTCTGGTTTAATCGATTACTCAAGATGCTAATCGATTACCACAAATTCTGCAGAAAAATCGATGTTTGTCACTGTTTTGAAACTGTTTTTTTAACTAACTTTTGAATCTTTAAAAATGTTTTATATAAGTGATTTACGAAAATAAAAAGAAGAAGAGAATAGAAAAAGAGTGTAGAGCTTATTTGTGAAAGAGAATCAAAAACTCTTTTTAGAAACACTCTCCATGAAAGTTCATCATGTTCAGAAATTTTGCAAATTCTGAAGAACTCTCATGTCAAGATGTTTAGACAATTGGAAAGAAGATAATGATACACTTATGGAGTTTATATGCACAAACAAGGTGCTATTGTTCTAAACTTAGTTTTCTTTAATTGCTTTTGATTTGTATTGTCTCTTGAATAGGGTATTCATAGAGAATTGCATTGTGTGATATCTCAAGAACGGGGAGTTCATTGAGATTGTTTGTGAAATCTTGTGACGGGGGTGTCATAAGTAAGGTTGTTGTTCGAGTGACGGAGTGTCACAGATGAACATGCTCTTGTAGGGTTCAAGAGTTAAACCTTTTGTTTGTTAGAAAGTCTTTCTTTAGGATTGATTGTGCATGGTGTTTGTAATCAATTCTACAGTGAAAGCAGATTTAGTGGTGTACTGGATCTAAACTGGATGTAGACCCCTTTTTGTGGCTGAACCAATATAAATCACTGTGTAATCTTCTCTATCCCTACTCTATCTTGAATTACGATTCTTGTCTTTATGAACATGCTTCTTGATTTGTAAAATCACTGAAATTTGCTTAGAATAATTGATTGATTGCTGATATATTGAACTGTATATTGAAAGTAAAATCATTAACTTTGTGGAATCAATCTTGATAATCAATTACTTACTGTTTTCAAATTGGTAATCAATTACACATTGAATTGGTAATCAATTACCTTCTGCAATATCACTAATCCGCTGCACATATCTTTTAATCTTAAACTCTGATAAATTGATCTTTTGAAAATATATTTGAAAGAATTTTAAAGACAAATTTTGGAAGGGAAAAACCAATTTTGTGTATTAATAAAGTAAAAAGTTTTTTTTTTGTGAATCTATTCAATCCCCCTTCTAGATTCCCTCTGGGACCAACAGTTGAGAGTGTGTATAGCCTGTAGAGGCTTGATAAAGAATATTAGAGTTGAAGCCTGTAGAGGCTGTGTAAAAAGAATGTTGTTATTGAGCATGAGGAGGTTGCGGTAAAAGAATACTTTGTAAACAAGTTTGATCAGTGGAAATTCCTATTGATGTTGGTATTGGATGTAGCCCTATATTGTGAGGGTGAACTAGTATAAAAATATTGTACAATATCTCTTTCCTTAACTTTTTTATTTATCTGCATTGGTTGAATTTTTAGCTTTATATTGTTTCTCAGCAAAACTGAAATCAGATTGTGTTAAAATCAATTTCAAACAAATTTTTTTCATAAAACACATCAACATTAGTTCATACATTATTCTTGGAAGTTTCATTTGAATTTCAAACTTTTAAATGTTTCAAATGCAAAATTATTCTTTAGTAAGCATGAAAACTTGAGCATAAGATAAACGGATGTATAAAACCTTGATTTTAAACTAAAACTGTTATATATTTCAATTCAATATCATTAAAATATCCAATCTAAAAAGTTTCATCAAGTTTTGAATCTTCCTTACACTTCATAAACATCTTTTATTAAAATTCAAACTTGTAACTTAGTTTAGCAACCGAATTGATACAAACTTATTCTGAACAATTTTTCTTACATAACCTATTATGTAGTGATTAATTAAGTATTTTGGAAAGCTTCATATAATTCTAAACACCAATTAACCCTTCAGAAGCATATTATATAAGCATCAATTTACTATTATGCTTATGTGAAATTGCAGAATCATTACTTCTTACTTCTTAACCTCATTTAAACTTTATTTGCATTACATACTTATTAAAAAGGATAAATTAATATTTTTAAAATCGGACCGGTCATTGAACCGGTTAGGGTATTAATTTAAGGTTCACTGGTCTAACCGTAATTAGACCGTGATCGAATCGATCCTAAATTGATGACATTAACATAAATATAAAAAATTAAATACATGTTATATATGAATGCATATATAAAATAAAAGAGTAATAAAGTATTAATAGGAACTAAATTGATAAATAAATAAACTAATATAAATAATATAAACAGATAAATAAATATGTAAGTGATGGTTAAACGAAGCAAAGAATTAAAATTCAATCTTTTCCGATTTTCAAGACAGAAAAGATGATATATATATATATATATATATATATATATATATATATAATAAGGCATTTATATTAGTGGTTGACATTTCCTCATGCTTTGCAGCTTGTGTGTCCCACGTTTGAATCTAACAAGACATATTTTAACAATTTTCAGCAGCACATCAGTCTACTGGGAACCGGACAGTTCAAGCCGGTTTTCCTGGTTCTTCCCCGGTTCTACGACATCACACCCTGTTCAAAGGCATGCCCGGTTTGGTGGGCTCATCGAACGGGGCGGTGTTCTGGTTCCCGATTGAACCGGTCCGACCGGCCGGTCGAGTCCGGTTCTGAAAACATAGGGATATAAACATTAGCAATATTAATACTTTTATATTAGTTGTCCTTAAGAAGATAGTTTATAACATTATAAGGGCCAGTTTGGTTTGTATTTTCATTTCCTGTTTTCATTTTCTGTTTTTTATTTTCTGAAATTTTACAAAGAAAAAACTGGAAATGCTGGAAACAAAGTTTTTCCTTTGTAAAATTTCAGAAATTAGGAAACAGAATGAAAATAGGAAACGAAAATAGGAAATGGAAATGCAAACCAAACAAGCCCTAAGCTACCATATTATACTATTACTATATTCTAGAAGTAACTTTTGATAACTAATGAATTTCTTGAGCAAAAGTCAACAAGTTTCTTTAAAGACTTATAGGTTGGGCAAAAATCGTTCTAGAATCACAATTCAACCTCATTTTTGTAACTCTCTCATTTTATAAAGGACTCGTTGCTTGACTTTTGGATTTCTTTCGTTTTTTTTTTTGTTAAATCTTTCTTATTTTCCTGAGTTGTCAATATTTAAACCAACCAATCTATTTTTTTTCTTTCTTTCAATTGATTAATAATTAAGGAGATGATTTTCTTGGTACTTGTCAACAATATTTGTAGAATAATATTTGGGGGTCTTTTATACTTTTTCTTACAATGTTTACGCTTAGCATAAACAAGCAAGGTTTTGATATATACTTTTTTTTTCTAATAAAAGGAGGCTTAAAGCCAAATTACATAACTACCATTCTAGGAGTAGCACTACCATAGCTATCATAAAGTAAATTGAAGGTTACACTAGCAGGAGACATGTGATAAATATCCACCGCAAAGGAACCTGAATGACCTAAACAAGTAAGATCATCAACAACTTTATTAGCTTCTCGCTAGGTATGAGAAAAACGAATAGACCACTTTCTACTAATTACTAGAAAGTGAATATGCTGAATTATGAAATGATAAGGATGATGAACAGGTGTCCCATCTTGAATTAAACTAACAATAATCTTTGAGTCACACTCCACCCAAACATTCTTGTGCCCTGCTCCCAAGCTATCTCCAAGGCTGTTAAAAATCCATGAAGTTCAGCCATTAATACTCTTGTAGACCCTAACTTTCTAGAGAAACCCAAAATCCATTGATCCCTATGGTCACGAACAATACCACCACAAGCAACTTTCCTTTCTTGGTCCCGAACAGAACCATCCGTATTAAACTTTAGACAGTCACTATGAGGAGGAACCCAGGTCACCAGAACCTCTTTATGACAGATCACAGTAGGAATATATGAAAATGAAACATTCATTATTTTTATAAATCAAATAACTTATTATCACAACCACCGAGCTTGTGGATCAGCTGACAGGGGGCTATTCTAGCTTAACCACATGGAGGGAGAATTTTGCCGCCTATAGAGGTCCTACCCACCGGCTCGAGCAAAATTACCTCTCATAAAGGATATATGTGGTATTGCACAAAAAATAAGGTTTAATTAAATTTTTGGTCCCCCAAAATATCATGATATTTTCGGTTGGTCTCCCATTTATAATTTTTCAAAGTGGTCCTTCAAAAATATTTTTTCCCAAATGGTCCTTATGATTTTTTTTATCATAAAATGCTGACGTGGCACAGAAAACAGAAGACCATGTCAGAAAATTATAATATTTTGGGGAAGTAGTTTGGAAATCCTGATATTTTATAGGGATGGATATGAAAACCGTGATATTTTTTTAGGGACGATTTGAAAAAAAATAATTGTAAAAAAAAATAAATGGACCATTTAGGAAAAAATGATTTTGGGAGGACTATTCTGGAAAAAAATAAAAATGGGAGACCAAATAGAAAAATAGTGATTTTTTGGGGGATAAAAAACATAATTAAACAAAAAAATAATTTACTATCACAATGTTAGAGAAGTTGTATATGTATATTGTAACATCCCAAATTTCATAAATCGATTTATAAGTGAAATTAGGAGTAGAAAAAGGTTTTATAAAAGGAACTAGTTAAAAAGGGGTTTAATTAAAACTGTATCTGAGGGCATAACACTGCCTCATTTTTGCTTGAGTGAGGTCATTCTTGCTTGGGCGAAAATATCTGTCAAATTGGGAAAATTTGCTGCTGATATTTTCGGTTGAGTGAGGGCCTTCTCGCTCAAGCGAAAAAGAGGCAGAGATGGGGGGGGGGTACTCTCTAGACGTTTTTCGCTCAAGCGAGGAGGGGCTCGCTCAGGCGAAAAACGTGGTCTCACTCAAGTGAGAAAGTCTTCCTCAAGTGAGAATGTTCCAGAGAGCCCGTGTCTCAGTCTCGCTCAAGTGAGAGATTCTCACTTGAGCGAGAATGCGCGAGATCAGTTTTTAAAAACATTAAGTAGGGCAAACTACCCCCATTTCTAACATTTAATACACATTGTAAAGAGAGGATTTAGAGAGATAGAGTGTACCCAAGCCTTGGTTTGAGGAAGGAGAAGAAGAAAAAAGTCCATTCCCACACCTCATCACCTCTCCCCCTTTCTCTCGAGCTTGATATAAGTGAATATAACTCACACACTCACTCCTATTTTGTTTGTAATGCTCTTCTATGATCCCCCTTCTTTAGTTCCTCTTCTAATCTTGCTTGTGATATGATTATTGGTTGATGGTTGAGGTTTGCCCTAAGTTATCCCCTTGAATAGAATTAAATGTTGGATTGTATGCCTAGACCTAGGATTTGATTGTATGGGGGGTTTGAGTGGGATTTGGGGTTCCACATTATATTGTTTCCATACCATGGTATTGTATCATTATTGTTGTCATGAGCTTCAACATTATTGGTTTGTGGTATAACAGTTCATGTTAAGTTATGATTCAAGTTATCAGGGTTTATGTATTTATGTTCAAGTTATTCTGAATATGGTGTTGCATTGCATTTGCTTTACTTCCTACACTTGCATGCTTTAGTTGTGCTCATTGAGGCATTAGTCTCATCACAAGTTTGTGGATTACACTTTAGATGCCCAGGATCCTCCTCAGGATGGCCGTTGAGGGTGCTGAAGTTGCTGGAGGGATTATGATTATATCTTGTCTTTTTTATTACGTTTGATCTCGTATTCCTTTTGTGGATATTTAGTACATGTGTGACCCGTGATGGACATTTCAATTTTGTTGAGAACACATGTATTGTAATATCCATATTATGTTTATGTATTTGGATTATTCAGATTATGCTTATGTAAATATTAGATTGCTTAAGCAAAATTAATTGCATGTTTATCGATATCGTTAATGTCGTGAAAAATAATTTCCTAAATTTGGGACTTATGCTTCCAACGAGCATAAATCTTGAATTTTTGGAATTAGAGCGTTACATATATATTGAATATTGTTTAGCTTAATTTCAATTAGAATAGGAAAATTAATGTCAAGAATTGTGAAGGAGTATTGAGTACTTAATTTTAAGAGACATAACATATCTAAATTATTACAAGTGACCATAAAAATTTATAAATTTGGAGAGAAGTAACGTTAAATTTCACTTGATAAACAAAACCACCCTTATAAAATAATTGGTTAAGACTAAGGTGGATCTTCTTAATGGTTTGTTCACTTTTATATCACCTTTGTTGACCTCTAATTCCCGATTTTGTTACCTGTTGGCTAAAAAATGTAAAGTTGCAATTTGGTCTAGAATTTATGTGAAATTAATTGCAATAAATGCTATATGTCACTTTACTAGAAATTGAAAATCCTTGAAGTCACTTGGAATTTGTGTCCTGCGTGACCTTTTCAAGGGTTGCGATTGAAGTTCTCTGACCTTTCACGCCGACGTCGTCTGTTGTCTGGATTTTGTGAAGGTTGTGATTGAAGTTCTTCAAGTATCATAGGTATTATTTTCACTTGTGTGGCTCTCTGGATTAGTTTCTCTGTTGCGATGTCAATATTTGCTATGTTTAAACAGAAACCATTGTGGCCATGGCTGGAAATAACTACTTTAATTGGTTATTGGTTATAAATACAAATACATATTGATCAGTTTATATGCAGGGCACCATTGTTTTTGCATCAGTGATAGCAACCTTGGTGTTATAGATTTTTGCATTTTAATTTATAATTTTGTTTGCAATACTTTCTGATAGATTGAACCGTGCCTCTAACTTCTAATTCTGACTAAGTTTTAAGAAAACAAAACTAATGCTTAACCATTATCAAGAAAGACAGAGTAACTCTCGTAATTTGACATGGAATCATATATAGTAATATGAAGTAAACGCATCGGTGCCTTGAAACCTTGTTGAGCATGTTAGAAATGAACTCTAATAATTTGCTTTGCCCGTTGAGAAGGTAAATTCTCTAGCCATGATTATTATAATAATATTATTATTGTTTAGGGTAAGAAATATATTTTTATTCTATTATTGGGCATGACAAGTTGGGACCCCAATGTGGGACCTCTTTGTGTAATGGCTGAAAATGTTCTAGAGTCCAAAAAGGACATGCCACCCCCTCTCCTTAATCTGTTAATTGACTTGAGAGTTCTTACAAACATTCAGGTTCATAACCTAAGGTTCTAGTAACAAAACATAGAACAGAACTTATTATTTGGTTTGAGACAAGTTCATTTGTCTCTTTTCCTCACATGTTGGATTTAGCCAGCAATATCTACACAAAGCAATAACCAAACTGCATCACACAGAAACAATATATATGATCATTTGTACAAAGATATCATTTCTTTTTTTTAAAAAATAGTTTAGGTCACAAGAGTTGTGATGTAACGTCCTAATTTCTAAATTCAGAAATAATGCCTGTTGGGAACACTATTTCCAAATTCGTGAAATCATTTCGTTCATTTCGCGTATCAAATACAATACAATCGCTTGAGTAACCCAGCAATTACTAAAGCTCCAAACATTACATACATAAATCAAAGAATGCTAATACAAGTTTGCCATCAAGGCTTCAATTCAGTACATAAAGGTAACTTTATTAATTCCTAAGAACATCCTAACTAATATCAGTAATGGTCCTAAGCAACATTAAATACATCAAACATAACCAAACATTAAGCTATTATCATTCATGAGTCTTCTACTGCTCGTCACTACCTTGTGAAGTATCCTGCACATCTGAAATATGTTCCCACAGAGTGGGGTGAGACCAACGTCCTAGTGAGAGTGACAAATGTGTGCGGTGTGGGGAGACAACCAAGAACCACCACAAGATACACATTTATTCAAAGCATCACAATTAAAGGCAATTAAACATGATTCATCATCTTTAAATCAATGCTTATGATGGAATGCATGACTGCGAGGTTGTTACCCGACACCCAGGGTCTTTTCTCTGTAACGTGGCTGTGACTGTGATTGAGCGCTCAGCCATGTAACCAAGGACCGTCGTCGAAGGCTACCTATGATTAAGTCTTAATTAATATTTCAATCATAATTCATTCTGTGATTGGGGACCCATCTCCCTCTTGGCCAGGAGTTCGATGTGGTTACCCCGTCTTTCTTAAATAGATTTCCCGAAGGCCTGTGACGGTCAACGACCCTGTGATAACCCGGAGACTCTGTGATGGCTATAAGCCCTGTGATATCTTAACTCATAATTCATGACTGTGATGGCCAAAGGCCCATAATTTCATAATAATGTGCTCATATTCATAACACTTATAGTCAATCAAATCTTCTACCCTATGGTTTGTAAAAACATCACACTCATCCATCAACACAATAACATTCCCTAGGTTCATCTAAACAATTTCATCATAATTCAGTGAAGAAAGGGGATAGTAAGATGGGGGATCATGCTTGGACAACAACAATAGCAAACAAGTGAGAATCACACCCACCCGAGGTTCAAGAAAACGGAGAACGAATGGAAGATAGGAAACGTTGGAGGTGAGTAGATTAATGGGGGACTTGATCTTGGATGAGTAGAAATCGTTCTTGGCCTTCACTGGGGCATTCTCTCACTAAAACCTCTCTTTCTCTCTCTGGAAGAAGGAAAAAGGGAAGAGAAACTGAGTGGAAAACTGCCTGCAGTCGTATTTAAAAAATGTTGTAACCGTCTTCTCGCTCAAGCGAGATTCTAGCTTGAGCGAGATGGTCATTCTAGCTCAAGCGAGACCATTTAGCTTGAGCGAGAATGCCCACGAAAATAAACTCTCTCTGGAATATTTTCGCTTAAGCGATAACTGCTAGCTTGAGCGAAAATCATCCAGAGAGCAACACATTTTGTGTCCTGTATCTCGCTTGAGCGAGACTTGCAGAACCAAAATCCTATAGTTTTTGCTGCATAATTCGCTTGAGTGAGACCTACTCGCTTGAGCGAAAACCCTGATGCATGAGACCCTGATTTTTGCCTCTTAGGCTTCTCCTTATCAATTCCTTACCTCATCCTATTCATGTTATGAATTCCCTATAAATTAAAGTCTCTAACAGTGGGATGTTACAAGTGATATCCCCCACAAAATAGAAGCCTCATGGAGTAATAGAATTAATGAAAGGAGATAGGAAACCTTTAAATAAATACAACCAAATGCTAGAAATAAAAGCCCAGCAAGCACAAAAATCATTGAGAAAGTCAATACCAAAGCAAGTAGGTCTATTATTTACTGATCCAAAGATGCTATTTGTAAGATATCAGGCTTGATATCTGCAGCACTGAGGGTTAAGTTATTGTAGCAGAATTTGTATTTTTCCATCCAAGGGAGTTTCTTCAAGAGAGATGGAGGGACGACTCCACTCAAATTGTTGTGTGAGAGATCAAGAACTTGGAGGTGTTTATTCCCCAGTAAGGGAATTTTCCCATCAAGATGATTCATAGAAAGATCAAATGTATTGGGGTCATTGCAATATCAAATCTCTCTACTTTTGACATTTCATCTTATCGGAAGCTTTCCCGTAATTATCATCCGGATGTGAACAAGTAGTTATTTTTTCAGATTTCATATGTTGTCAATATAAAGGTTTCTTTCAATGGTGCTAGGAAGAATGTGAATTCAATAGTATAGAATCCAAACATATATTTATTTTGTATATGTAATTATTCATGTATTGTGAATTTCATTCTTATATTTTGAACATTAGTTGATAATGCATTCTCTTGAAATTACTTTCTTTGCTCGTTATTAGTTGTTTGTCATAATATATTTTTCCCCAAAAAATAAAGGTTATTTTGTTGTGGTAATTTGCATATATAGAAATTTACTAGCAAAGAAAATGGTTGTGATTGATGAAAATGGCTAGAGGAAGGAGACTTGATTTCAGTCAATGATAAGTGAAAAATATATGATAATTTACTGTATAATTTTTGCACTTATCAATGGTAAAATAGTAAATTTATGCCCCAAATTACCTCTTTTTAGTAATATATGCATATTTTGTAATTATTTTATTTGAATTTGAATATGATGCTATTTCGATAGAAAATCTGTTGATTTTGCAGATAAAAGGGCAAGTTTTAAATGGAGAAACAAGATAACATTTATTTGAAGAGAGAATCTGCAGATGAGAGTTTAAATGACAGCAAATCAAGATAAAATCATCAACCATTTAAACAAGGATTCTGAAGATAACTTTCTTAATTTAATTTTAAAGATCAAATCAGCACAAAATCAAGTAAAAAAGAGGGAAATAAGGAAAGCAAAGCAAACAAGGATAAGATCAGGAAGAGATCAAGCTGAAAAAAGGAAATCAGGGAAAGCTGGAACGTGAATCACGCTCCACCTGCGCTGAGCGTAGGTGGAGCGCAGCAACAAAATTCCTCTCTGGATTTTGCGCTTCATCTGCGCTGAGCGAAGGTTGAAGCGCAGGAATACGAATTCAGTTTTTCAAAGGATTTCAAAACAGATTCCTTCCAGATTTCAGATAAGCTTTCCAGCTTCTATTTAAAGGACCTTTTGCAAAGATCAAAGCAAGTCCGGGAGACCTAAGGGAGACGACAAAGCAAAGCTAGGGGCTGGAGAAAGTGACAGTTTCTCCGTTGGTTTGTAATGGCTACCATGCGTAGCTAAACTCTCCGATAGGATTGAACGTAGTCGATTCAATCCCCGATTATATGTGAATTCTCTTTAATATCTATGAATCCCCGTTTTTATGATATCGATATTTTTATTCTGTGCTTAATGCTTAGCTTCCGCCTGTGTGCCGGAGTTATAGGTTGGTTTTATGGGGCGGATTCGAAAGGTGATTTTATAAAATCAATAGCGAGTTTGGGGGAGCCTAGACATAGGAAACTTGAACTCTAATTGGTAAAAATACTCATAGTAGTCACTGTGGACACCAAGGCGAATTGATAGTGTTAACAAACCGAAAGTAGATCATTAAAGTCAGGGTAATTTGTCGCTTGGGAGAACCCGCATGAATTATTTCTGAGTATTTTATCACTATGGAAACCAAGGTAAAATAACATAGTTTGGCTAAGGTATCATAACTACATATTCATAAATATTATTGAGGTTCACATACGAAAGGGGTGCGATGAAACGAAGTTCAATCCTAGTCCAAGTAACTGTCTCTACCTATCTCAATTTATTTTTTGTTTTTATTTACTTTCGCAATTCAACACCCAAATCCGTATTCTCACTTGAGAGTTGTGACCACTAATCTATAAATTGAACCGTTCCCTGTGGATACGATACTCTTACTTACTATTATACTGATGGGATTTTGGTACGTTTGCCAGATTTTCAACAAGTATTTTTGGCGCCGTTGCCGGGGAACGGTGTATCAATTTTAAAAGACTTGGGAGGTCTATCTTATCAAGTTGTAAATATTTGTATTTGTAATTTTTTCTGTTGTTATTTTTTTCTTTTTATTTTTTTTATTTTCTAACTAACCCTTGCTCTAGTCCTTGTGATTCATACTTTTGAAAGGTCAGGTACCAAGAGCGCTATTGGAATTTGACCGTGAAATTGAAAAGACATCAAAAGGACGAGTTTAAAGATACAATCTCAACACTCTCTGTTCAATCACCCCAAATAAATTGAAAGCTGCACCAATCATGGCTAGTGAATGGAAGAGAAGAACACTTGGAGAATATGCATACTTTTCCAACAGACCGATTATGGTAACTTCTCTACCTACAATCATTATTCTGACAATTTTTCGCAGGATTGGGGAAGTTACCAGAATGAAAATTTTGGGTGGCAACAAGATGCTGTTTCATCCCATATGCAAACTTCTGCAGATGAACTCAGGGCACAAAATAAGAGTATAATGCAGCAAATAGAAGCACTCAACAAGTTGTTAGATAACCTTCTTCAGCAATTGCAGGCAGTGCAATCCTATCCTAGCCAGTCCCCACAATTAATCTGTGATTTTTGTGGAGGTGACCATCCCAATGGTTACTACTCTTATCCAAGCACTCAAGATGAGCAAGTTAATTACATGGGCAATCAAGGAAGACCAGGCAACTTCTCCAACAACAACAACTCTGCAAATAATTACTCACAAGGTTGGAGAAATATCCAGAATCAGGACTTTGGGTGGTACCAAGATGATGTTTCATTCCCCATGCAACCTTCTTTCCAACAACAGCAAAGTTACTCTTCAGATCAACAAAGGGACTCAAAATTTTATGAGCGGCTTGAAGAAATCAATCAAAGCATTATACAATTTCAGAAGGAGAGAGAATAAGCAAGAAGAAATATTGATACTTTGCTGGAGCAGATAGCAGAAACAAGAGCCAACCAACAGTCAGATCAGATCTCAGGAAATGCACTACCCAACCCCGAAGAGCAGTGAGACGACATTGTTCAACGGATAAGGGAAGAAACCAATGACAATCTGGCTGATAAAGAAGAGGAACCAGCAGAAGCAAAAGAAAAAGAAGAAGAAGAAGGTGAAGAAGAAGAAGAAGAAGAAGAGGAACCTAAAGAAGAGGAAAATGAAGAAACACAAGAAAGAGAAGCTGAAGAAAGGGAATCAGAAGAAGCTGAAGAAGAAAAGGAAGAAGAAGAAGGTGAAGCAGGAGTAGAAAAAGAAAAAGGAGAGGATGAAACAGAAAAGATTGTGCTTAAAGAAGAGATTGACTGTGAAGGGGAGGAAGAGAACAAAACATATGAGAGTGTACATGATGAAAAAGATCAAGAAAATGAGAAAAAGAGTGAACAGGGAGATAGTGAGTCAAAGCCCGAGAAAGGAGGGGAAGTGGTATCAAGACCAAAGACCTTGCCTTATCCAACCAGCTCTCTAAAGGAAGATCAAGAAAGGCATGGTGCAAGTGTTAAACCTTCCAGACCTCGCAAAAGAAAGGCTTGCGCGAATACACTAACCTGACCAGAGCAAAGAGAGAAAGAATCAGGCCAAGAAAATCAAATTCAAAGCCTAGAGCCAGATTGAAGACAAAGTGGTCAGGTGTGTTTCATATCAAAAACCCTTGTGAAGTAAAGAAATGGAGAACAATCAGCTGTGAATCATCTAAGCTTCAAGAAAAGAAGACTCATGAACATCAGAGCATGATAATAAAGAAAAGAAAAGTCAAGCCAAGGGAGTCAGAAGCATGGTCTAATTCTAGAAAGAAGCCCAAATGGTTAAAGTCATTTCACACTACAGATTGTTCCAAGGCATGATTATAGGGAGGTTTATTGGCCAAAGAAAGGAAAGGTGCAGCACACAAGCTCACCAAAAGATTCCAGTTTCTGCCACCTTGAGAGAACAGACGTCAAGCTATATGACGTTAAACGAGCGCTTCCTAGGAGGCAACCCATAGATTTTTAAGTTTTTAATTGTTTTCAATTTTGTTTGTTAATTAGGATTTTTCATTTTTTTAGGATTTCGAAAATTTTCAAAATTGATTGGAATAAGTTTGTGGAAAATAAAATTTTTAAACAATAGGAAGTAGCAGAAAACTTGACTGAAAATTGCAAAATTTCATTCTGTTTTATGCGTTTCACTTGCGCTGAGCGCAGGTAAAGCACAGAATTGCAATTTTAGTCACTGTTTTCTGCGCTTCACCTACGCTTAGCGCAAGTGAAGCGTAGTGGTGCAGGTTTTTGAAACTAAAACCTGCGCTCCACTCACGTTGAGCGCAGGTGGAGCGCTGTTACTTAAATTAAACTAAAAACAGGGGGAAGTCATTCGTTCTTCCTCACCTGTTTTCTCTTGTACCGTCTCTCTACTTCCTAAGCTCTTCTTTTCACTTTTTCCACTCACAAACCTCCATCAATTTTGAAACTTTCAAGTTTCAGGTATGTTTTCTTTAATTTTCACCAATTGAAATCTTCATTTACTTTGTTTTTATGGTTTGAACTTTAGGATAGCAACCTTAGGATTGTGAATGTGTATGCTGTTGATAATTGCTATCTTGGTTGTGATTATGGCTATGTGGAATATGAAGAACAAGTTTTCTATTGAAATGCTCTTTGTTTTGTGAGTTATTGAATTTGAAAGTGTTATGCTCTGTTCTTTCAAAATTTTGAACTTTGACTTTCCATGGATTGATTGAATGCTTGCAAAACAAATGGGTATGTTTTGTTTTAGGAAGCCATTACCAAGTGCAATGAAATTTTGTTGTGAAGAGATTAATTCTTTTGAAAGCATTTTGAATTATGCATGCAAATTGGTTAATGATAGGCTTCCATGTTCTTTATGAATTGGTGTTTGCAATAAGGCATCGTTGAAATAAATTTGTTTTTAGCAACCAATTGTTGTTATTTGACTTTTCAGATGCCTAGGATTAAATACATTGTTGGCCTTTCTCGTGGCTATAGCTCACGAAGAAAAGGTATGGGGAAGAGGGTTAGAGATGAACCCCATTATGATCCCATGAGATTCAAGAGTGCACAGGCTACTGCAAAGTATAAAGCTCATAAATCATGCAACTTTGTGTTGACAAGACAAGTTGACCTCAAACCAATCAGGAGTTACCAGACCCATACCCATGCATGTTGCTTGAAGAGTTCCGGATATTCTTGCATTGGCCTGGGGACAGACCTATTCATCCAGGGGGAGGTGGAGCAGCAGCTGGAGAGAAGGACAAGGACTTACAAGATACAGAGGATGAAGATTGATACTGGTGTTTTTCTTTCTTTTTATTTTCTATTTTCTTAATTTTTTTAGTTAATTAGGATTTTTGTTTTGTATTTCATTTTTTTTAGGTTTTAGGAATAGGGATTTAAGGAATTAATTTTAAAATCTCAAAGCTAGGCAATCTAACTAACCAAATTAGGAAAGAAATAGGAATTTTGTGATTTAATCCATAATCAGTTAGAATTAGGATATTATGCAGGAAAATATATCAGAGTAGTTAATTAATTTCAATAAGTGATTTCATCAAGGAAATTAGCCAAAAAGTCGGTGAGTTGTGAGACCAAACACTTGATATGAGAGTTTTCACCGCTGCTTGTCAACTGCTATTGCTTGAGTTTTTGGATTTTATTATACACATGAAAAATATGGAAGTGATAAAGGCAAAATTTTGTGGTTTAATTATTTGCTCAGTGCCAAAAAGCCAACCCTTAAAAAAAAATTTCCAAATTTTTGGTAACCCATTTGAGCTTCAATGTTTCTTCTTATACACCCCAGCTAAAAATTAATGTCTATATCCCTTCCCTTACACACTTGGGATAGAGATCAAATATGCAATCTGATAAAATGGGAGAAATTGGTTGGTTACTTAAAGCTTAAAAAGATACAAAGAGCAGGCACAAGAAAGCAAAAAGAAGATCACTCCCTCAAAAATCAAAAAGAAAAAGTGAAGGGGGAGTAAATCATCAAACAAAGAAGGAGGCCAGCTGAATGATACAAATCAAGAATGAATTTAGGAATGGAGAGAAATTACAACTTCAAGAAAAATTAAAAGATGCTCTATATTCCAGTGTTTTCTTTGCATATCCAGAAAAACCATGATTTCTTGATAGCCCAGCCTCATTACAACCCAAGAAAGACCTTTTGATCCATGTTGACCATGTGCATGTCTAATAACCAGAAATGACTATCAATTTTAGTTTTTCAACTGCTGTGAAAAATTGGGGGAAACACTTACGCGTGAGCATGAGAGAATTCCTTGATTTTTTCTTCACTTATTGTTTTGGTTACTATTTCTGAAAAAGTTTGAATGTATTTTTATCCTGTTCTGATTGAGTCCTGGTAATATCACTTAATTCTGATTTTCAATCGGATATTTGGAAAGTGACAGCTGCCTAGCAAGAGGTGATGAAATTATTTCCTTATTCTTGAGAATCTTAATAGGGGGATTGAATCCATTTTGATGGCAAAAGGTTTTCTTGCTTGAGGACAAGCAAGAAGCTAAGTTGGGGGGAATTTGATAAGTGAAAAATATATGATAATTTACTGTATAATTTCTGCATTTATCAAGGGTAAAATAGTAAATTTATGCCCCAAATTACGTCTTTTTAGTAATAAATGCATATTTTGTAATTATTTAATTTGAATTTGAATATGATGCTATTTTGATAGAAAATCTATTGATTTTGCAGATAAAAGGGCAAGTTTTAAATGGAGAAACAATATAGCATTTATTTGAAGAGAGAATCTGCAGATGAGAGTTTAAATGGCAGCAAATCAAGATAAAATCATCAGTCATTTAAACAAGGATTCTGAAGATAACTTTCTCAATTTAAATTTAAAGATCAAATCAGCACAAAATCAAGTCAAAAAGAGGGAAATGAGGAAAGCAAAGCAAAGAAGGATAAGATCAGGAAGAGATCAAGCTGAAAAAAGGAAATCAGGGAAAGCTGGAACGTGAATCACGCTCCACCTGCGCTGAGCGTAGGTGGAGCGCAGCAACAAAATTCCTCTCTGGATTTTGCGCTTCATCTGTGCTGAGCGCAGGTTGAAGCGCAGGAATACGGATTCATTTTTTCAAAGGATTTCAAAACAGATTCCTTCCAGATTTCAGATAAGCTTTCCAGCTTCTATTTAAAGGACCTTTTGCAAAGATCAAAGCAAGTCCGGGAGACCCAAGGGAGACGGCAGAGCAGAGCTAGGGGCTGGAGAAAGTGACAGTTTCTCCGTTGGTTTGTAATGGCTACCATGCATAGCTAAACTCTCCGATAGGATTAAACGTAGTCGATTCAATCCCCGATTGTATGTGAATTCTCTTTAATATCTATGAATCCTCATTTTTATGATATCGGTATTTTTATTCTGTGCTTAATGCTTAGCTTCCGCCTGTGTGCCGGAGTTATAGGTTGGTTTTATGGGCCGCATTCGAAAGGTGGTTTTATAAAATCAATAGCGAGTTTGGGGGAGCCTAGACATAGGAAACTTGAACTTTGATTGGTAAAAATACTCATAGTAGTCACTGTGGACACCAGGACGAATTGATAGTGTTAACAAACCTAAAGTAGATCATTAAAGCCGGGGTAATTTGTCGCTTGGGAGAACCCGCATGAATTATTTCTGAGTATTTTATCATTGTGGAAACCAGGGTAAAATAACATAGTTTGGCTAAGGTATCATAACTGCATATTCATAAATATTATTGGGGTTCACATACAAAAGGGGTGCGATGAAACGAAGTTCAATCCTAGTCCAAGTAACTGTCTCTACCTATCTCAATTTATTTTGTTTTTATTTACTTTCGCAATTCAACAACCAACATCCGTATTCTCACTTGATAGTTGTGACCACTAATCGTTATAAATTGAACCGTTCCCTGTGAATACGATACTCTTACTTACTATTATACTGCTGGGATTTTGGTACGCTTGCCAGAATCTCAACAGTCAACCATATGCAAATTGAATTTGAACTTCATATGTGAATATCAATTTTTCCAGTAGCTTAATTTTCTGGTGTCGTGAATTGTTTGATATATGTTGTTTATTGCCTTATGCTTATTGTTTTGTAATCCTTTAATTTGTCTTTCATATTGTAATTGATTTTTTTTTTGTGAATGGTTGGGAGTACCCTTGCACCCTATTTTTTAATATTATTTATTCTCTTTATTTCCTGTTAAAAATATGTTGCTTAATAATGCTTATTGTTGCGCTTGAATTATGTGTGTATTCAGTATTCATTCATTCACATGTACTGCAGAGAACCTAGAGCGGAAAATCTGGCCCTTGTGCATGTCTAATAAAAAATAATAACTTGTGCATGTCTAATAAAAACTACCAATAAAAAATTTCCCCACTAACTTAAATTCCCGTTTCACTCTACAAAGCTCTTCTTCATTTTCAGCAGCCTGTTGTTTCTTCCACCAAATCTGCAACCTTTCCATTCAAAATACTATTTGTAACGAAAGCAAAACGCTCCATTTCCTCAAATTTCATAGACATATTCTCTAATTGAGCAGATTTTCGCATAATTTCTTCCTGATCTGCTCCGCGCGCCGCGCCCCACATCCACCTAGCGTCGTTTAGGAGATGGAAATTAGGGGAATCGGAAGATGCAAGTCATAAAATAAAAAACTGGAAGAGAGCAGAAAATGAGGGAAAGAAAGAGAGATGAGGAAGAAGGCGATTTGATTCAATACAGTGGGGACGTCAATAAAGGAGGAGGAGGAGATTTGGTTTGGACGTCGATGAACACCACGTTAGGTCAGGACCTACACACAATACTTCATATATTCTGGGATTGGTTGGTAAATAAAAATTAATTCCATTAATATTTAACCATTCCAGTATTACAGTTTATTGATTCCATTAATATTTAACCATTCCAGTATTACAGGTTACCGGTTACAAATATTAGCCGTTGAATTAAATTATTAATAATCTAACGGTTAGAAAGGGTGATTTTATTCATGAATCACCCATGAGAAGATTCATGGTAGTTGTGGCCAAAATAATTTATTAATGAGTGATTATTTATTTTCACTAACCAGTTAACAATTTTAAATACAATTCCATATATGATATTCAAAAGAAATTTTTAAATGATTATGATGTTTTGCTGAGTGATTATTTGATCTAGCATGCTAGGCGACTAAAGTAAATTATTGAAGTTTTATATATGTTAAATCCACAAAAAAGAAAATTTTGAATGGCTATTTTATTTGTTATCTATTCGTCCCTTATTTTTATTGAAGGATTAATAGGAAAAAATAATGTTCTTTGAATAAAAAAGATACATAATATCACGCAGAAATTTATGAATGACTATTGTTTTCTATGAGAGTGATTATTTATTCCCATGCGATTAACAATTTTGATTTTAATTTTATATTAGATCCACGATGAAGGATAATTTTATGAATGGTTGGCACTATCTATTATACAACATTTTTTTTTTTGGGTTGTTAGTTACAACCCTAGAATATGGACCATTGAATTCACTAAGTAATATATGAGTGGTCAATATGTAAACCATGTTTGGTTGTGAATGTTTATGAAATTTCTTACTGGTCCCTCAAGGACGTTTTGGATATTTTGATGTTATCGCTATGCAGATCTTGAAGACCATTTCATGAGCAAGGTGTAGCAGTTGTACCATATTGAATACGAGTTCTCAATCTATGGGATTTGTCCAAGTCTCAAAGATTGGTTAGACCCGAAGAATCTTAAGGAATCTCGCTGTTGAGCAATCTCCTGTGTTGGAATCTTCTCGATGCTGCTAGGAATTTCATCGAAGATATGGTTGTGGGATATGTCTAACCCGTGTTGAATGTTGTGCTTAGATAAAACGGGGGCTTATTGACAAAAAAAATAGTGGGCTTTAAATCTAAATATCTAACAAAGGCCATAAAGAATGTAAGGGAGTTGTTATTTGCACCCCTCCTTTTAGTAAACACACCCTTTTAATCTTTTTTTTCTTATTTTAATAAAAAAATATCCTTATTCTCTTTAATTTAACCTAAAATCTACACTCTATTTAAAATTTTAATACTCACCTTGTTTCTTTCTTTCCTACAGCATTCATTTAAATAATTAACACCCTATTTTCTTCTTCCTCCATTATTTTAATCTATTCCATCTTCCTCCATTATTTTCATTTGTTTAAGCACGTACGTGTTTGTATTGTTGTATCAAATTAGCTTAACTTTTTAATTTGAATGATTGTTTTTATTTTGTGCGATTTGATTTGTTTCTCTACCATCAACATGGTTTTTACTCTCAGCCATTATCATGGTTTCCAGTTGTTTATGGCGTTTGTAGCTATAGTTTCCGAAATTTAAATAATGGTGGCCAGAGAGGAGGTACGTTGTGGTGGCCTAGAGGAAAGAAGAAGATGAGGAAACAGGTGCAGCTAGGGAATGAGGTATGACTGTAAGGTGAAAAATTTAAAGAGTGAGGTAAAACCTAAGGATAAGGGTATTTATGTCTTAAAAATGGAATAAAAAAATAAGGGGGTGTCTTTCGTACTCATCAAGGTGCAAAATCAAATACCAGAATCTAATGAATATGCTTGAAGCATTGTACTTGGGTTTTTGTAAAAAGAAAAATTTGCGTTAATAAATTCTAACTTTCATGATATTGATTTTTGAGAAATTAAGAGAATTTGTTGGTGTCGCGACCGTGGC
This sequence comes from Sesbania bispinosa, assembly GCA_026901365.1. Lineage (NCBI taxonomy): Eukaryota > Viridiplantae > Streptophyta > Magnoliopsida > Fabales > Fabaceae > Sesbania > Sesbania bispinosa. Next base: position 522,643 of record QLOH01000509.1, on the reverse strand, counting down.
CACGACAGGGTCAGCGAGCCCGTGAGAAAAGATAATGAAAAATAAAATGAATTTTTGGGGAGTCGCCACCAATTTATTTGGTTTGGGGAAATTGAAAAACCCAAAATGATTTTAAATTGAAAAAATGGTCTACGAACAAGAGATCCAAATTCGGGAGTCGATTATGTGTAGGGAATGTGTTAGCACCCTACAACATCCGTTAAAAACGGTTACCTTTAATTAATTGTGCAAAATTTATTAACTCTTGAAAATGTTTATTTTACCCCTCAAAAAGAAAATTTATTTACATTCTTTAAATTAAAGAATGATGAAAAAAAATTAATTTGAAATCAATGGGACAAAAATGTTGAAAATTTTATTTTGGCTCGATGGGGAAATCCCGCTCCTACGTATCCTCAGGTGCAATGGAGAAATCAAAGCCACGTAGTTCTAAAAATGTGTTTGAAAAGATTGATTTTGATTTTGAAATAAATTGATTTTTAATTTTGAAAAAAGAAAGAAAAATGTAAGAATTGATTTTTGAAAATGTTTTGATTTAAAGAAAAAGGATTTACTTATTTATTTATTTTTTTAGACAGAGTTAGTGCTAGCAAATGACTATACAACGAACCCTTGAAACTGTTCAAACGATATTATTGATAGAAATGTTATTCAATAAACATCGCTTATTTTGAAAAATTTATTTTGAAAAATGATTTTAATTTTACGCGCATTATTGAGTTAGTAAATGACTATACTCAATATTTTTTGATAACGTTATTGATAGAAATGCTATTCAATTAACGTCGTTTATTTTGAGAAAATTTATTCTGAAAAAGATTTGATTTTGCACACATTATTGAGTTAGTAAATGACTATACTCAATATTTTTTTTTGAATGGCGTTAAAGGATAGAAATGCTATTCCGTCAACGTAATTGATTTGATAAACAAATTTATTTTTTCAAAGAATATTCTCTTATTTACAAAATGAGCAACATATCGAGTTAGTAAATGACAATACTCAATAATTCTTTTTAATTTGAATTACGTTAAAGGATACAAATGCTATTCCGTCAACGTAATGGATTTGATAAGCTAATTTATTTTAAGAAAATGTTTTTTATTTACAAACGAGCAAACTATTGAGCTAGTAAATGACTATGCTCAAATTCTTCTTTGAATGACGTTAAAAGATAGAAATGTTATTCTATTAACGTCAAAGATAAAAAGGATAAATTGAATTAATCAATATTTATAAGAACACATAATCAAAATTACAGATAATCAAATATTTACAAGGGAATGAAATTAAACAAATATTTACACTTACAAAAATCCTAAACATTTAAAAGAAAATCAAGATGATGGATCTAAAAGAATTTACAAAAAGAGATAAATGATCACAAAATAAATTTACCACAATTAACACATTAGAGTAAAAAAAAGGGAATTGGGCCTCAGCTAGCATCATTGGCCCAACCCTTCCAAAAACACATACAAGAGACATTCTTGAAAAAGGACATGAAACAATTTTTTTTCTTTTTTTTTTTCAAAAAAAACGAGTTGGGCCTCTTGGCCCAACACTTTTGTAAAACAGATCAGTTTCTTTTTTTTTTTTTAAAACCAAAAGCAACACTAAAAGAAGAAAAAGCCCCTAGTTGTCTGATCCTCACAGCCTACAACCTACCCATTGTCCCATTCGTTTCATTAGGGTTTAAACATTTGGGAAAAGGGAGGCAGCCATGGGAGGGAGAGAAGGAGCCGCATGATGGTGCGACCATGGAGGTGAGGGGGAACGGCGGCACCGCCGCCCGCAGGGAAGGAGACGCGGCGCGATGAAGGCCGCACGTGGCGGCCGCGCAAAGGGGTGGTGCTGGCAGCAGTGAAACCAGCGGCGACGCAGCAGTGGCCGCGCGCAGCGGTGGCTGAGCTACGGTGGAGCAGCGGGGGACGAAGGGGTGACGGCGATCTTGCGATAGGGACAGGGAGCAGTGGCTCATGGTGACTCAGAGGCTCGACGGCGGGCAGGTACGGTGGTCTTAGCGGCGGGGAAGGGCGTGACGGCCTGAGGAGAGGGGACGCTCGGCGTAGGCCGCGGTTGCTGAGCGACGACAGCGCAAAAGGGGAACTGCAGGGAGGACAGAAACGCTGCTGGGGGCGCGGCGACTTACACGACGCCAGCGGGGGGTGCGTGCGGCCGTGCAGCAGTGGCTGCACACGACGGAGGTAGCGGCGGCTCGCGACCGGACGGCGGTGGGGTGGCTCTCCTCCTCTTACCTCCGATTTCCTGAATTTTTACTCTTCCTCTCACCGTTGAGTTTCTCTCTTTTCTTTGCTCTTTTTAAGTTTCAATTTTGTAATGGGACTGTGCATGATTGGTGAGGACTGTTTGAGACACTATTTGATTTTAGATTAGAATTTTAACACTTCTTACCTGCTGGATTGACTCATTAAATTTCTACACATAGAAAATACAAATAGATAGATGCATCAATATGCCTCAAGAGAAAGAAAACTTTACCGATTTACAGATTCCCTTTTCTTCAATCCCTCTGTATTTTATAAATTGCTTCCCCCCTCTAAAAATGGCTCCAATGGCCTCTCCTTTTTTTTCTCCCTCTTTTAATTTTGTTATTAGTGTCCCCCTCTGAATTGGTTTCTTGATGTTGAAACCCACTCTTTTGTTTTTGAATTTTTCTATCCGGATCTCCCTTCTGTTCGGGTTTATTCTCCTATTTATAGGCAAAACTTTGCCTCCACCAGTGTGCAAGTTGCACTGTAAAAAAGGAAAGCTTGCCCATGTTGTTTGCAAGCTTTCCCTTGCTTTCCACCGCCCATATTCTGCCAGTGCCGCCATTGCCCATGCTCAGCTGCCCAGGACAGGGCAAGTTGCACAAGTTGCACAAGTTGCAACTTGCTCTGTTTCAGCATTTCTTCAATTTTCTTTTTTTTTTAACTAAGTAATGAAAATGGGCTATTAATGGGCCAAAAATGGCCCAATAAAAAATAAAATAAAAACTGAAACAATTCCTTTTTACTGAAACGGGCTCAGGCAATTACTGCAATTAGCCCAATCACACTTTTTTTAAACACACACACACACACACAAAAAACAAAGGGGTTCACAAGCAATGGGTCCAAATTGGCCCAAATTTTTTTTACAATCTGAAAACAATTATATTTTTAGAGTTTAATCAATTGATCAATTAATTAAATAATTAATTAATCGACTAATTAATTAGCCCATTTTTTATTTTTTGGATTTTTAATTTGAGGATAAAAAGCTTAAACACAGGAATATATACATGAAAATAAGATAAAACTGCCGAACAAAGTTGGGTGCTGACAACAGCCCCCTTTGCTTGTTCTTTCACCCGAAAGAATAAGCAAAACAAAGAAGCAACCAATTTTGTTTCGGACCAAATATGATTAGAGGCCTAGAAAATCATAGGCGACTTGGTGAAAGACCTGGTAAATCGCAGGACATTGGAAATGAAAACCCTGGAAAATCACCGGGTAACTTTGGAAAACGCAGCCCGGAAAATCACAGGCGCGTCAATGAGAAAGTGTAAGGAAGAAAGGGAAAAGACCTGGAAAACCATCAGGTCAAACGATAAAACTCCCGGAAAGAACATCAGGAAGGGAAAAGACCTGGAAAACCATCAGGTCAAATTGATAAAACTCCCGGAAAGAACATCAGGAGGAAAGGGAATAGACCTGGAAAAGCATCGGGTCAAATTGATAAAACTCCCGGAACCAACATCAGGAGGAAAGGGAATAGACCTGAAAAAGCATCAAGTCAAATTGATAAAACTCCCGGAACCAACATCAGGAGGAAAGGAAAAGACCTAGAAAATCATCAGGCCAAACTGATAAAACTCCTGGAAAATCAACAGGAGGAAAGGGAAAAAGACCTGGAAAAGCATCAGGTCAAACTGATAAAACTCCCGGAACCAACATCAGGAGGAGGAAAGGAAAAGACCTGGAAAAGCATCAGGCCAAATGATATAACTCCGGAACCAACATCAGGAGAAAGTGAAAAGACCTGGAAAAGCATCAGGTCAAATAGATAAAACACCCGGAACCAACATTAGGAGGAAAGGAAAAGACCTGGAAAATCATCAGGCCAACTGATAAAACTCCTGGAAAATCATCAGGAGGAAAGGGAAAAAGACCTGGAAATGCATCAGGTCAAACTGATAAAACTCCCAGAACCAACATCAGGAGGAAAGGAAAAGACCTGGAAAAGCATCAGGCCAAACCGATAAAACTCCCGGAACCAACATCAGGAGGAAAGGAAAAGACCTGGAAAAGCTTCAGGCCAAATGATAAAACTCCCGGAACCAACATCAGGAGAAAGGGAAAAGACCTGGTAAAGCATCAGGTCAAACTGATAAAACTCCCGGAACCAACATCAGGAGGAAAGGAAAAGACCTGGAAAAGCTTCAGGCCAAATGATAAAACTCCCGGAACCAACATCAGGAGAAAGGGAAAGGACCTGGAAAAGCATCAGGTCAAATTGATAAAGTAGAAGAAACTAGATGTCACAATGTCTAGCGGGCTTCAAAACGCCTGAAAGTGATAACTAGGCAACTCAACATCTATAACAAAGATTAGGACAATGCCTAAAAGTTGGTGCAAAAATGCTTGCAAGAAATGAAGTTGGAAATTTTGACAACAATCTGGATTTCAAAACTTGATTCTTCCATAGAAACTTGGCATGAATTTCAAATCAAATATGAAAAATTCCAGGAGAAATAACATTCCAAAAAATTATATGAATTTTCTTTTCACCATTGAGTCAGAACACTCATTCAATTGTTTATGGACAAAGGGTGGTATTATGGTGTAAGGGAAAAGCAAAGAATCTTTTCAAGGTTTTTGAGATCAAAGAGAAAGGGCATGGGAGTGGCAAATAATTTTCCGCTCTAATATGGAAGTAAGAGTGCAATATGGATTTATCCCCCAAGTTAAGCATGAAAGCATGATTTGTCAAGGAGATGGAAACTTGCACCATTCTGGCGAGGAGGAATAATGAGCCCCCAATTTAAGGTTCAAACACCCATGACAGTCAAATACTCCTGATGCGATGAGCCCCTAGATTTTAACTTCAAGACATCTATGGCACTCAAATCCTTTTGATGATTCTTGCTTCAAGTGCTTAATGAATAAAATTAACATTTGCTCCCGTTGCAAGTGCGTTTTTCCTTCATCTTTTGTATTTTTCTTTTTTCTTTTTTTTTATTTTTTCTTCTTCTTTTTCTTTTTTCTTAGGAGTCAAATGTACAAGCAAATGCAACTTAATCAAGTCGCTTTTTCTTAAAATTAAAGATTAAGAAAATAAAAACAATCAATCTTTGATTAGGATGGACTTTATTGGGCTTGTAACGTGGCCAAGGGTTAAATGGTTATGAAAGAAAAGGATATTAAGGCCCAAAATGAGTGTTTACGGGTTCATTGGGACAAAGGATCTGTTGCACAACGATACATTTTGAAACGGATAATTCAATCAAAGTGATGTTCTCAATCATTTCCATTTCACTTTCTTCAAGATTTCAATTTTTCACTTCTTTCTTTCATTTCTTAATCACTTTCATCTTTCTTTTTTCATTTTCATTCTTTTCATATCTTCAACTCTTCTTTTCTTTTTGAATGAATAACTTGTCAAAATGGAATATGACTTGTATAAGTGATTCCGCGAACAATTCAAGAGATTTATACAAACACATCGTGACAGCCCCCCGGTGTGGAGGTGATCCTTGTCCAGGGTTAATTGAAGAAAAATTCTTTTTAGGCTCAAAGTGGGTAGCAAGGGATATTATTCAACCGTTGGATAAAGAAACAAGGCCAAACTTCATTTCAAATATTGACTGCTTATTTTCAAAAAGTTTAATTTAGAGACAAGGCTTCATATAAGATGCATTTACTCATTTTTCGCTCCTTATTTCTTTTGGAATAACAACATGAACAAAAGATAATTTCATTGCTCACAATATGACGAGTACATCATTGTAGTAGAAGCAAAAAGTTAACCATTACACTTAAACAAAAGAAACAAGATCAAAAGCAAGAAATTGAAGGCCATCCAATACTAGCGACAACCCAAAATGCATCAGTCAAATTTCATTCTTAATGCTTAAGTAGGGGATCATTGTCAACACTCGCCCCTGTGGAATTTCCTTCTCCTTCTTTAAAAAACAATTGACCTGCATCTCTCAATTTTTGCACTCGGAGCTTAAAGGTCCAACATTTTTCAATTGAGTGACCCGGGGCTCCCATATGGTATTTGCACATTTCGGCTGGATTGTACCATTTTGGGGGAGGATTGGACACGAGTTGTGGCACTTCTGGGGCCACCAAATGTTGCTGCAACAAAGTATCGTAGAGGTCAGAATAAGGGATTGGCACAGGGTCTATTTTCACTCTTTCTTTTCTTGGCTGATAGGGTGGATTTTGGAAGGTCGGCGGATTGTTGGGAAAGGAAACATTGTTTACTTGTGGAGATGCAGAGTTCCTAACTTGGGATGTCCCTGCATGGTAAGGATTGTGGAAGTTTTGAGGATATGATGGGTAGGGGTATGGATAAAAGTGTGGTAGGGAGTAGTGAGGATTGGTGGACGGGCTGATGGGACATGGTTTTGGATGGGTAGTTTCCAGTGCCAACTGCATGGACCTCCCCTTCTTTCTTTTGATAATTCGGCTTTTTGGGCTTATCATGAGGATTATTTGCCCCATGTAGCTTCCCTTCTCTGATGGCATCTTCCACCTGTTCTCCAGCAATGACAACATCTAAAAACCGATTGGTGACACATCCCAACAATTTCTCAAAGTATGCACCATCAAGAGTTTTAACAAAAAGTCTAACAATTTCTTTTTCGTTCAGAGGGGGCTGAACCTGAGAAGCTTTCTCCCTCCACCTTTGAGCATACTCCCTAAATGTCTCCGTCTTAGCCTTCTTCATCCTCTAAAGCTCAAATCGGTCAGGGGCAATGTCGGTCACAAACTGGTACTGTTTGATAAATAATTCCGCCAGATTACGCCAACTCCTGATTTGCTTCTTATCAAGCTGTAAAATCCAAGTCAGAGCACCTCCAGCCAAGCTGTGCTGGAAACAATGAATCATCAGCTTTTCATTGTTGTAATGTGCAGCCATGCTTCTGGTGTACATGGTCAAGTGAGTCAACGGGTCAGTTTTCCCTTCAAACTTCTCAAAGTCTGGAACTTTGAATTTTGCAGGAATCTCCATGTCGGGGAACAAGTAAAAATCCTGCACATCCAGCTTCCCATAAACATCCATCCCCTACAACGCTCTCATCTTTTCTTCCAACATTTCCATTTTGTCCATCATTTTGGCTTCTTCCTCCCTAACCTTCACATCAGGGCCCGATGATTCGGTAACAATCATGACCTCGGGGGAATTTCGCAGTTGGTCTTTTTTGACGGACCTCCATCACCATTTCCATCATTATTTGAATTGTCATTAACTACCTCCTTCGCAGGGATCACCGTTTTTAGCAAGTCTAAAATTTGGTTGAAGCTCCCTTCCAGCCTTTCCATTCTTTGTTCCATAGTGAGAGGGTTCTCATTTGACACAGGGATCTCGACCATTGTTGAGTGGTGAGGAACTATCTGGGAACGGGAACGGGTTTGGATAGGACTGCGTATGAACTTGTGCTTTGGCGCAATGGTGAAATCTGATAAAAATTTGGAAAGAATTAACTCAGGGGAATGTTATTTCAAAATTGGAATCATTTCAATATTATTTTTTTAAAAAAAAATTGCTTGAATTATATACAAAAGAAGACACGTGTTTTTTCAAGAAATTGAAAAAGGAGAAAGAAAAGACAAACTATTCACAAAGTTTATAGATGCAAAATATTTTTTGTGCAAGGATGAGATACTAAAATTTTGTACAAAAATGTGGAGATTAAAATTTTGAGGAAAAAGAAATAAGAAAAAGATTAATGCTCCTATTGTCCTACAAGGGCGAATCCTGGCATTGGATAATTCTATAGTCGGACAAAAATCCCTATTTAGGTTTGGCAATTATAGATAAACTACCGGTGCACAGGTTTTGGGATGAATCTAGACCTCTAGAGACCATGGTTCCCAGATTGCCCTCATCACATTGACAAGGATCCAGTTCGTGGATTAGTCATACGTAGGGATAATCCCTCTCAATATAACAAATCCAGGATACCGGTAACAATCTGAGTGGTGAGTCAACTAATGTTACGTGGGCATCAAGCCCCTCAAAACATTTGTTGAAACACCTCCTATGCCTTAGCTTGCACGAGCTCGGGTATAGAGCCAAAGTTGTGCGAGGAGACTGACAGTGAAGTGCCTGCTTAGAGCATAGAAACCTACAAAACTACCCCACCTGCAAGAGAGACAGGTAACAAATATGTACAAAAAATAATAGTCCTCTAACCTAAGGTTGAAGCAAAATATTTACAACAGCAAAATATGTATAATGGAATTGACAAAGAGATGAGAAAAAGTATTTACAATAAGATATATACAACAAAAGGAAAGAGGGTATAATAAACATAAAAAGTTAACAATTTTGCACAATTAATTAATAGGCTTGACTCTCGAAGTCCCCAGTGGAGTCGCCAGCTGTCGCGACCGGGGCCACGACGGGGTCGGCGAGCCCGTGAGAAAAGATAATGAAAAATAAAATGAATTTTTGGGGAGTCGCCACCAATTTATTTGGTCTGGGGAAATTGGAAAACCCAAAATGATTTTAAATTGAAAAAATGTCTGCGAACAAGAGATCCAAATTCGGGAGTCGATTATGTGTAGGGAAGATGTTAGCACCCTACAACATCCGTTAAAAACGGTTACCTTTAATTAATTGTGCAAAATTTATTAACTCTTGAAAATGTTTATTTTACCCCTCAAAAAGAAAATTTATTTACATTCTTTAAATTAAAGAATGATGAAAAAAAATTAATTTGAAATCAATGGGACAAAAATGTTGAAAATTTTATTTTGGCTCGACGGGGAAATCCCGCTCCTACGTATCCCCAGGTGCAATGGAGAAATCAAAGCCACGTAGTTCTAAAAATGTGTTTGAAAAGATTGATTTTGATTTTGAAATAAATTGATTTTTAATTTTGAAAAAAGAAAGAAAAATGTAAGAATTGATTTTGAAAATGTTTTGATTTAAAGAAAAAGGATTTACTTATTTATTTATTTTTAAGACAGAGTTGGTGCTAACAAATGGCTATACAACGAACCCTTGAAATTGTTCAAACGATGTTATTGATAGAAATGTTATTCAATAAACATCGCTTATTTTGAAAAATTTATTTTGAAAAATAATTTTGATTTTACGCGCATTATTGAGTTAGTAAATGACTATACTCAATATTTTCTGATAACGTTATTGATAGAAATGCTATTCAATTAACGTCGTTTATTTTGAGAAAATTTATTCTGAAAAAGATTTGATTTTGCACACATTATTGAGTTAGTAAATGACTATACTCAATATTTTTTTTTGAATGGCGTTAAAGGATAGAAATGTTATTCCGTCAACGTAATTGATTTGATAAACAAATTTATTTTTTCAAAGAATATTCTCTTATTTACAAAATGAGCAAAATATCGAGTTAGTAAATGACTATACTCAATAATTCTTTTTAATTTGAATTACGTTAAAGGATAGAAATGCTATTCCGTCAACGTAATGGATTTGATAAGCTAATTTATTTTAAGAAAATGTTTTTTATTTACAAACGAGCAAACTATTGAGCTAGTAAATGACTATGCTCAAATTCTTCTTTGAATGACGTTAAAAGATAGAAATGCTATTCTATTAACGTCAAAGATAAAAAGGATAAATTGAATTAATCAATATTTATAAGAACACATAATCAAAATTATAGATAATAAAATATTTACAAGGGAATGAAATTAAACAAATATTTACACTTACAAAAATCCTAAACATTTAAAAGAAAATCAAGATGATGGATCTAAAAGAATTTACAAAAAGAGATAAATGATCACAAAATAAATTTACCACAATTAACACATTAGAGTAAAAAAAAGGGAATTGGGCCTCAGCTAGCATCATTGGCCCAACCCTTCCAAAAACACATACAAGAGACATTCTTGAAAAAGGACATGAAACAATTTTTTTCTTTTTTTTTTCAAAAAAACGAGTTGGGTCTCTTGGCCCAACACTTTGGTAAAACAGATCAGTTTTTTTTTTAAAACCAAAAGCAACACTAAAAGAAGAAAAAGCCCCTAGCTGTCTGATCCTCACAGCCTACAACCTACCCATTGTCCCATTCATTTCATTAGGGTTTAAACATTTGGGAAAAGGGAGGCAGCCATGGGAGGGAGAGAAGGAGCCGCATGATGGTGCGACCATGGAGGTGAGGGGGAGCGGCGGCACCGCCGCCCGCAGGGAAGGAGACGCGACGCGACGAAGGCCGCACGCGGCGGCCGCGCAAAGGGGTGGTGTTGGCCGCAGTGAAACCAACGGCGACGCAGCAGTGGCCGCGTGCAGCGGTTGCCGCGCGCAGCGGTTGCCGCGCGCAGCGGTGGCTGAGCTACGGTGGAGCAGCGGGGGACGAAGGGGTACGGCGATCTTGCGATAGGGACAGGGAGCAGTGGCTCATGGTGACTCAGAGGCTCGACGGCGGGCAGGTACGGTGGTCTTGGCGGCGGGGAAGGGCGTGACGGCCTGAGGAGAGGGACGCGCGGCATAGGTCGCGGTTACTGAGCGACGACAGCGCAAAAGGGGAACTGCAGGGAGGACAGAAACGCCGTTGGGGGCGCGGCGGTGTACACGACGCCAGCGGGGGGTGCGCGCGGCCATGCAGCAGTGGCTGCACACGACGAAGGTAGCGGGGGCTCGCGACCAGACGGCGGTGGGGTGGCTCTCCTCCTCTTACCTCCGATTTCCTGAATTTTTACTCTTCCTCTCACCGTTGAGTTTCTCTCTTTTCTTTGCTCTTTTTAAGTTTCAATTTTGTAATGGGACTGTGCATGATTGGTGAGGACTGTTTGAGACACTATTTGATGTTAGATTAGAATTTTAACACTGCTTACCTGCTGGATTGACTCATTAAATTTCTACACATAGAAAATACAAATAGATAGATGCATCAATATGCCTCAAGAGAAAGAAAACTATATCGATTTACAGATTCCCTTTTCTTCAATCCCTCTGTATTTTATAAATTGCTTCCCCCTCTAAAAATGGCTCCAATGGCCTCTCCTTTTTTTTTTCTCCCTCTTTTAATTTTGTTATTAGTGTCCCCCTCTGAATTGGTTTCTTGATGTTGAAACCCACTCTTTTGTTTTTGAATTTTTCTATCCGGATCTCCCTTCTGTTCGGGTTTATTCTCCTATTTATAGGCAAAACTTTGCCTCCACCAGTGTGCAAGTTGCACTGTAAAAAGGAAAGCTTGCCCATGTTGTTTGCAGGCTTTCCCTTGCTTTCCACCGCCCATATTCTGCCAGTGCCGCCATTGCCCATGCTCAGCCGCCCAGGACAGGGCAAGTTGCACAAGTTGCAACTTGTTCTGTTTCAACATTTCTTCAATTTTCTTTTTCTTTTTTTTTTCTTTTTTTTTTAACTAAGTAATGAAAATGGGCTATTAAGGGGCCAAAAACAGCCCAATAAAAAATAAAATAAAAATTGAAACAATTCCTTTTTACTGAAACGGGCTCGGGCAATTACCGCAATTAGCCCAATCACACTTTTTTAAACACACACACACACACAAAAAAGAAAGGGGTTCACAAGCAATGGGTCCAAATTGGCCCAATTTTTTTTTTACAATCTGAAAACAATTATATTTTTAGAGTTTAATCAATTGATCAATTAATTAAATAATTAATTAATCGACTAATTAAATAACCCATTTTTTATTTTTTTATTTTTTGGATTTTTAATTGGAGGATAAAAAGCTTAAACACAGGAATATATACATGAAAATAAGATAAAACTGCCAGACAAAATTGGGTGCTGACAGTTGGTAATTTACATGATCGAGGAGAAAAAAGTAGTAAAAGTCATTCGAATAATAAAAACATTCCAATTATAAAAAATCATTGATTTGGGAAAGTTTTGTGAATTTTGGCCATAATATGTAATTTTAATTATTTTTCTAGTGAAATATGAGTGAAAATTTTTTGGTAATAAATACCGTTGACGAAAAAATTACGAAAAATCATTCTAACACATTGAGGTGTCCCCAATCCCTTGGGTGGCAAGAGTTGTTGATATAAAGTCACATGGGTAGCATTTCTCACTAGGTTAAAAGGTTTCAAATAGGAAGGATTTAGAGGGTAATAAGGAAGACATTTGAAGGTATTATTGTACTTGTGCCTCCCACTATATGCTAGGTTGACCATGAATTATTTTCTAGCCAATTTTGGTGATTTTTCCATGAGTGTTATATTTTTAACGAATTATTTAATGAAAAATAGTATTGATAATTAATATGGCTGATGAAAAAATTAGGAAAAATCATTCCAACATACCTTGAGGTGCCCCCAATCCATTGGATGTGATGCTTTGTCGTAATCTTGTCGGTTCTAACTCGTTTAACTAAGGGTTATAACTTACACCTTTTTTTTAAAAAAAAAGGTATATAATAGTGGTTACCAAACTTTGCATTGAAAATTGAAGAAACGTTACCATTTCTAAACATTCTTGAGAGAAAAGTTAAAGCATTCCTTCCCTAACAGAATTCCTTATGACAAAACTTCTAAAGAAAACATTTCTAGGAAAATCAATATTTTTGTTTTTATTAAGGAGTTTCATCATGTAATGGATTATAGGTAGCTCTAAGGTATGGGTACTTGAATTTTGTAAACGTACATATACCTGATAAATATAAGGTATCATCAGTTTGATTTATATACACATGGATGCACATCAAATGCATACAATTTTTTTTTTTGAAAAAAAAATGGAAACAACTTAGGTACACTACAACTTGAGTAAATTTAAAGTTTGAGAATAATTTAGGCACTACCCCAAAACTACATTGCTTTGGGCATATAATTAGGTTTTATTCTATTTTATCTTAAGGTCTATGAGAAAAGAAATTATACCCATGTCATTCACAGTGAGATATTTTGTTGTCAAATTGAACAAGTTGTAACATGTTTGATCTTTTTTTTTTTTTGTTTAAAAGTTCCAAACTATAGTTTGACCAAAGTTTGTCTCTTGTAACTTTTTCCAAACAATGGTTTGAGGATTTTCAACAAGAATCTAAACACACATTGATCTCCTTTATGGTGCATGTTATGTTATGCTCATTTGTGTGTTTTTATTATCGTTTATGCAATTTGATGATGTTTATATAAAATTATTTTTATATGTCTTTTTTATAATTTATAAGCATATGCCTACTTTTTAGATTTTTGAAATTTTCATATCTTGTACTTGTATCTGTTTCTGATACAAGTACTCGTATTCTCCTGCCTACGTAGATACAAATTCAAACAAGATCCAACAAAAATCACCATCTTTTGTACTCATCACGGTGCAAAATCAAATCCCAGAATATAATGAATATGCTTGAAGCATTGTACTTGGATTTTTGTAAAAAGAAAAATTTGTGTCCAATGAAGTTTGATATTTTATATTATTAAATTCTAACTTTCATGATTTTGATTTTTGATAAATTAAGAGAATTTGTTGGAAATTTACATGATCGAGGAGAAAAAAGTAGCAAAAGTCAATCGAATAATAAAGACATTCCAATTATAAAAAATCATTGATTTGGGAAAGTTTAGTGATTTTTGGCCATAATATGTAATTTTAATTATTTTTCTAGTGAAATATGAGTGAAAATTTATTGGTAATAAATACCGTTAACGAAAAAAATTACGAAAAATCATTCTAACACATTGAGGTGTCCCCAATCCCTTGGGTGGCAAGAGTTGTTGATAAAAAGTCACATGGGTAGCATTTCTCACTAGGTTAAAAGGTTTCAAATAGGAAGGATTTAGAAGGTAATAAGGAAGACATTTGAAGGTGTTATTGTACTTGTGCCTCCCACTATAAGCTAGGTTGACCATAAATTATTTTCTAGCCAATTTTGGTTATTTTTCCATGAGTATTATATTTTTAACGAATTATTTAATGAAAAATAGTATTGATAATTAATATGGCTGACGAAAAAATTAAGAAAAAATCATTCCAACATATCTTGAGGTGCCCCCAATCCATTGGTTGTGATGCTTTACCGTAATCTTGTCGGTTCTTACTCGTTTAACTAAGGGTTATAACTTACACCTTTTTTTAAAAAAAAAAGGTATATAATAGTGGTTACCAAACTTTGCATTGAAAATTGAAGAAACGTTACCATTTCTAGACATTCTTGAGAGAAAAGTTAAAGCATTCCTTGCCTAACAGAATTCCCTACGACAAAACTTCTAAAGAAAACATTTCTAGGAAAATCAATATTTTTGTTTTTATTAAGGAGTTTCATCATGTAATGAATTATGGGTAGCTCTAAGGTATGGGTACTTCAATTTTGTAAACGTACATATACCTGATAAATATAAGGTATCATCAGTTTGATTTTTATACACATGGATGAACATCAAATGCATACAATTTTTTTTTTTGAAAAAAAATTGAAACAACTTAGGTACACTACAACTTGAGTAAATTTAAAGTTTGAGAATAATTTAGGCACAACCCCAAAACTACATTGCTCTGTGCATATAATTGGGTTTTATTCTATTTTATCTTAAGGTCTATGAGAAAATAAATTATACCCATGTCATTCACAGTGAGATATTTTGTTGTCATATTGAACAAGTTGTAACATGTTTGATCTTTTTTTTTTTGTTTAAAAGTTCCAAACTATAGTTTGACCAAAGTTTGTCTCTTGTAACTTTTGCCAAACAATGGTTTGAGGATTTTCAACAAGAATCTAAACACACATTGATCTCCTTTATGTTGCATGTTATGCTCATTTGTGTGTTTTTATTATCGTTTATGCAATTTGATGATGTTTATATAAAATTATTTTTATATGTCTTTTTTATAATTTATTTATATAAGCATATGCCTACTTTTTAGATTTTTGAAAATTTCATATCTTCTACTTGTATTTGTTTCTGATACAAGTACTCGTATTCTCCTTGCTAGGTAGATACAAATTCAAACAAGATCCAACAAAAATCACCATCTTTTGTACTCATCATGGTGCAAAATCAAATCCCATAATGTAATGAATATGCTTGAAGCATTGTACTTGGATTTTTGTAAAAAGAAAAATTTGTGTCCAACGAAGTTTGATATTTTATATTAATAAATTCTAACTTTCATGATTTTGATTTTTGAGAAATTAAGAGAATTTGTTGGAAATTTACATGATTGAGGAGAAAAAAGTAGCAAAAGTCATTCGAATAATAAAGACATTCCAATTATAAAAAATCATTGATTTGGGAAAGTTTTGTGAATTTTGGCCATAATATGTAATTTTAATTATTTTTCTAGTGAAATATGAGTGAAAATTTATTGGTCATAAATAACGTTGACGAAAAAATTACAAAAGATCATTCTAACACATTGAGGTGTCCCCAATGCCTTGGGTGGCAAGATTTGTTGATATAAAGTCACATGGGTAGCATTTCTCACTAGGTTAAAAGGTTGCAAATAGGACTGATTTAGATGGTAATAAGGAAGATATTTGAAGGTGTTATTGTACTTGTGCCTCCTACTATATGCTAGGGTGACCATGAATTATTTTCTAGCCAATTTTGGTGATTTTTCCATGAGTATTATATTTTTAACGAATTATTTAATGAAAAATAGTATTGATAATTAATATGGCTGGCGAAAAAATTAGGAAAAATCATTCCAACATACCTTGAGGTGCCTCCAATCCATTGGATGTGACGCTTTGTCGTAATCTTGTCGGTTCTTACTCATTTAACTAAGGGTTATAACTTACACCTTTTTAAAAAAAAAGGGTATATAATAGTGGTTACCAAACTTTGCATTGAAAATTGAATGAACGTTACCATTTCTAGACATTCTTGAGAGAAAAGTTAAAGCATTCCTTGCCTAATAGAATTCCTTACGACAAAACTTCTAAAGAAAACATTTCTAGAAAAATTAATATTTTTGTTTTATTAAGGAGTTTCATCATGTAATGGATTATGGGTAGCTCTAAGGTATGGGTACTTCAATTTTGTAAACGTACATATACCTGATAAATATAAGGTATAATCAGTTTGATTTATATACACATGGATGCACATCAAATGCATACAATTTTTTTTTTTGAAAAAAATAATTGGAAACAACTTAGATACACTTTGGGTACAACTTGAGTAAATTTAAAGTTTGAGAATAATTTAGGCACAACCCCAAAACTACATTGCTTTGGGCATATAATTAGGTTTTATTCTATTTTATCTTAAGGTCTATGAGAAAAGAAATTATACTCATGTCATTCATAATGAGATATTTTGTTGTCATATTGAACAAGTTGTGACATGTTTGATCTTTTTTTTTTTTTTGTTTAAAAGTTCCAAACTATAGTTTGACCAAAGTTTGTCTCTTGTAGCTTTTGTCAAACTATGGTTCGAGGATTTTCAACAAGAATCTAAACACACATTGATCTCCTTTATGTTGCATGTTATGCTCATTTGTGTGTTTTTATTATCGTTTATGCAATTTAATGATGTTTATATAAAATTATTTTTATATATGTATTTTTTATAATTTATTTATATAAGCATATGCCTATTTTTTAGATTTTGAAAATTTCATATCTTGTACTTGTACTTGTATCCGTTTCTGATACCAGTACTCGTATTCTCCTTGCTAGCTAGATACAAATTCAAACAAAATACAACAAAAATCACCAAAATATTTAATAATGAAAATTTAACTTAAAATAAAGCTAAATACTAGCAATTGAAACTTAGCAAACTTTAATGTGTAAAATGGGACTAGATTATTTCATAAAGTTTTTCAAGAAAACCATGATTTCTTTTAAGATGGGAACCAAAACTTAAGGTTATCTTTTGCTAGAGTTTTATCGAGAGCTGGGGTGTGTTGAGATAAAAGGTAAATTCTAGCCATAGCTAGGCTTCATTAACCATAGTTACAGTTGTTAAGTAACGATAGGTAGAAATGGTAGAGAAAAGAGGTTTATTATCAGTAATATGATCGGTTTCATCAGAATCAAGAACCCAAAGACTAAAAGAGGTGAAGTGGGAGAGACTAGCAGAGAAATAACTCGTGTGCGCAATAGAAGTAGTGGAATCGAAGGCTTTTCGTTCCTCATACCACTTGAGGAAGTCTGTGAAAATAACCGATGGTGTTAGATGATTGGATAGAGCGACATTAGAATCATAAGGCATAAAGGGAGCAATCTATGCAACATTAACAGACCGAAGAGAGCGATCGTGCAAGTTTGTCATGTATTAGCCAACTTCAACTTTGACAAGTCACTGGGTGAATCGGTTGTCTTTGAAATAACGCTAATATCTCTTTCACTTAAAAAAAAAAAAAAAGAGTATTCTCTCATTTGTTCCTTTTTATTTTCACATCTGCACATTGTTTGAGCTTGAATATCTTTTAGACCATCTAGAGCAAAAGATATTGAATTTCTTTATTGTAAAAAAAAATAAGAGTTTGCTTCCCAAACAAGGCCTTAGCCAAAGTGTTGGTGTCTTAGCCTAGAAAAGTTATCTCATCATGTTATCGCAACAAAAAACAAATGTAGTAGCACAAAGGCAACTGAGTGCACAACTTATTATATCATTACCATTAGAATGCTTATAAATGAAAAGAAAACAACTTAAGAACCCAAGAGACATCAAAATAAAATTTTAAAAGGTTATTACATAGAAAACATGATTGAAACCACTACATAACTAATATGTAATAATAAAAGAATCACTTCACACTTTTGATGGATGAATTCTTCTAGTGCTATCTTGATTGGCTTGAAGAATAGAGAAATTAAAGTGCTTGTTGTAGGGATCCCAGTGAAGGCCAATCTCATCCCCTCTCTTCAAGCCCCTTCTCCACACAAAATCTTGGATCCAATTGCCAATGAAAGCATAACTTCCTAAATAGACCAATCTCTTGAAAACCAGAGAATACATGGACTTGGTGTCTATATCCCATATCCTAACTTGAATTCCTCCACCTGTCCCAACCTCCCTTTGGGCATCAGCACCCAAAACAGAGAGCACCAAGTCCTCTGCCAAATCTTTGGCCAACAAGAGCATGCTCTTGTCAAGATCACCATCTTGGAGGACTTTCTTGATTTTCCATGGGTCATCATAAAGCATCAAGTCGGTTGAGTAGCCCCACCTTCTTTTGAAACCATAGGCAAATGTCTCATTACATGTACACACACCCAATGATAAGTGGGTACAAGCATTGTGGTTTATGTAAGCCATAGAAAAGGTTTGTTGTTCTAAGGATTAAGTTTCACAAACCTTTTTATAAAGTCTCGAACCTGGTTTTTCTCATGATATCATGCTTTTCAGAGGTAGCAGGAGAATAATTTATAGAGAAATACTTGTCATTTTTTCAAACATAAGTATGGATTAGGACGAATTTTGAGAAGATGATTTACTTCCATTAAAGTGCGGAGTATACTTTAGATATAGAGTCACAAATGTTCAAATAATAAAAGTTTAAATTGTAATAAAAACATGTATATAATAAATTATGAAATTATTATTGTCTTTTTTAATCAATGGTTATAACTTTTCATTTTATTCTTTAAAGCGTATCTCTCACTTTAGGAAACATAAATCTTTTAAAAAAATGATTTTATTATATATGGGTTTTTCTAAGATTTAATTTAAATTTTACGTTTTCTAGTTTTTTACAAAATGTATTTTTTTTTTTTGAAATTTTGTCTAATCATTATACAACTTTTTAAATATGTTTTTCCATTTAAAGCATATTTTTAATAAATTTGTAAACAAAAATGCGCCATATCACTATTTCTTTAAGAAATAATTAATCACACTATTAAGTAGTAATTGTTAATTTTACAGACAAATACTATACTTCATTAACAATAATTTGAATTCCTTTTTAATAAAATTATATAAAATGAAAAATGGTAAAAATTAAATATTTTTTTCCAAGTTATAAAACGGTTACTTAACAAATCAAATAACCTTTTTCGTTCTTTCTTAGTCTATAATATTATCATACATAAATTATATAACCATCGAGCACATGATCAGCTAGTAAGGAGCTATTCCAGCTTAACCCAGTAGTCTCAAGTTTGAGTCCTAGTCCTAGGTATGCAGTTGTGTTAAATACTTGGAGGGAGTGCTTTGCCGGCCATAGAGATCATATCCGACTCGAACAGGATTGCCTCCCATGAAGGATACATGAGGTCTTGCATAAAAAAACATAAATTATATAAAATATAGTAATATAATTAATAAATTTTGTTTGTGAGTCTCTCTATATTTTAATCAATTTATTTATATACTTAAAATTTTTATTATGAAATTTAATTTAAAATATTTTGATCATAATCCTTTTTAAAAGGAAAAACTAATTCAATTTTTGCTAGGTATTTATTATACATTTAAAACAATTTTTAAGAGAAGATTAACAAAGGCTCAAGAATCACTTTTTAAAGTGACATTTGGTAGAAAGGTCAAACCGGATAAAACGTCATATGTAGGTTTTGTCCTACATTTGGTGTATTTTAAAAATGGATAGAACAAAACATTGTATTGAAAAAGTGGTATAATTTAATTCCTTAGAAAAAGTTTAATAAAAGAGAACTCATTATATCATTGAACACGTTGATCAATTGGTGGTTGTTCCACCTTAACCAGTGGTTTCAAGTTCGAGCCCTGGATATACAATTGTATTAAATAATTTGAGGTAGAGCTTTGCCGCCCATAGATATGTCCTACCCGGCTTGAACATGATTACCTCCCGTGGAGAATACTCGTGGTCTTGCACCAAAAAAGGGAATTGAACATAATATCTCATTAATATTTTTTTATTGTCAAAACCACCCTTCTCTCTCTCTTCCAAAATTATAATTTCCTCCACAACTGTTGTCACCTAACACCCTTTACCACCGTTGTTGTTGCCAATGGCACCACCGCTCGACACCATTAATTGTCGCCACTAGCTAGCCACACCCCAATCGTTGCTGTCATCGCAAACAACATTTGTTGCTGCCATCAATACCATACACCCTCCTTTTTTGCTCGACACCATTAATTGTCGTTACTAGCTAGCCACACCCCAATCGTTATTGTCATCGCAAGCAACATTTGTTGCTGCCATCAATACCATACACCCTCCTTTTTGCTTGACACCTTCAACCGTTGTCACCTTTATTACTATCATGGTTGTTTGACACCTTTCACCATCATTTGACACTCTCCATCATCACGACTAATTGACCACCACCATTATTGCCTAACATCGTCAATTGCTCCCTCAATTGTTCACTACAAAAAAGTTGGCTAATAACGATCGGAATTTTGGTCACTAAAGACATGAATCCGATCATTAAATCAATTGGTGACGAAATTGGAGATTGACTTCAAGAGTCACCAATTGACCAGTCTGTAATCTTGTAGTGATCTATTTGGTGACCGAAACTTTAGTGACGGTTTTAGAAATCAACTTTATAGACTGATTTAGTGACAAAAGTTAGAGACTAAATTTAACAAGACTTTTATGACTAATTTAGTGAACACAATTAGAGATAGTTTTATTACACAAGTGTTTATAGTGTTAGGTGACCAATGCTCCATTACATTTGAAGTTTTATTTACATAAGTTTGTCTTTAGAAACTACATTGTATCCTAGACTAATTAAACATTACAAAAACTTGTTATAACCAAAAGGGAAAAAATATGTTTTTCGTCTCTGTAGTTTCGGTCAACTTGGGTTTTCGTCCCTATACTTTAAATCCTTGGTTTTTTGTCTCTGTACTTTCTAAACCCCTAAACATTAGTCCTTGTCGTTAGTTTGGACCGTTAAACCTGTGACGTGTCAATTACCTAGCATGCCACGTGTACCTAGCATGCCACGTGTTAATTGCCTAGCATGCCACGTCACAGGTTTAACGGTCCAAACTAACGGCAGGGACTAATGTTTAGGGGTTTAGAAAGTATAGGGACAAAAAACCAAGGATTTAAAATATAGGGACGAAAACCCAAGTTGGCCGAAACTACAGGGACGGAAAACATATTTTTCCCTAACCAAAACTAACACATTTATCTATTATAATATATAGGCTTAATTGCACTTTTGGTCCTCCTATTATCATCAATCCAAGATTTTGGTCGCCCTACTTTTTTTTTCGCGATTTTGGTCCCCCTATTATTCTAAATTTGCGATTTAGTTCAAAATCTTGGTCCCTTTATTTTCAAAATCTATGTGTTAGAGGGACCAAAATCGCGAAAAAAAAATAGGGGGACCAAAATCGTGGATTGATGATAATAAGGAGACCAAAAATACAATTAAGCCTAATATATAATGTATTAAATCTGAAGTACACCATGTGTACTACAGATACCTCAACTACAGATACCTCAACTATCATTTCACCATATCAACAAATTGACTTATTTCTCTTCTCTCCATGTTCAATGTCTTTTTATCTTTTCAATGTTAATTTTGTGAAATTTGTAATAATTATAACATAATATTTTTTACAAAATAAAATTAAAACAATTTTTATTATCAACCTGCGGAAATTGTGTAGGTCTACATCTAGTTACATATTAAGCTCCTAATAAAAGCAACACTACAAAAAGCCAAGAATATGCAACGAAGCTTTTCTCCAAAAACCAAGAACATGCAACCAATAAAACTAACTCTACCAAAATTTACAAAGGTGAGCCCTCTTATTTCTCATAAACTCAATTTTTTTTTATGCTAACACATTACCAGACTCTCAAACTTTGATATTAATTTGGTATTAGTAGGACACTATAAACACTCAAGTAACACAGACTCACGCAACAAAAGAGAGGAAGAGAGCTTTCAAACTCTTCAGCCAATAACTTCAATTTTAATTGATACAATGTACCGCAACACAACAACCTTTTATAGGAAAGTAAAAATATTAAATAGTACAAATTACATGTTAAGGAATACTAATATGGTAACGACAATCATTTACTATTATAGCTTGCCTGTATCAAATACTATCATAGCTAGCCTGTATGCTGTATCAAAGGTGAGAACTTCTTCAAGGAGGTGAATGCAACTCTTTATCTTATCTTCAATGATTCAATGTAATAGCTTGAAGAGGTTGTTTCCCAATAATATTTGTTGTTGTATAATAGCCTGAAAATTTTGTGTCCAAAGAATATTCATCATATTTAGTTTGGAGAGATTGTGTTCCTAAGGGTACTAATTTTAATAAAAAAACGTTGGTTAACATTGGGATTGCACTAAGGCATTGTTGGCTGAATTAGTATAAATCTTTCGGTGTTATATTATTTGTCTTATCTCTTAACATTTTATTTGCATATCAAATGTTTTCTCAACTTAGTTTTCTTAACTTTGTTTTATAAAGTTTTTATACGGCTTTGTCAACAACTTTTGAGAAAGCTTTATACACATTACCTGTTATCTTTTGAAAAACCAAGATTGTAAGATTTTATAATTACCAAGAGTTTTAAAAATATATTCTAACTCCCTTCTTGAGCTACCAATCTAAAACTCCAACGGAGATTCTAAGGTGCACACATATTAATCATATCTATAGGATATAATAATATTTAAATGGGTTAAATATATTTTTAAGTCCCTCAAATTTGACATGAATTTGATTTTAGTCCATAAACTTTAAAACCGTGGGTTTGAGTCACTCATGTTCTGAAATCATGTAAGTTTAGTCCCCTTTAACATCGTTAACTTCAACGCAGACATGACAAATAAATATGTGTCAGCTTGTCCAAACAATTTTAATGAATATGATATGACAATTGAATAACATCTTAGCTCATCCAGTCAGATTTCATTTAAGGTTTAATTAAATAACACGTGTGGGCGATTCTATTTTAATTTAATAAAACCCTAAATAAAATAAGATGGGATGAGGTGATGTGTTTTTCAATTGTCACATCATATTCATTAAAACTAACTAGACAAAGTGATACAAAAATTCATTTACTATGTCAGCATCAAAGTTAACAGTGTTAAAAAAAGTGACCGAAGTTACGTGATTTTAGAACATAAGGGACCCAAATCAATAATTTTAAAATTTAGGAACTAAAACTAAATTCGAATCAAATTTCAAAGACTAAAAACATATTTAACCTATTTAAATCATGACAAATAATATAATGTTTCATAGAAAACAAAATTTAAAACCACATGATGTAGCAAGTAAAAAGACTTGGGTCGGGGTGCACAAAAATTTTGTGCAACTTAGAATGACTTTTTTCTTGTGGACAATCAGAATGACCTGAACTCCAAATACAGAGCAACTTTCAACCTCAGGCAAAAACATCGCCAGATCACCAACATTTAATGGACATTTGGAAAGGACTACGGAAATTCGAAAAATCGGATGAGGCTTTTTATCAAATCAACTTATGTTAACATTTGGGATAAAACTATAGTCCTTACATTCTAAAGAGTAGAAATGCAAAAAAAGTTAAAGTAGATTGAATGTTAAATTTTTATCAAATATGATAAATTTTATGACTGTAGCACAATCAAGAAAATATGGGATAAGTCAAGTGAAGGAAACAAAGATTAAAGAGACAGACGAGACAAGTCAAGTGAAGGAAACAAAGATTAACATTTCAATTCACTGGTATGAACTATTTAAGACACAAAATCATGAAACTACTAGCCGAATATTTAGAAAATTTCAAACCATCACTAATGAATTAAAATCTTTGATAAAAGTCTATGAGAATCAAGATCATGTAAGAAATATCTTGAAAAGATTTTGCTTAAAATTTTACAACTAGCCCTAAGTGTTTTCTAAATAGCTTTTTTTCTACTCCCTAATCAATTTGTGATTCAAGGCTACCACAATTCAAATTCACCATAAAATACAAACATTCAGAAGAGCTAGGGGCATCTTCTAAACAAAAGCTGTCTGACCTTTTCAGGAAGAAATTGTTAACAAATAACAAACGTAACAAGATCATAGGTTAAGTTCCATGAGTTCTTGTAATCTATAGGTTTGGACCTTTGCCATTTCAACTTTCTTGATTGCCGTTTCAGTCCCTATTCAGATAGCAGCTCCCTCCATTTAATTACAAAGGCCTAGGGTGTTAGTGTACAAAAACCTGAGTTTTTTTCTTTTCCTTCCAAAGATGAATAGTGAAAACTGTCATAAAATGAAATCCTTTTCAACCATCTATCTTGCTGATTTTGTGGAGGTGTTTCTGGCCAATGAACTTGTTGAAAACTATTATTACACAAGCAAATAAATGGGAAAGGCATGCCTCAAGGCACCTTGCACCTTAATCAACTGTAAGGTTTCAGTGCACATTGCCATGCCTCATGCCTGAGCTAAATAATTTGGCACCTTAGAAATGTTAACAGAATGATTAGGATTTAGGATACTATAAGTAATCTAGATAAACCAAGGCACACCATCCTTTCCTCCTGAATCATCCAACCAAGTCTGATGTATGTGCATCCAGGTAAACTCATCTGGTGCATCGGCCTGCCAAAATCTAAAACCTATTAATAGGGAAACAAATATAAAAAATATTCATGTAAATCAAGTAATAAATAAAAAAATAAGAGTTGAAATTTGTAAACACTGAGTACAAAGGCTCACCTTTGAGTTCATCAAAACCTTTGTTAAACAACACCGCCACTGATTCCCTGATTTTGGATGACAGAGGACAAAATTTGATAAGTCAAAGAAAGAGCAATAAAAATATAAAATCATTTCATAAAAGGAATGAGAATCTTCCAATACTTATTTTAACAGCCTTAGATGAGTAGATTGAATTGATGATAGAACCTAATGTTCAATGAGATATTGTCATTTTAAAGTTTGGCTGCAATAAGAACTTGGAACCAGAAATTTTGGCTGCTATTGTAATTCTGATTTCTGAATGCATACAATCACATATTTGTGTTAGTAACCACCATTGTTGCTTCTTATGTATACAACAGAGAATCAGATACAAAAAAGAAGATATCTATCTAAATGATGATGAGAAAATGGGAATAATTGCTGAACTCCACAGGAACAAAATAAGCATATTGTTGATGAAATGATGTGAAAATGCTTTATATAATCAAAAGGACGACACACATATAACCAACCTCCTTTGTTTTAAGGAAAAAAAGATGTGGAAGGAGTTAAAGAGATGTCACTTTCCTTCGCTTGTATTCATCAAGAAAATGAAGGGGAAAAAAAAAAAGCCATTTTCACTTATAGTGGATTTTTCTCCACTCTCAAATTTTACAAATTCTTTCCTTTAAAACTTATCAAATGAATCACATTCCTCCAAAATTTTCATTATTGCCCCATATCCACTTGTTGTAAGAATAGAATTCCATTTGATTACAACTTGGAAGTATACATATCAAAGCTACCATAGATTGGTAAACCTTTATAGTCATCAATGTGTGGTCAAATATATTTAGTTAGTTCATGTCTATTAGAATTGAGAATATATTGGGCTTAACTCAACCCTAAAAGCTAGCATAAAGGGGGAGGATCATTTCCCAAAGGAATAATTTGTCCATATACCTGGATAATGTCAGATCTTAATGATGTTAACATTTTTAATTAAAATAAGGGAATTCTATGGAACAATGTAGTGCCATACTTTCTGATTCCAATATTTATTATCTAAAGAAAGAAAAAATCTTAACATAGGAACTTCCAATATTCCCATAATACTAGACAAACACTCTTGGTAAACAAAAGGTCATGAAGGAAACAAAGACGCAAAGATATATAAAGAAAGACCATGAAGAATAAAATTTAAGACTAATGAACTAAAGTTAGAAAATAATCTCACCAGATAACTCCCATTTGTCAAATTTGACCAGCCATGAGCCCAAACTAACCTCTGCAAAAGATACACGATCAACCCAAACTCGAAAGTCCAGGCCCTGCTTCTGACCAAACTGCTTTGCTAACGTGTCTATAATTTGGTGCATAGGTTGGTCAACTCCTGAGGGATGGACAAAATTTCCTGTAGAATGCTACAGATAAACAATAATTTGAGAAAATAACAACGGCGCCTGTTCAGGTTTTCAAAGGCTACATAAAAGGTTCTGCTAGTCTCAAATTGTAAATTACCTCCCATCATTTAAATTTTTACATAATCAGATACAAAAATGTCCATACTTCATAGACCACATATCAACTGGATTTGGAAGTACATATGTTGTGTTTCTCCTTTCACTCTTTAACTATGATAAAACAACATGTCGGATCAAAGCCACACAATGTCTTTTCTCACTCAATTTAAGCTTATCTCTGCTTTCTTTCAATATCCTAACAGTTTGAATTATTCCAATTATAAAAGTCACATTTAGTATTCATGCATGCAAGAGATTCAGCTTTGACCAGGCTTTGCAATGGATTTCTAACCAATTTTGCAAGTGCATTTAAAATCTTAAAATTGAATAAAACTTACAAAGACGGATTTTAAATTTTGTATATAATGCTCAGAATTCTCAATTTCTCCACGCATCCATCTCTCATAAAATAGGTAGAACATCACTACTTCATGGCTAGGACTAAGAATTTTCTTGTTGAACATTGAGTCTCTAATATCTCTTGGAGACACATTTGAACCTAGAGAGAAGTTACCAATGGCTTGCATAATACCAGCTGCACATCTCTCAGTTGCATGAATTATCTGTGGATTGCCCCTTGCATTTTCTGCATACCATTGAACCAATTCTTCCTGTGCATTACTGACCTGCAAATTCAGGAGGTAAATGATCATTTTTTCACAGTAAAATCACAATTGGCAAACACAACAGACAAGTATATGGTGAAATAATCTTATAATGATACAAACCAAGACACCATAAACTTCAGGTACACTGAACAGTTCAGCATCATTTCCAGAATCACCACAAACAAGAGTGTTGAGTGGTCCTAGTCCATCAGATTTCAATTTTTCTAGTAGAAAAGAAAGGGCCCGTCCTTTGCCAGCAGCTTGGGGTAATATATCCAAAGCAATACCATTGCTATAAATTATTTTCACATCTAACTGGAAAAAAGAAGTAATATCACAAGTCACAATACCATAAATAATTTTAATGGAATGGTAACATTTTGAAACTAAGAATATATTATATTAAGACTTCCTGATCAGCTATCTATGTATACCTCTTTGTCTGTACAGATAAGAGAGAGGGCAGAGAGGGTCTTAAATGTCAACAAAAAAATAAAAATCTGCAGGTAAAGCTTTCAAATGAAGCCGACAAATTTCTGCCATTAAGGTTGTTTATGAACTATAATCTTACCCTATGATTTTATAGAAAATAATAATCTTACCCCACGTTTTTCCAAACAGTTTGAGAGGGCTTGCATGACTTCTGATGCCTTCCCTTTCTCCAAATAAAAGCTAACCTTGTGAGGCCGTTGCTCTGTTTCTGACTGCAGGTATTCCAGAAATTTCAAAGATGACAAGTTGATAAATGAATATCAATGCTCTTAAATAGCTAATACTGCAATTCATTTAAGGTCATTCCTGAGCATGATTCAACATATAAGAATTCTGATAAACGATTTCTTAATTTATGTAAATTAACATATTACAAGATAGATACATACTTGACTAATTAGCTCAGGAAACTTGGCTGTTTCCTCCATAACTATGTCTCTGTTCCACTTATGATCCAGATACTGTTTCCACCCGTCATCTGGTACCATGGATTCACCATATGTAATCTCAGTTCCCACTGACATTATTGTTATATCTGGAGTTAACAGAGGTTTCTGCTTTCTTAACTCCCCATAGATAGTAGGTGATCTCCCAGTGGAGAAAACTAGCAGAGAATTATGACGATAATGAGCTTCCCATAGTGCATTAAACCTGAGAAGAGCAAGGTTTTCTGGATCATCATGGTCTACCTGCAATGAGATACATGGACTTCACCAGATTTCACCCCAAGCATCATCCCAAAGCCAGATCACTAACAAAATTATGATATATACCATTGTGAAATCAAGATCAGAAACTATCATTAGATTGGCAGAACCGTTGAGTCGATCCATAAGTTTTCTTTACTTTTCCACCACTGGAAATAGCTGAAAGTTAACCTTGCAAGTATCTTCACCTGCAAATTCTCCACTAGCATAGGTTTAAAATGATATAGTTCAGAGTCCTAAGCTCTTTTGTTTTCAAAACCACAACACACTCAGCTCTAATGCAAGTATAGGAATCAAATCTCACAAAAACAATAGGGAAAAGATGCCCTGGACTGTTAACCCGCATTTTTTACTTGCAATCTAGGCCAATTACCAGTGTGCTATAACTAGTATAAGCTTAGTCCAATAACACTCATAATGCTATTTGCTACAGAATACCATAATAGTACAAGTTTTTAACAATACAAAAGATATAACTAAACTAATATGGTTAGTGCAATCAAGCGAAAGTACAAATTTTACAGCAGCTCCATGAATTGGGACATGAAACATCTCGAAAGAACCCTAAAATCTCACCTTCCAGATGGTACTAATTTGACTTCATACCCAATATGGAATTGAAAATGCAGAAACTCAACCGCGCCCATACCCCAGGGGATCTTAAGTATAACATCAATAAACGAAAATCATCCAAAGAAAAAGGGAAATAATAGAATTATGTGAGTAAGAGGAAGAAGCTACCTTCTTTTAACGATTCAAAACATCTGGACAAATAGATTTACCCATAGATAGAATCTGGGAAAAAAGGTCCACGTTCTAGGGTAATCAAGGGTGATCAGTAAAAATTGAGAGTGAGAGGGATCACTTTATAATCAGAAAATAAAAGATCACATTATAATTAAACAAAATTGGTTCCTTATTTTGCATAAAGTAAGTACAGGAAGCAATGCAGCCAAGCACAGGATAAGTAAAATGGCGCTGAGGGGTATTTTCTGATACTTTTAAATTCTCCTAATTTATTGTAAACTAACATGATTAGATGCTACAACCAAAACTTGAATTCTCTGTTATGCTGTAAACTTTGCTTGGTAGCTGGAAAATTGGCTTTAAAAAAATGAAAAACTATCCCGAAATTTGTTTGAGCTACAATCACCAGATACCAAAAAAAAAAAAAAAATCCCCATATTCATATAAGAAAATCATTTTTAAGTTTATTTTCTTTAGTAAATACTAGAGCTCATACTCCAGTAATCATCTTTCTAAGAATTTTAGTCACCAAATTAGTAACGTAATAATCTAAAATGTTATTGTATTGGTCTTCTATACATTTATCGATGATAAATTTATCTTTCAATCATATAAGATATCACGACGAGAAAATATGTTTAAAATTCCTTCACTCATTTTCTTCATTTCTCTCCAATCCAAATATAATTTTTTTTTTACAAACCAATCAAAATCTTTATCTTTATATATATAAAAGTAAGGCAGTGAAAGTAGACAATAAAATCTAAAGTGAGTGTACAATAGTAAATTACTTTAAGCAAAACTTCTAAAAATAGAAAGTATCTTTGACATTTTAAATGATTAATTTAATACATCACCATTAATTAACTATAGTAATTATATTAAAATAAATATCACTAAAAATAAAAAATTATGATAATAACAAATATAAAAAATAATAATAATAATTTAAATCATGTCTAATGATTTTCAAAAAATAAAAAATAATAAGAAATTTAAAACATTCTCAAACACTTTAAAAATTAATTTATAATTATGTTGGTAGCACTTATAATAATTATTTAATTATAGTTATTTTTATATAAAAAATCAATATTACTTAAAGCTCATTTTAACAATTTAAATATTAAACAGGAAAGGTTTATAACATAATAAAAACATAATACGAAATATAAAACATAATAAAATATTTCAAAAAGGAAAACTTTATTGTAAAAAAATAAAAAATGAAATGAAATTTGAAACATGCTCAAACACTTAAAAATTATTTAATAATTATAATAACATTAATTATATTAATTATTTAATTATAGTTACTTTTATTATATCAAACATCAATATTAAAGCCAATTTTAACAATCAATATTAAGAAAAGTTTATGACATAAATAAAAATATAATAAAAAAATTATAATATATTAAAATAATTTACAAAATCATTTTAAAAAATTAAAAATGTAATGTGAAATTTGAAAATGCTCAAACACTTAAAAAATGTACAACTTTTGTTTTAATAATTATAGTAAATTATTATATTAAAATATCAAATAACAATATTAAGAAGTTATTTTAATAGTTTAAATATATTAAAAAATGGTTTATAAGATATAAAAATATACCATGAAATTTTAAATAATATTTAAAAAAAAATTTATAATTATGTTATTAGTAATTATAATAATTATTTAATTAGTGTTCTTACGTGGGTTTCGTATTTTTGTTTAAAGGGTTTTTGTGACCTAGGATCAAGAACAACGTTTCTTAGTTTTCATACTTTGCAAATGTCAAAGTCCCAACTAGATATTTGAAAAAAATTAAATTGTGATTGGTTATGACCATCTTCATTTGATTTTTGAGTTTTTTTTTTATTTTATTGTTGATAATGATAAATGAAAGATTGAAAATGTTGCAAAATTTCTTTAATTGGTGACTTATCTTTGTATGTGTTGCAACAACTTAGTTGTTTTGTAAAATTTCACTTGATAGGAAAATTAAAATTTGATTTGGTTATGAGTAAAACTAGCTAGCAAAGTTTTTAAGTGGTTGATGATCTGAGCAATGCCTATAACCCATAAAATTTTATTTCTATTCAATTGTATTGCCAAATTTGGGCATATATAAGTTCACAGTAGAATTACTGGTGTTTAGAAGGAAATATTATAATTCAGTCTATTTGAATTTAAGCCTTAAAATAAAAAAATAAGCGTTATGTCTGAAAGCAATTCTAATAATCTCAAGGTTTTATCATATACAAGAGGCATTCTTGGAGCACCTGAAAGAATACTCTATAAGGTCATTTATGTTTTTTTTACATCATATATGTACTAGAGGCATTCCATAAGCAATAAAAAAAGTCTCACTAAGGGGTCATTCCATAAGCATCAATGATAACAGATTATATATATTGTATGAATTTTTTTATTATAGATCAGATAATAAATCAAATAAAATAAAATATTTCAAATAAATAAAAAGATATAAAAGACTGTAAGATATAAGAGTGTGATAAGAATAAAAGATGTAATCATTTAATTTAACACTATTTGATAAATGAGAATGGAGAATATTAATCATAAGTAAATCTTTTTGGAGAAAAAATCGTTTTGTATGAGAGGATATGTGCAAAAAATTGGTCAATTTCATGGATATGTGCAAAAAATTTAAATATGATTTCCCTGGAAAAATAGTTGGTAGAGAGTATGATTAAAAATTGTGGTGAAACATATTTTCAGTTAGATAAATGGGTTAGGGGGAGCAATTATAGGACAAATAGTTATCAACCTTCAAAAAAGAGTTAGTTATCCCATTAAATATGTAATATATAAAAAATTCTCAGACAAACTACAAAAAAGAGTAATAGTTCATTTTTTAAAAATGTACTTTTGAAACTTTTAGAATGTTTAGATAATCTTTTTTTAAAAAAAAATATTATGTAATCAATAAATTAAAATAATTTTAAAAGTTACTATAGCTTTTAACTTCTTTTATAAATATAATTTAAAATAGGATTTAACGGATATACACAGACAATATAAAAAAAAGTTTACATGTTGGGGTGGAATAAAGGAAAAAGGGAAGTAACTTGAGTTTGTTAGGATATATTGTGCAAATGAAAATTTGAGGCAGGAATAAGAATAAAAGATGAATAGAGAAAAATAATCATTCACGTTAATATGTAAATTTTAAGTTTCATATATTATAAATTATATTTATTCAAAAATTATTTTATGTCTAATACGATAAAAATGTCTCGTGCATGTCACGGGTACACGATTAGTATGGTTAAAAGACTAGGTGGTCATATTTTTTTTTTTGGTCAAAGGTGGTCATTTTTTTTTGTCAACGTGGTCATATTTTAAGCTGTACAACCCTTTTTTGCTATTTGCAACCCACCCCTACACTTCTTGAGATTATTTTTTCAAACTACCCTCCTCTCATTAATCCTCCCCCACCCCCACGGTCATTGTCACTGCCACCTCCCCAACGCACCTCTCAACACCCCACCACTACTCCATTCAAATTTTTTCTCTTTTCAGAAATTATTTCTGGAAAAAAAACACTTCCAGAAATTAATTTCTAGAAACCAAATGATAAAAATGGCTTCTGAATTCTGGAAATATTTTTTTTTTCAAATTGTTGTTAAAAATTGAAAAATTGTTAAAAAATATTCCTGGAAGCCTTTTTTCAAAAATTTATTTTTGAAAGTTTTTTTTCGAAAAAATTGAATGAAGTGGTGGGGTGTTGGGAGGTGGAGGTGGGTTGGGGGAGGGGTGGGATGGGAATTTGGAAAGTTATAAACAATATGAGGGGTGCGAATAGCAAAAGAGGATGTTAAAAGCGACTCCCACCCTGACCCTGAACCAATATTGTCTGAAACCAAAGGCACCAATTTTAAGCTTTTTTTTTGTCCATGAATGACAGAACAAACAAAGAAAAACCTGAAGGCCAAAGCCCAAAAATAGGCCTGACAAGGAATGACTGCAACAACACCTAAGAAATGATACAATGAAGAATTCGGTACACTCATTCCAGTTTGGCTTAGTTTAACTTACAAAAATAAACTAACTAGTCAAAGGAAATCTAGGAGAATTTTGAGCTTTAAGATCACACAAGTAGAAGAAAGTATATGATGGACCTTAAAAAATGTCCACAGTGAGCCTTTACCTTAATAAGAATAGATTTAATATTAAAAATTTGATAATATATTATATAATTAAATTAATTTTTATAATAATAAAATTAGGTGTTCATGATGTAACCAAATTAGAAAAAGATTAACCCTAAAATTAAATAACCCTCACCAATAACATGTAATTAGTGAGTCTCGGTTTGCAAAATATCACCATTTTGCTACTATATAAGTATTCTTTTTGTCCCAAAACTATTGCTTGCTTCAGCGAAATCCCATCCTCATCTACCCCTTACCACTCTTCATCTTAAATACACTTGCTTTCATTCAAAAAAAACCAAATATTTCCCTCCAAAAGTCCAAATTTGGGGGCGGGGGGGATTTGAATTTGAGTTTGGTTATGTCAGTGTCACAAGAAATTTAAAGTTGATACCCTATTTCAAATTAGGCTAATAAGAGTCAGAGCAATCGTGAAGACAAGGAAGAAGCTTCCTTTTGACAATATGATACAAACAAAGGCACAAGACGTTTCAATTTATGCCCAATAAGGAAGTTTCTAGTGAGCTAGGTAAGTATAGAAGATAGTTAGGTTTGGATAGAAAGAGGTCATTTAATGCTCAATTGAAGAAAATTCCCTGCAATATTTTAGAGTGTGTTTGGTAAGATATTTCAGCTAGATAAAAGCTAAAAGCTGAAATTAGTAGCTGAAATCATTTTAGCTGTGTTTTGTAAGGTAGTTTTTTTGGGTAGCTACTAGCTTTTCTTGAAAAGCTATTTGAGGTAGCTTTTTTAAAAAAGCTCCCATTTTCAGCTACTAGCTGAATATTTATGACAAGTTTATTCCTCAACCGCCGCCACTCATTATTATTTAATAATTATTGATGTCCTTGTATGTCATTTTACCATTTTCAGCCATTTTTAGCAAACACCTTCAATCAAATCAGCTAGCTTTTAAGCTTTCATCCAACTCTTCAGCTTTCAGCTAGCTTTTCAGCTAGTTTTGCCAAACACACTCTTAGATTATGGAAGATGATGCTTACTATTTTGTGAGTTTAAAATGACCCATGAGGCTGAAAGGCTTCTTTTTGAGGAATTGATGATTATGAATGAATTTTCGAAGACATGGTAGTTTTCAAGCTTAGGGATATTTATGATGTCACTGGAAAAGCGAATATTGTTGGAGAAAGCAATTCATAAAAATCTAGAGGAAATAATAAAAAGACAATTAAACAACTTGAAGTCTCAAAATAGAATCATGAAAAGTTCTTATTCCTATATTTCTTGATGGTCGTCCCAAATAATGGTGGTGATCTTCACAAGAGCTTTCGATCTTGGAGTTTTTCCTATTAGAAAGCATTTGGCTTCAAATTTAATTTTGGACTGTATAATTTGTGATGGGTGTTTTACACAATGAGTTTTTCCCCCACTTTCTTGGAAGAATATACATTATCTTACTAAAATGAGCATCCTTCATTAACCAATCCAAACTAGAATGTCCACCTGATGATGTATATGACTATTAATGTGTTTGTTTTTCAAGTTGAAATCCCTCAAACGTGTGTTTGTGTGAACAAAAAAAATGTTGCTTCTTACAAATTGGGTCATCAGTCTTGAGTCTTAAGACTTTAAAGGTCTAAGACACCCCACATTTAAGATTTTGATAATAATAAACATAAGAAAACTTTATATATGTCTTCACGCTATTTTAATGAAGTTTTGATGTTTCAGATTAGGCCAACAATATTAAGTTTAAAGGCTATCTGAAGTAAGCCATGCATCTGAAGGAAGCTCGTTTTGAAGTGGTCAAGACTGTCTGAAGCAAGGTTCTAAAGATTCATATGAAGTTTGAAATGTGATCGTCAAGTTATCTAAAGCCAAGGCATTTCTGATGTGGCAAGTCAAAGTTTGACCCATTCCTTCACGCAACCTCAGAACATAAATCTAGAAAAACAAAAGATAAATTTTGGCAAATGTTTGAAAAACAAACACCCAAGAGGAAATGCTGCGCAACAGAACCTGCAGTGGTCAGAATAGTGTTGCAACCTTGTACGGTGTCAGATTTGTCTCACAAAGGGATGAAGAGAATTTAATGTTATCTCTCAACGGATTTCTCAACGACGTTTTCCAGCTGAAGAAGCCTATAAATACAAGTGCATCTTCGTGAAGCAAAGTGCAGAAACTACGCAATATTTTTTGAGAGAAAATGTTGTAAAAATATGTATAGATTATACTATGATATTCTCTGTACTAAACTTTCACATTATGTGTCTAACACAGTTGCTTGTAAAAATTTATTTGAAGTTCTAAGTTCTCTGATTCTTTATAAACACTTAGAATAGAACCTAAAAAGGCTAGGTGAGCAAACAATACTTGTAAAAGCCTGGAGAGGCTAGGTGTCCAAACAATGCTTGGTGTTTAGAGCCCGAATAGGCTTGACTGT
This sequence comes from Sesbania bispinosa, assembly GCA_026901365.1. NCBI lineage: Eukaryota > Viridiplantae > Streptophyta > Magnoliopsida > Fabales > Fabaceae > Sesbania > Sesbania bispinosa. The sequence goes on along the minus strand of QLOH01000509.1, from coordinate 487,279 downwards.
AAAAGAATACTTGTAATCTTCTCATATTAGTGGATAAATCCAGTAGCTTGTTGGCACTGGGACTGGACGTAGCTCACAAGTGGTAGTGAGTGAACCGGGATAAATTTTGGCTAAGTGCTTCTTTCCCTTAACTTTTTTTATTATCTTTGCGCTAATGTTAAAGGGGAATTGAACGTAAGTTTACAAACATTTTTCTGTCTTAAATAAAGTAAACATTTTTGCAGAAAAACTTCTTGTCTGAAATTGTTTTTTTTTTTCAGATAAGCGATAAAAGTTCAAATAACTTCTGAAAACCTATCTGAAATTTTGTAAACTCAGTTTTTGAAAAGGTTTATGAAAACTGAAACTTTGTAAAAACACTATACAACCCCCCCCTACAATTAGAAGGTGTGAATTGCATTTTCAATGATGCCCCCAAATATGTTATATATCTTTTACCTAATTTAATTTATAAAGCATTCATATACATTGATACTTCTTATGTAAGCAGTATTATAAACTTATATTTAAAAAGCCAAATGGAATAAAAATGAGTGAAAAGGTTTAACTAAATTATATTTGTTGCTGCATAAATTCCACAAAATTACATTTATTATGAAATAAGACATTTATTTATTTTTTAGATTTCTGGTTAATTGCATTACAAATATGAGATGTCATATTCATATAACATAAAATAAAACATACAACAACTCATACAACACATTTTTTCTCTTTATTTCTTTCCATCATATCACTCATCACATCTCACATTTCTCTCTTTTTTTTCTCTCTTTTTCTCTCTATATGTTGTACATGGTGTACATGAACAATTAACATTACTCTACAAATATTGCATACATTGAGAACACAAAGTAAATGAGTGACTGTAACTTTTTATTTTGAGATGTTTGACTTAGGTATATGTGTACGTGTTGTTTTGTCTATTTAGGCATAGACACTAAAAAAGAAGACATGATTTGACAATTAATGTGAATCCATATGGACTTTTTTAGAAGCAATTTTCTCTAAGGGTGGGCATGTTTCACTGAACCATCCGAGACCCCGCTTTATCTGATACCAAATGCAGGTGAACGGACGGGTTTATACGATCATCGGGTCAAACAAAATCATTTTTTCGATTAAATGTGGATACCACCGGTCGGTTTCGAGTACGCAAAATATATTTTGTCGATACTCGAAATCGACCGAATTGATAGTGTTATACGTTAGCCAATGTAAATTGATGCTTTTAATAGTGATAAATGACAATTTGCATCCCTGTCACACGTATACTGCTATTCTGCTACACTTTTCCAACTTTACATTCACCTTTTCTATTTCAATTCTAATTTTTATTTTTTCCAATTCATGCATTTTCTCTCTAACCTCTAGAAGACTCATCATCACTTCTCACGCATCTCACTTTTTCAACTTATGATTTTTTCAAACTCAATCGCAATTTCTCTCTCCCTGAACTCTCTGTCACTGACTCACTATCACACTCACGTTTCTCCCCTTCTCTGTCTTGTCCCTCCCCCTCCCCTTCCCCTTCCCCCTCCGTTCTTTATTTTTTTGGTTAGGGAGGATTTGTGAGTCACGCTGCTAATGTTTAGTGGTGGCAGATATCTAATCATATTATTTCCCTGCTGCAAACCATGTCGCTGTGTTATCAAATAGCTGCCCAAGGACCACCAGACCACGTCATTGTCTTCACATGTGCCGCCACGACTATTGGTTCAAGCTCGTCGAACAACGCTCCATGGATTGTTGTTAGGACCTTTTAGAGCTGTTTTCCCTCTTCCTTTTCATTCTAATATCTTTGGAACCTCCCCTCCCTTCATTGTTTCAGAAGTTTTGAACTTTTCAGAAGCATAGTTTTTTTTTTGTCTTTTTTTTGGTCCATAAGCATAGTTTTTTTTGTCTTTTTCATGTGATGCATCAATGCACCTCATTTTTTGTTGCATGTGCAACATGTATAACATTTAAAGTACGACCATACTTAAAATCTTCTTAAGGTTTAAGGAAAATCCAATTGTACAACCTTTAAACTTCACTTAAACAAGATAATGGAGGTCTCTTGTAAGTAGAGCTATCAATATGTGTTGAGCTCGATGAGCCAATCCGACTCAATCCGACTCACCGGTGGGTTAAGTTGATAAAAATTAGGCTTATATTTTTGTGGATATCAAAGTGGGTCAACCCACTTAACTCGCAGGCCAAAAGTGAGTTTGAGTTGAGTTGACTCACTTTTTAATTTTTATTTTATTTTTATACTTTTTAAGTCATTTTTATAATTTTTATAATTTTTTTTCTATTTTTGGCTTTTTTATTTGATAATTATATTTATAACTTTTTAAATTAGGTGAGCCAACCCGCTTAAACCCACCAACCTGCGGTGGGTCAAGCCGGGTTGGTATTTTTTCAGCTCACCAAAAAAGTGAGCCAACTCAACTCGGCTCACTTTTAACCTAACCCATGGTGAGTGGCTGACTTTGACAGCTCTACTTGTAATTGCTCTTTTCTTTCATTTTCTTTCTCTCCCCCTATCTTTTTCTCTTCCTATGTTATTTTTTGTTTTTTGTGCTTGTATTTACTTTTTAAATGAGAAAGCTAACTAACTTAATTTGTGTCCACCACCAACTCAATGGCTGGCATTTTGTGCCTGCTTTGGAAGTTAAGCTAGGTTGGTGGGTGGCTAAGACTATGAGACACACACACTTTGTTTCCAGGGGATTTGATTTTTGGGTTACTAACTACTTATTCTTTATAGAAAAAAGATAAAATATGACTTTACTGAAAGAGATGAAGTTCAAGTAAATAGGATGGGAAGATTACAAGATATATTAAAGTAATATTTCTAAATTATTAAATTAAATTAAACCAATTGAAAAGGACAAAGTTATATATTTCACATTTAAAATGACCATATTTCTTTTGTGTGGTTAAATGGTTCATCACTAACTTTTCTCTATATGTTACAACTTACAAGGAGTGCTAGGATCTTCTCCAATGGTTTGTCTAGCCGATTTAGCTACGGAATAACTACGGAATAACTACGGATTTTGATTTCCTAGTTATTCCGTAGCTAAATTGGCTGGAGAGAGCTGGAGAAAAGTGGTCCGGTGGAGAGGATCCAGATCCCTTACAAGGATTGTGGTTTTTCAACTCTTTCTTTTACTTTAGATTTGGTGAACTTAACAAAGTTGATTCGATTGATGAACTAGAGTTGTAAATTAGAAATTTAGAATTGGTATTATCAACAATTTTCCCTTCACTATAACTTAGCATATTTGTAATCAATTATATGATATATTTCGTGACAACATACATAACGTTTGACTCTTGTTTTGGGGTTTGTCTACGGTGGACCATAGTCCACGTGGTTCAAAATGTAAAAATATAATAATTTAAATTACTAACTATCAAATTCAACGCTCATTTTATTAATGATTGATATTAAATCAATTTTCAGTTACTTTTGCAAAATATTAGTTGAAAAGAATAAAAATCCAGATCGATAGCACTGTATAATGTAAAAGTTTCCCATTCAACCTTAAATTTATATATTCTTAACGAAACTATCATAAGTTGTATTGTAAATCCATATTTTCTCTTAAATTAAACTCAAAGTCATATAACGACTATTTAATAAAAAATAAAATTATTCATTAACCTTTTTAATTTGGTCCATTCTAGAATCATCCCTTGTTTTGAACTCTTTTGGACTATCAAGGGTAAATTCTTCTCAACAATCCTTGCATGCAAGAGTATGTTATCTTCTATCATTGACATTTGATTTTTTCCCCATCCAAACAACCCAACAACTTAAAAAAGGGTGTATAATTTGCTTTAGGTATATCAAGTTTTTACTTATTTTTAGCCTAAGTAGGTTTAAGAGAAATTTTTTATGTGTGATATGAATCAACTAGAAACTTATTAGTTATTAGCATTAAAAAACAGAGATGTGGTTCACTTAGTTGGGGAAGGATGAGGCCCTGCAAGTGCTTCTTCTAGAGATTCTATTGAAGCGAAGAGCAGGAACAACATTGATTTGTCTCGAAAGAAGTATAGGAAGAACCATACAAGGAGCTTGGCCAATATGTCAATGATAGAGAAGAAGTGTGTGCACCTTGATGCACTAAACTCACAGAAATTCATTCACAAGAAGCACGATTTAATCATTCTCTATGAGGTTGTGTTATGAAAAAAATTTAATCACTTTATTGGTCCTTGGCAAGCTCGACAAGACCCTTCATCATCTCAACCTTTTCTCTCTCCATATGTCCTCTTAATACGAACTATGTTGTTGTCAAGCTTTAATCTTTGACCTATCTCACTTCTTAACACCTTCAATCATTTTCAAAATGGAAGTGTTATAATAATTCAAGTGAAGCCAACCTTATCGCTGGCAACATGTCTCTCAATCTGGTTGATGTCGCTAGTAAAAGCAACTTTATCGGGGATCTTATTGACCATTTGCTCAATAAGATCCCCCGATGTTGTACGAGATTTTGCCACTATAGGGGATTTTATGTTGGGAGCACCGGTGCTTTATTTTTTTTTTGTTTTTCTCGGGGGTTTAAACCCCCTGTAATTTATTTTTATTTAGCTTTTTCGAGGGTTCCAACCCCGAGTAATCTGTTTTTTTATAAAGTGAATTTATCAACGGTTTTAAACCTCCGGAAAAACAACATTTTTTTTACAAAAAATGAAAAATTCATTTTATTATTTATTAATATTATTTTATTGTTTATTAATTAAAATATTTATAGATAAAAAATGGGTGACGTGTATTGGTGGGACTCATTTAAGATTTGAGAATGATAAAAAAGTAAGATGTTGGGTCAGTGAAGAGAGATGCTTAATAAAAACTTGTTGATATGTATTGATGAGACCCATTTAAAATCTGTGAATAGTGAAAAAAATAGAGTATTAAAATAAAGATAGCCTAAATAGTTCGTTGTTGATGAATTTCAAAATGAGACTTTGGACATGAAAATTGAAATAAATAGATGGGTTACTAGTGTAAAATTGCACCATTTTTTAAGTTGATGTATATTAAATGACCCGTGAAGAAATTATGGTCAGTCTATTGAGAAAACCTTAGAACCGATATAGGTTCAAAATAAGATCATTTGAGAAAGAATCTTTGGTGAGGTCACATAGGTCAAACCCAAAGACTATCGGTTAACACAATTTTTTTACCTCTCGTGATATGTATGGTTACACTAAAATCACAACAACATTGAATATGTTATTGGGAAAATTGCACTCACCTCTCCTGAGGTTTGTCTAAATAACAAAGACCTCCCCTCTAGTTTTTTAAATGTACTCACCTCCCTTGCTTAAAGTAGAATGATAAAAAAAAACTCGTACTTGTGGATATTCGTAGATATACCAACGATAAGTATCCGCATATTTATTAAATGAGTGGAGACGGATATTATATTACTCGCACTGCAGATACCCGCATACTCATTAAAATATATTTTCTATTAAATATATTAAAATATTTTATTATTTTATGATGAGATAAAATTTAATTTTATTATTTTATAATAATATTTTCAATACATTAACTTGTAATAATATTATATAATGTTTATTTCTATTATATAAAATTGATATAATATGATACCACAATATATTATATGTCATTTTCTCTTTATTTTTTCTATAATTTTTGAATTCTTAAATATAATGGATACTCGTGAATACTCGTTACCTGCATGGGTAGCTGTTAATTTTAGTAGGTATGGATATAGGTAGTGTATAATCCATTCCGCTCTATAATATCCCTAGATAATCCTCACAGTGTCAATGAGAAGGGAGATTTTTGCATTTCAAAAACTAAAGAAGAGGTCTTTGTCATTTAGACAAACCTCAGGGGAGGTGAGTACAATTTTCCATTTGTTATATATTTAAGGCCTCATTAACGAATTTGATTTAAGATATAAAAATTAATTTTACTCTTCACTCAATATTATTAACAATTCTCTCTTTTTTTTAAATTAATTTTTTTTTTGTGTTAACCACAGGTATCCCCTATTACCCGGGGCAATTCTGTTCGGGGTTTAGTCACAGTTAAGACTCTTCACCCCTCCCGAAGAGAGTTTAGTGGAGATCGAACCCTGAAACTAATTTGAATTAAATGAAATAGACTTATTTTTTATATAGAAAAACACATTTAAAGAGTTAAAGTCCTTTTAATATCTATTTTTTTCATTTACAAAATCAATATTCTTAACACACTCATTAACTACTTTTATTTTATTATGAAATTTTTTAAAGTTAAAATACTGTCAAATTAAGAATTATAATTAATATTTTCATTTATATTGCAATTAGTACTTAATAATTTAATATTTCCAATATTTAAAAAAAATTTATGTCACTCTTATTAATTAATTAAGAGAAATAAAAAATATAATTCACAAAATAATAATAAGAACAAATAGTGTGTTTGGTAAAACTAGCTGAAAGTTTAAAGCTAATTGAAAACTGTAAAACTAGCTAATTTGATTGAATATGTTTGGTAAAACTAGCTAAAAATGATAAAATGACATATAAGGACATCATTAATTATTAAATAATGATAAGTGAGAGTTGTTGAGGGATAAATTTGGAATTAATTTTTAGCTAGTAGCTGAAAATTGGAGTTTTTTTTAAAGAAAACTACCTCAAGTAATTTTTCAAAAAAAAAATAGTAGTTACCCAAAAAATAACTTACCAAACACTTTTTAACTAGTTAAAATGGCTTATCAAACACACTCCATTACTAATTTCAAACTAACTGAAAATAACTTATCAAATACTCAGAGTAATTTATTGAGAAAGTGACAGCAGATAGAGAAAAGTTTTGTTCCTAATTCATCCAGAAATTGAGCGAAAGAGGTGACGGAGAATGTGGCGGTCACTGGCATCCATTGCTTCATGCAACCGCACATTTGGCTGTTGCACCAATGAACGGTGCCAACTTTGTAATTATTATGTTCTCATTCCTCCTTCTGTTTTTTTCTAATAACTTTTGTTTTTGTTTAGGAAATAGTCGTATGAGAGTAGTATTTTGAAACAGTCTTTTGTGCTCGCGCAACGAGGTGGTGATGACCAGAAAATGCGGACCTGACTGACGTCACCCGATATGACAAAAATGCCCCTGCCTATTTTTCTAACAAATGAGGCATTTAAGTTTTGGTTTGGGTCAGCAGACCCGCTTGGAAATTGGATGGATAGTAATTATGAATGAAATTGACGTTATAGGCTCCTATTTATTGAGGTTGAGGATTGAAAATATTTATGGTGACCTACAAATTTATTTTTTCTGAAAAAAAAGCATTTATAGTCATTTTGTGAATTTATTTTATTCAACAATATAAATTGTGGGATTATTTTTTCTCCCTACACAAGATTGGAACTTGAAATATATTTAAAGAAAGAAATTTTAATCAGTTACCCATCTACCCATCTATCTATGTATACATAAATGACGATTTTTTAAACATAAATAACATAAGATAATAAATCAAAAGTTAAACATGATTTTATTTTCTGAAATTTAGTTGAAATTTGATTTTGGTCCTTGTAATTTAAAATCGGTGGTTTAATACTTCAAAAATTGAAAATATATTAATTTAGTCCTCACTGCATAATTTTGCTACATATTTTGCTATGGATTAGTTACGAATTTTTATCGATAAGGACTAAATTAGTGATTTTCAATTTTTGAAGGACCAAAACTACCGATTTTAAATTACAGTGACAAAAACGAAATCACAACTATATTTCAGGGACTAAAAACATATTTAACCCTAAATCAAAAGTACAAAGTTTTTATTAAAAAATGTAACATTTAATATTACCAATGTAATGGATATTGTGATAGTTTTTGAATAAAAACTTTTACGTTTAATTTATTATCTTGTACAATATTGTACAGGTTAAAAAAATGGGCATTGTTATGGTACCCTTGAATTTGGAAGGATATGAGTACCCTTTCTTACTTTGCCCATTTTATACTAGACACGTGTCTTCACTCTCATTAATTTTAGTCTCGTTTTCAAATATATCATACAAAATAATTAGTATATTAACCCCGCGTGATACGCGGATTAATGTGCATGTTTATTTAATTAAAATTAAAATTATAATAAATTAATATTTTTAAAACTAAAGAAATTAAAATAACATAATTTGTGACCATTTTTCAATTTTAAATTCTAATAATATATTATATTTTATTAATAAAATATAATTTATATGGTAATAGAATATAATAAAGAAAATTAAAATCATAAACATAATAATAAAGATTTATATATTAAAAAAAGATTGAAATAAAAAATAATTGGATAAAATTTTAAATCTTAATAAATTTCAAAATTTAAAATTAACATTTATTAGAATTTAAAAATTCAAATTGGAAGAGATAGAAAATTAATATTAATGATTGAGAGGAATCTCCATCTCACAAGTGGGAGTGAAATTCACTACCCAATAACGAAAAGAAGGAATGTAATTGAGAGAGAGAAGAGTGAGTGAGTGTCTCGCTCTCCAAGATGAAGTCTTAAAATTATAATATAGAGGGTTGATTATTTTATATAATCATTCTTATAACACACAAATTTCATTATACACCCAATTAAAGCAAAACGAAAGAAGATGAATAATACAAAGCTCTCCATTCTGTTGTAAGTATTTAGGCTTCAATTTCTATTTTTTTTTTCAATTTAACGAGGAATGATTTGGATTACATGATTTTAATCTATAGCAAGTAGTATTTGAAAACAATTGGGGAACAAGGATTTAGTGGGAAGGAATAAATTCTAATAAAAAGTGGGGAAAAAATTGGGGAATAGTATTAAACCAGATGATTACGGAAAGAAAAGATATAAGACTTGATTAAAATCTTGAAAATATTCCAAATCAATCGAAAATAAAATTCGAGATTAATGACATAAAATTTATCAAACAAGACTCATTATTTTATTTTTATTCAATTAGAGTGGAAGGGTATCAAAACCCTTCCATTTTACAGGGTATTATAGAAATTCCCTAAAAAAATTGATATAATAAAATTCAATTGAACATTGTAATAAATGCATATAATAATGACCAAATTACCTATTAAATTATTCTATTAAATGCACTCAATTGACAATAAATTTTTTATCTTTTAATCTCTTTCTATTAATGTAAATTTCTATTTAAAATTTCTATTAATAGTTTAATTATTTATTATATAGGTCCCGCTAATGAGTATCCTCGGGGCACTAATTAATAATGCTTATATAGAATATTTTTATTGGAAATCACGACATTAATTACATCTGTAACATTAAATGTTACACACTCAAATAAAATTTTTCTATTTTGATTTCTTAACCAGTATCATGGGGACACTCGTTAGCTTTTCCCTTATTATATTTATTGTACATTTATTATTTATACATTACATTGATGTGAGAGCCCTTATTTGTAAATTTTAATAAAACAATCTTTAAATATTTATATCAATTTCATAAAATAAAATCAAAATTAAAGAAATTGTTAAGATAATTTAATTTATTTCCTTGAGTGAATTATGCAGAAATTTCTATGTGTATATATATATATATGTGTGTGTGTGTGTGTGTGTGTGAACCAAGGGTATTTCTAAGCTGTTAGAAACTAATTCCTTTCGGGACGTAGAGATCACTGAAATGAATTTTACTTCTCCCAACAAAGTCTTTTCCATACACCTTACCCAAAATAGACATTTTGAAAACCCCAAAAAGTGGTTTTCAATTTTTGGTTTTGAGTTGTAAAAACTTGATTCAAAATTTTTAAAAACTAAAAACTGAAAACTCGCAACCACCCCGAACATTCCCTTAATTATATAATAAATTATTAATTTAAAAACTTACTATTTAATCACATTTAAAATGATAATCATTTACACAAAACTATATTAACCATACATTATGCGTTTCTTGATATACTCATAAGTCATAATTAGTGAAGGCCTACACGGCTAGACCTAAAATTATAGACCATAAATATTGTTATATTGATAATAATAATAATAATAATAATAATAATAATAATAATAATAATAATAATTCAAGCCCTTTTATAATCGTAATATTTCAATAATAATAGCGTAAAAAAAACATTTCAATAACAATTAATTTTATTTAAAATTGTTCTTAATATATGTTTTTATATAATATAAATGTAAATGTTGATAATTTTTAATTTAAAAAAATATTAAGAAACAAAATCAACTTACACTAATGTATATTACATATCGTATAAAAATATTTTTTCTAACTTAGGCATGGATGATAATTTTTAACCATATATAATATAATATAACATCAAAAGTATATATATTATAATATAATAAAAATATCAATAAAAAGATTTTTTTATTAAAATATAGCCATAATTGTATTTTTACATTATATTAAACAATACAAAATAAAGTTTTTAAAAAGAAGTATTAGGGCTAGTTTGGATTAAATTTATGCAGAAGTACTTCTAGACGAAAAAAAATAGAATAAATCAAAGAGGTCAAGTGCATTTAACTTCTCCATAAGTTGAAATTGGTCTTTGTAGCTCACCTACTCCAAAAGCTCTCTCATTTAACTTCTCCATAAGTAACTAATTTCAACTTATGGAGAAGTTAAATTCATTTGATCTCTTTGATTTATTCTATTTTTATCACCTAATAGTATTTCTATAGAAGTTTCATCCAAATTGGGCCTTAGTAGTCTCGATTCATGTTATCACAATTTCTTATATTATATTTTTAATAATAAAATTAAGAATATTATTATTATTATTATTAATATTAAGCATGATAAAAAATATGTACACCGCATAAAGCATATTTAAAATGTACTTAATAAAATTTCCATTGTAATTATCTTTGACTATTTAATTATGTTTTATAATTAATATAATTTTATTTCTTAACATATCTTTATATATATATATTTAAATTATAATAACTTTAATACGTTTTCTAAAAAATTATTCTTACAAAATACAATAGATATAAAATATCACTACAACAAAAATCATTTTTAGTGGCAATAATTATGTCTTTTAGCGGCCATATAAATAGCCGGCAAAAGTTTTACCGGCAATTAATCATTAGCCATTGTATCCGGTGTCGGTAAAAGTATTACCGGCAATTATAACGAGTGCTGGTAACGACCCTAATAATTGCCGGGAAATGTCATGACCAATAATGGCAATTATTACCAACTATTTCTATGGCCACTAATACTGGTCCCATGTTGTGAAATTTATATTTTACCTACCAAAAGTATCGTAGCCAATGTCTAGCTAAAAACATCAGCCAGGGATTAACTACAAAATTTGCAATCTTAGTACTAATTTATAAGCATGTAGGAATTCAACTTTCTTCAATAAATTTAACCTTTTCATAAGTTTAAATTAGTTATTTAAGGAGAAATTAAATAAGAGTGCTTTTGGAGAAAGTGAGTTTGGATAAAACTTCTACAGAAGTACTTTTAGGTGAAAAAAAATTAGAATGAATCAAAGAGATTAAGTGCGTTTAACTTATCTATGGGTATGTTTGGTTTAAACGAGGAGAGGGGAGGTGAGATCATATTTTATTTTGTTTGGTTCGAGGAAGGGAGGTGGGGGGAGGGAAAGTCTTTGTTGTTTGGTTCACAAGAGGAGGGGAGAGAAAATAAACCTCATCCCCTCCCCTCCCCTCCAAATCCCCCCACTTTTGGAGGGGAGGCAAAATGCTATCAGAAGGGATTTTGGCCCCCTCCCCTCACCTCTCCTCCCCTCCTAAAAAATTGAACCAAACACAACAACTCTCTTAAAATCCCTCCCCTCCCCTCCCATCCAAATCCCTCCAACCAAACAATACATATGAGTTGAAATTAGTCTTTGTAGTCCACCTATTCCAAAAGCTCTCCCATTTAACTTTTTCATAAATAACTAATTTCAACTTATGGAGAAGTTAAATTCATTTGACCTCTATGATTCATTATATTCTTATCTTGTAAAAGTTCTTCTGCAGAAGTGTATCCAAACTGAGCCAAAGACTAATTTTAACTCATGGAGAAGTTAAATTCATTTGACCTCTTTGATTCATTCTATTTTTTATCACCTAAAAGTTCTTCTACAAAAGTGCTTCCAAATTGACTCGTCATTTTGATATATTTTACTTTTGCATATTATGTTAATGTTTATAGATTTTTTTTTTTTACTTTTATGCCATTTTCATTTTAAATATTTTACAATAAAATGATAAAATGTATTCATTTTTTGATTAATTATATATATAGCTTATTGATAATTATACAAATATTAATTTGTTTTAACTTTTATGAAAATAGAAATGTTAATTTTTAATATATTTCCGTAAATTTTTAAATTTTTAAAAGCATGAAATAAAAAATTAAAGTAATATTTATGTAATTATTATTATAAAAACATATTAATTGAAAATGAAAATAAAAAACATCCTCATCAGATTTTTGTGGTATTTGATTATTTGTTTTACAAAATCTTAAAAATGAGAGCTTAACATATAATATTTTTGTAATAATTATTAATTAATATAAGTATTTTTGTTTTAAGGACAAGTGCAAAGTTAAATAAAACTTTCAATACTATTATATACTGTACTTCTTGTTTAATAAACATTGATTTTTTTTTTATAAAATCATATAAAAAAAATCATATATATTCTTTATGGCAGACAATTTCGAACCGATATACCTCTATTGAGGCAATTTTTTTAAAGCAGTTGCATTATTCTAATTTAAGTAGTAGAAGTTTGCTCTCTCTCTCTCTATATATATATTAAAAAATCTTTAAATTTCACCCGAGGGTATTTTCGTCTATAAAAGATACCCATTGTTTGGAGTTTGGCAACCCCCACATGAGCAGATTCTCACATGGTTGTTTCTTAGTAATTTGTAACTCATTTAATACTTATTTTTCCTAGTTTTCTACATCTATAGCTCTATAAATTAGTACTACCACACACAATACAGAGAGGAATCAGAGACAGAGAGAGGAGGGGGTCACTGCCTCTGGTCACTCAGTTACATTACATTATTTTATTCCTTGTGTTGCATCTGAATCTCAGGGAACCAATTGTTGCACTATAAAAAACAGAGAGAGAAAGAACAACAATTTTGAATCATACATTAATAATTGACATTCCAGATCTTCACCATTGGCGGAAGCAGTTACCTGTCTTTTCTAGTTTCCTGCTATTATATAGCCACCATTGTCGGAGCTTAATGGTTGTTTCCTTTGCATATCCTTCAGAATAGTGTCTCTGTACATCAGTGTTTGTCTGTCTCTCAGAGTATATACATATACATTATGACATATATGCAACAAGTGCCAGACATTGGAATCCGCTTGCTTCTAAGTTTTCAGATCAGATCAGGTATATTTATTCTCTCCCACAGAAAATTCAATTTTGCTCCTTTGATCTTGTGATCTTTCTTGTTTTATAAACAATTTTTTTTATGAACCAAGCTCTTTTTCTCCCTCTATCTCCTTTTTATTTTAATTTTTTAAAATGGGGGGGGGGGGGGGGGGGGGGGGTTGGTTTGGAGTTTGGACGCATTCATTAATTCATCATGTTTGCAAATGTATATGGACATTGGTTTTGATTCCTCAATTTCCTTGTCTTTCAGTCATTGTTGTCGTTGTTTTTTTCCTTTCTAGTGTTTTTCTGCCATAAAAACTATCCAGCAATTGATCTTTTCCTTTGTTAGTTTTCTTATTTTAATGATTTGTAAGATGTTTTCCTAAAATCATTTTTGTTTTCGTATCAATATTTTAATTTTATACTACTATGCTCTTTATACATGAATTGATTTTTGAAATATTGGAAAATAAGAAGTATGAATTGACATGTTTATACTTCCATCTATTTAGTTCAAACTGAGGTGTGTGCGAGTGCGAGGACAGCGAATAATGCCCAAACAAATATTAATAGTATGTTTTTTTTTTGGTAAAATATTAATAGTATGTTTGATTTGTATTAAACTTAAAACCACATTCCAAGCTATTTTATGTAATGTTGAGTTAAATTGATGTTTAAAACGTGGTTTTAGAGTAAATAAATGGATACTAAGTTGGTATGAAAATATTTTAAAAATTAATCAGTAAAGAATGTGTTGTTCTGTTTATTTTATTATGTTAGATATTACTATTTTTATTTTTAGGGATCTTGTTTTTTGTAATATATAATCTTATTTTTGATAAAATATCTAGTTAAAAAGATATAGAATTTGTTAGATTAAAGAGAAGCACTTCATATTCAAAATACTTTTAGCCACCAAGTGAAACTGTTTTTTTTTGGACAATCACCAAGTGAAACTTTTTTTTTTGGTCAATCCAAGTGAAACTTAAAATACTGATTGTGTTGAGTTCTCCCCCCTCTCTCGGGCCCATTTTTAACTTGAAAAATAGGCAATTGTTTTTTTCATCGTGTTTTTTTTGCTATTCCCATCCCGCATATTTTTTGAAAAATTTTAAAATTCAAAATTGTCCTTCAATTAATTGGCGATTGGGGAAGGAAAGGGGGCGGGGAGGGGGAGTCGGGGTAGGGGTAGGGGGCTAGGGAAGGGAGAGGATGAATAGTCTTGGAAGAAAAAAATGTGGGGTGTGGGAATTGCAAAAATAACGGTGTGAAAAGTAATGACCTGGAAAATATGAAGGGAATATGGTAACTATACATTGAAAATTCCGAGAAACTTTATTTTATATAATGTTAATCCTTATTTTTAAGCACTCAACTCTTAACAATTTTATATTTTCTTTTACACTTTTTTTTTATTTTTTCATTATTCTTATTTTTGGAGGATTTTACTTAACTGCCAATCCGAGATATAAACCTTCTACCTATATGAGATTTCCAGTGAAGACAAAAAAAATTCTATTTTCTCCTTTCTTGTGTTTTTGTCAAGAGATCATTCATTCATTAAAAATAGAATATTACAATAATGCAGATGAATAGTCTTGGAAGAAAAAAATGTGGGGGGGGGGGGGGGGGTTGGGAATTGCAAAAATAACGGTGTGAAAAGTAATGACCTAGAAAATATGAAGGGAATATGGTAACTATTCATTGGAAATTCTGAGGAACTTTGTTTTATATAATGTTAATCCTTATATTTTTAAGCACTCCACTCTTAACAATTTTATATTTTCTTTTACACTTTTTTTTATTTTTTCATTATTCTTATTTTTGGAGGATTTTACCTAACTACCACTCCGAGATATAAACCTTCTACCTGTATGAGATTTCCGGTAAAGACAAAACAATATTCTATTTTCTCCTTTCTTGTGTTTTTGTCAAGAGATCATTCATTCATTAAAAATAGAATATTACAATAATGCACTACAAATCAATACAACAAATCAAACTTGCATATTCATAAAATAATCAATTTAACAATCGTAACAATAACAGAAAAAAAATCTACTAATACATAAATCCTGAAAAAAAAACCTTAAACTTTTTTTTATCTTTTTTTATTCCTTGTTAATCGGAACATGTCCAACATTCACTCCAAACCACCCTAAAATGGAGCTCAAATGCATATAAGCATGGTAATCTTTGTAGAGGATCTCTGAACCCGTGTGAAATAATAATTTTCCATAGTGTTTTCTTTTATATTTTTTTATTTGTTTGCGGTGTGTAGGGTTCGGTACTATTATATAGTGCTATAAGTTGGAGGAAGTCATTTTCTTTTCAAATCTTCCTTCCTACCTTGTCGGTTGAAAGCTAGATCTCTTAAATAACATGCGATAATTTCAAGAAAACTAACGTAAAATCTAAGACGCAACCTTTGCTAATGATAACTGATACTATTTTCGTGTATACCTACGACACATAGCTTAGATAGAGCATGTTCTTATTCAAAATTATAGAATTCAAGCAACGTGTCTTGTATTTGGCAATGGTTTAAATTGTCAAGATTTTTGCAACAAACATGGTCTCGAACCTATCTATATATGCCTTTGGCTTTGGTAGTACCACACTCAAATTAACGATGTTTTTGTCTATATAACTATATCTTGATTTAGTTGTTGCTTTCACTGATGGGTAAATTAAAATAACTACCAAAAGTTTTAACATCTTCAAGAAGGTTCTCGTTGATAACAAGAAACATAGTTCTTGTAAGTTTTTTTCTTATTAAATCCATATTGTAGACTTGTTTCAACAAACAGAACACAGCAAAGCCAAGAAGCTCTGATGTTTGATAATTTGTAATTTACAGAAACCAGGTACAGTGAAGGATCTTGCTGAGTAGCATAAAAACAACAAGCTATGGCTTATTCTGCAGTTGGCATGGCTACTTCTCCAGCTACCCCTGCAACTATGGACATAACAAAGGAGCAAAATGGTCTTCGCCGTTCACACTCCAGCAAAGAACTATGCACACGTTCCATTATCAGAAGGTCTTATTCTGATAACCACCTACATTGCTCCATCAACCGCATACAAGCTACATCAGTGCAACCAAAACTCAAGGGCAAAGGGCCAATGGGAATTCCCCCATTTCAGATTTCAGGTTCCATTCTTCCAAACTCACTGCGGTCCCTCTTATTTGATACAAGCAAGGGCATAGACATGAGGGGGAAGGATATAAATTTTGAGGAAAATATTGTGGAAAGTAGTAGTGAAGAGAGAGTTGATAGAGCCAACTGGGTTGAGAGACTTATGGAAATTAAGAAACATTGGAGAAACAGACTACCTAAAGAAAGCATGGATATGGATGTGATATGTAACAACAATATGTCTGGTGAATGTGATTGTGATGGAGATGAAAGTGTTTGTATGGCGTGTTATGATGATTTAGAAGAAGAAGAAGAAGATGGGAAGGAAGTGACATATGATAGTGACTCATTCTCAAAATTTCTGGTTCAAGTACCATGGTCTGATACCAAACTATACTCTCAGCTAGCTTTCTTGTGCAACATGGCTTATGTAATACCCCAAATCAAGGTAAGCACCAAAAGTAGGACACTTTATTAACTTCTTCTCAAGATCCTTATATTTATGACAGATTTGGATTACATCAAAGTCACGCTATGAACATGGATTCAATCCAATACTACTCTTAGTAGAATTAAACTGGATTCACGTTTATAACGTGGTTTTGAGCAAAACCAAATATACTATTAGTCATGAGATTTCATATATGTTTTTCTTTTCCCTTTTTCGATGTATGATAGAACAACAAAACACATAAAACTCTTACCAATCAATTTGCAGGCTGAGGATTTGAGGAGATACTACAGCCTTCAGTTTATAACATCTTCTTTAGAGAAGAAATCTGAAGTGGCTAAGTTAAAAGCAAAACTTGATCAGGACTCAACTAGCTTTCCTATAGATGAGTCAGTAGCCTCTCAAGATGGTTCAGAGAAAGGCAAAGATAATGAACAGAAGCCTCAAATCCGGCTTGCTTATAATATTGCTGCCTCAGCTGCCTCTTATGTCCAATTGCGAGCTAAGGATCTCTTGTCACTTGCTGCTAAGTCACAGCAGAGTGAAAATGAGGATTCTAATGGAAGAGAAGACTCACCAAGAGAGGAGACAGAAGGCACTTCACGGGTTTATAAATCAGAGGTTGCAGCTTATGTGGCAGCTTCCACAATGACTGCTGTGGTTGCAGCAGGAGAGAAGGAAAAGCAAGAAGCAGCAAAGGACCTCCAGTCACTCCATTCCTCACCTTGTGAATGGTTTGTTTGTGATGATTTCAGCAATTACACAAGGTGCTTTGTAATTCAGGTAATTCCTTAATTACTACTACTCTTCATTATCTTGAGTATACCATCTGGCTATGTATTGGTGAAATTTGAGGAACAATTTTGTTTCATGTTGCAGGGTTCAGACTCCCTGGCATCTTGGCAAGCAAACCTCTTCTTTGAGCCCACAAAATTTGAGGTGAGAACAATTCTTTATCTATGGAGAGATATTTGTTGTGCTGTTATAATTTTTCAGATGTTGGTTTTGTAAGAAAAACATTTGAGCCCTCATAATCTGTTCTGCTACAGAGCACAGATGTACTTGTTCACAGAGGAATTTATGAAGCTGCAAAAGGAATATATGAACAATTCTTGCCTGAAATAATGGACCATTTGAAAAGACATGGGGATCGTGCAAAGCTTCAATTCACTGGACACTCTCTTGGGGGTAGTCTCTCTCTCTTGATTCATTTGATGCTATTGACCAGAAAGGTTGTCAAACCCTCAAACCTTCGACCAGTAGTGACTTTTGGCTCACCATTTGTATTCTGTGGAGGCCAAAAAATAATCGATGAGCTAGGCCTAGATGAGAGTCAAATCCATTGTGTGATGATGCATAGAGATATTGTTCCCAGGGCCTTCTCTTGCAATTATCCTAACAAAGTAGCTGCAGTCCTTAAGCACTTAAACAGCTCATTTCGGTCACATCCTTGTCTGATGAAAAATGTAAGCATAATCTTTCTATCAGTTATTCCATAATACTCATGAGAAATTCATATACACATTATTTGGCTGGCAGGTTCATATTGCATATTTATCTTGTGGACAAAATTCAAAAAATCACAATGAACTTATTGAATATAGATTATGAAGGACTAGTGTTTGATTTGTTTTTTACCATTTATTTTCCTTGGATTTTTTCAGAAGCTATTGTACTCACCACTGGGTAAAGTATTCATTCTCCAACCTGATGAGAAGACATCTCCTCACCATCCTTTACTCCCTTCAGGAAGTGCCTTCTATGCTTTGGACAATACTAAATGTGGATACTCTCCAAATGTTCTTAGAACCTTCCTCAATCAACCACACCCTATTGAGACACTAAGTGACCCAACAGCATATGGTTCAGAAGGCACAATTCTAAGAGACCATGACTCCAGCAACTACCTTAAAGCTGTCAATGGAATCTTAAGACAACATTCAAAGGCTCTTGTTCGAAGAGTGAGGAAGCAAAGGATTAATGAATTGTGGCCACTGCTGACTTCACCATCTCCACACTCATGGAGCCATGAAAAGAACTTGGAGAGATGCAGCTTGATGACAAAGGAGATAGTAACATAAGCCTTTCTAAAGTTCCTAAAGATCTGGATAAAATTAAATAATGGATATAGTTAGCATAGTTACATAATATTATTTTATGTCTATTCCTAAACATCTAGTTAGTGTTTGTATTCATCACTCCATATTTGAGTAACATGTACATAAAATGTCTATAAACGTCAATAGAAAATATAATAAAATTATCTATTGATGTTTCATGTATAGCACCGACAAGCGATGGAACATTGGATGACATGGAAACCATTTGAACCATCTGATAGACAAGTATAATGTGCTTTGTACATTGAATGCAAACTCAATACCTTTATCTGAGGACAAAATACCCTTTTCTAGAAAAAAAAATACATATATGATTATACTACAGTATAGACACACTTCTAAATAACTTGGCAACAAAGCAGTAATTTCTTCTGGTGCAATGGTCACCAATGTAATTATGTAAATATCCTAACTGCAGGCAGATAAACAAAGCAATAACTGAGAAGGACTATATAAACTTTTCTGTGATGTAGATTCCATGAAACAATCCAGTGTTTTCTTGTTATTCCTACAAAGAATTTTAAAGTCTTAAATGTTAAAACAATCCTTTAGTGCCATTCAGCAAGGGAAATGGAACCAAAACAGAAATGTAGTTTGGTTGAGCCGAACTGAACCAGTTATCTCCCACACGAACAGAACTGGTTTTGGTTTAGTGAACCTGTTTTGATTTGTGAACTGGTTTTGTTTCTGTGAACCAAGATTGAACCAGTTTGAAAATCAGTAAAAGAACTGGTATGGCCTATTAAGAACCAGTTTGCCTAAGAATCAATTCAAGAACTGGTTTCAATAACTTAAGAAGTGGTCTCAAATAATAGTTTAAGACCTGGTTTTGCAACCAGTTAAGAAAGAAGTACTTTGCCTAGAAGGCTAGAACCAGTTTAAGAACTGATTTTAAATATAGAACATGAGAATTCAATCCTTCCAACATATTGCTTAAAAAGGCCATAAAGGCTATTAATTGAGTAACTGAAAATCCAAATCTATTCAATAGGTTAATGAAGGAAGGAAATTTATGATTTATCAGAGAATACAGAAGCAAATCAAATTGCCATGAGTGTGCTTTTATTTGTGAAACCTAAAGTCATTGTAATTGAGATTCATAAAGTCATTGTGGGTGTTCAAAGTTACTACATAGGGTCAGTTTGGATATACTTCTCCAAAAGAACTTTTAGGAGAGGAAAATGCAATGAATAAAGAAGGTAAAATGAATTCATCTTCTTCCATAAGTTGAAATTAGTCTCTACACTCAACTTCTCCATAAGCCCTCTCATTTAACTTCTCCATAAATAATTAATTTCAACTCATAGAAGAAGTTGAATTCATTTTACCTTATTCATTTATTCTATTTTTTTCTCCTAGGCAGAAGTTTTATCCAAACTGGTAATTAATTTAGAGAAGAAGGACAAGACTAAGGCCCAGTTTGGATACACTTCTGCAGAAGAACTTTTAGAAGATAAAAATAGAATGAATCAAAGAGGTCAAATGAATTTAACTTCTCCATAAGTTGAAATTAGTTACTTATGGAGAAGTTAAATGCGAGAGCTTTTGGAGTAGGTGGGCTACAAAGACTAATTTCAACTTATGGAGAAGTTAAATGCATTTGACCTCTTTGATTCATTCTATTTTTTTTCACCTAGAAGTACTTATGCAGAAGTTTCATTCAAACTTACCCTAAGCATATTAAATTAAAATGAGGAGGTCAACATAATAGCATTTTTTCCCTTCAAAATCACATAGCTTAACGTGGTGTGTAAGAGGATCAACGTAAAGAATAGAAGAATGACACTTATTTCCTCTACGAAAGAAATCTGACTTGTAATGTATATTCAGCAAGATGTATAAGCAAACTGATAAATTTTGAGGTTTCAAACCTCTGTGACAATTTCTTGGAATGGTGTGGAATGTGGATATAAGCCAACTCCCTGAAAATCTGCATGCCTACCACAGACTTCTATCAGACAGAGAGAAAATAAATCAGATAAGTTATTGAATCACCAGAAAGTATGAGGCATACCTGGTACATAAGAAGTTTTACATGATGAATAACAAACCAGCTCATTAAGTCTACAATCTTTGAATAATCATTAGAAGAATTTTGCAGTCTCTTGGATGATGGCACAGGTTTCACAGTGATATGGTAAGGTTGTTCACTGCTCTATGAAGGTTGGGATGAATACAGACGGTTGGCTTAGAGACGGAGGTTTTGAAGAGGATTAACTTGTATGGTGGTGGATGTTGGGAAGAAGGATCTATGGTCGCTATAAGTGTGACTTTATTTTGGGTGAAGTGAGTAGTTGAATGGGGTTGAAATAACCAATAAATTGTGAAATAATTGCTAGTATAATAAATGAGTTTCTCATCATTTTGGATAGCAAATGTAACAGTTGATTCCCATTAATTTTGACCAACAAAACCAAAGCAATTTAGATAAGTGGTTGATAGAAGTGCAAGAGATGTAAAATGGATTAAGATTGATGTGAAGAGTAATGAAGAGGGTTAATAGGGATGTGATTGATTGAGAGAAGAGGTATAGTATTGGAAAGATCGTATGGTCGTGGGTGTCACGACCCAAATTCAAGGCCGTGACCGGCGCACAGGCTAATATCCTTAGCCCGGAAAGCCTAAAACAATAGTATATTACTTGACAAATGATTTTTCAAGATAAACATATTTCAGGATTTTACAGAAATTTTGACAGAGTCTCCCCTATATTTTGGACATCCCAAAATTTACAGAAAAATCCTGTTATCAACAATTACCACCAGCCAGAGTTTCCAATACCATCCAATCAACATCAAAATATACATCCCAACATAAACCAATGACTAAACTCCCTATAGCTGCAGAATATACATATAATCCCAAAATAATATCAAATGGCCACCAACACAAAGGAAACCTACCAAAATAAAATAACAGTAGAGCTGGAACAAATGGATCTGCCCGCAGCCTGCTACTCAGCTGCCTGAGAATCTGGATGAAAACAATAGAAAGAGGTAAGTCACAAGACTTAGTGAAGGCCTAACAACCACTATGAACTAGAAGGGAAACATACCAACGCACGAGTTGTTCGATAGAAACAATTGACAGTATAAAATTTATTTCTCAACAAAAAACTTGCTAAACACATGAGTTTGATAAATCCCACAATCTAAAATAACTTGTTTCCAATATCCAAGAGATAAGTTTTTCATTTCCAAAGCAATATAAATTTATCATGTATAAATTTAATAAGTAAATCTAAAATGAAATTAATTGAGTAAAACACAAATCATATGAAATGTAAATACAGCAGGGATCACTCATGATAGAACCGAGAGGCGGCTCCATCTCGCTGATAGCCCTCTCCTCCGAAAGGAGGCCTTTCCCATGGGGCGGCTCCATCTAGCGGATAACCCTCTCCTCTCCAGAACCATGTCCATATCTCAATATCATCGGGGGTAGCTACATCTCGCTGATAGCCCTCTCCTCCAAGAGTGGTCTCTCTATTGGGGCGAATCCATCTAACGGATAGCCCTCTCCTCCCGGAATCATATCATGTCATCGGGGGCAGTTCCATCTCGTTGATAGCCCTCTCCACAGAGTAGCGGCTCCATCTAACGGATAGCCCTCTCCTCCCGGAATCATACCATGTCTCAATGCCATATCATAGCATATCATATCATCGCGGGCAGCTCCATCTCGTTGATAGCCCTCTCCACAGAGTGGCGGCTCCATCTAACGGATAGCCCTCTCCTCCCGGAATCATACAACTAGGTGCACCTAGGCCGTTATCATTTGCTAACGACATACGGGGTTCTAACATGGATCCCAATAATATTGTTACGGTCTAAACCTAAGGCCCAATAGCCAAAATGGCCCATGCACAATATAATTATCATATCCATAAATATATGATATATAATTATAATATCCATAATTATATCACATATAATTATGGTATCCTTAAATATATGATATATAATTATAATATCCATAATTATATGACGATATCTGCTAAACTTACTCCTTTTACATCTTCGCCCACTTACCATATTTATACAGGGAAAACCCCTATAAATAGAGAACATTTACAGATGATAAGGTACGCAATCTCACTCAGTCAATCCCTTTGACTGTTTTACCTATCTGACTTGGGCGTCGGAGTCCCTTTGCAGGTACACCCCCCCGAGTTCAACTCGGATTCAAGCCTCCGCAACCCGGATTCGGATCCGACTTCTCTCCTGCTGACTCAGACCCAGGTTCGAGTTCTACCCCAGAACATTTGGCGCTAGAAGGAGGGTCTCCCCCTCTCCAGCATGACGGTCACAACCCGTCTCTAGACATCAAGACCCCGTCCTCAACCAACACCCGAAGGTTGGGTGGAGGATCTCGGACCCCAAGACGAGTTCGTTGAACAAGAAGGAACATCACACCCTCAGGACGAAACTGGTCCACACGAGGACGATCACCAATCCGACCCACGAGATGAGGTTATTTGTCATCTTGAGGCTCAACTTAAGGCACTTCAGGAACAACGCCAACAGTCGTTCCACGAACCTCGTCCCCACAAAGTAGTCGAAGAGCCGGCTGCAAGTCACCTAGAAGAGCGTATCCGACACTTGGAGCGCAGCGTAATCCCTCAACATCGGCTCACAACCCATTCTCGGCCTCATTCAGACCGAGATCAACAAGAGGTTCAACAGAGAGGATCCATTGTTCGCCATGCCCCATTTCGGCATCCGTTCTTTGAAAGGCTGGCCCGGGTCGAGATACCTAAATAGTTCAGAAGAACAGAATCATAGACCTCTCGAGCCTCAATCAACACCCGCAGCTGATCCAACCATCAACCAACTAAAGGAGCGCATTCGACATCTTGAGCGCACATTCCTTATAGATTTGTCTATTTCACTTTATTCATCGCTCTCACTTTATTCGTTCTTATTACTCTAACTTCGATACTCATTTTATTTTACACCAAAACTGGATGTGAAGAGCATCTCGGTTCAATAAAAATAAAAAGAAAAGTTATGCAGTTCATATTTATAAGGATGTGAAGAACATCTCGGATCAGCAATAATCAGATGCGAAGAGCATCCCGGCTCACCAACACCTGAAGGTTGGATAGACGTCTTGGATTACCACGATGGCGGGTTCAATGACGTAGGCATCTCTCAACCCCCACAAATCCAACCAGCCACCATTCACTAATCCGACACTCGAGATGAAATCATACGCCGACTTGAAGCTCGGCTGAAAGAGCTAGAAGAACAGTCTGAAATCACCATCGCATCTCAACCTCCACCATCGCCGAACCAGATTTGGATGATGCCAACCTTAGCAAACACGAGGAGATATATGAGAAATGTGTACGGTATATTCACTGTTTCCATATTCATACTACAATTTGCTATTTCCATTATTTGGTTGTTACGTCTTTGAATCTGTACCAAATGTTCCGAGGTAAACTCAGATCCGATTCAGACATTCATTTCCGAATAGGCTAACTCGGATTGAAGAAGCTGACTGGAGCTGTTAATTGGAGAAAAACCAACGATGATACTCGAATATATTTGAAGTGGTCAGATATAAATCTCCCTTATTAAAAGTAAATGACTAATAAAAATTAGCTGTCTTGGCCAGTTTATTTCCTCATCCGTATATGTTCTTTTGGGAGGTGATCAATAAAGTTCATCACTCGGATTCCTCTCATTTAGTCGTTAAGTCGAGATGCCGACATGGTCGGGCGAGACGCCAACATTTTCAACTGAATCACGTTAACATTTTGGAATTACCTGGCAAAACTAGCTACCAGACACCACAGATTGATCCCCATCTCGGACATAGTTCCTTGACGGTCAGACCTCGACTTGGCCGACTATATGTGGAGCCATCTTGGCTACCTTGGTTTCAGATTCTGTTCTTAGTCGGATCAGCACTAACCGGATGTGAAGAGCATCCCAACTTAACCAAAACAGGATGTGAAGAGCATCTCGGTTCTTCAATAAGGATGTGAAGAACATCTGAATCACCAAAAACTGGATGTGAAGTGCATCTCGGTCTCATTCAATGCCGGAAGTGAAGAGCATCTCGGCTCTGTCAGCAACCGGATGTGAAGAGCATCTCGGCCTCATTCAATGCCGGATGTGAAGATCATCTCGGCCTCATTCAAACCGGATGTGAAGAGCATCTCGGCTCTGTCAGCAACCGGATGTGAAGAGCATCTCGGCCTCATTCAATACCGGTTGCAAAGAGCATCTTGAATCTTAGTAAAAATCAAATTAACATCTCAGTCTCATCCAATGCCGGATGTGAAGAGCATCTCGGCCTCATTCAACCCGGATGTGAAGAGCATCTCAGATCTGTCAACAACCAGATTTGCTACGGACCAATACTACTTGGTCCTACTCAGCCCAAGTTTTCAGATAAGTGATGACAAGTACACAAGTGCACACCAAGTGCACAAGTCGGCCAAAGTGTACAAGTCAACCCAAGTGCACACCAAGTGCACAAGTCGACCCAAGTTTATAAGTCAGCCCAAGTACACAAGTTAACACAAGTACATATGTCAATCCAACTCAGAAGCCCTATTGGGGCGAACCAAAATAGAAAAGTAAAGTTTTCATGCAATTCATATTTATAAGGATGTGAAGAACATCTCGAATCACCAATACTGGATCTCAGATCAACAACAACCGGATGTGAAAAACATCTCGGTTCTTCAATAAGTATGTAAAGAACATCTCGAATCACCAAAACGCTTGTGAAAAGCAACTCAGACCCGCAAAAACTGGATGTGAAGAGCATATAGGATCAATAATAAACGAATGTGAAGAGCATCCCTGATCAACAACAAACTGGATGTGAAACACATCTCGGTTCTTCAATAAGGATGTGAAGAACATTCCAACTCAGAAGCCCTATTGGGGCGATTGCATTTGCCAAAGACTCGGCATTGACTTCATCAACATAGGCCACCAAAACGGCTTTCTTCCACTTGGCCTGTGCCTTTCGCAAAATTTTGCTTGACAATGTCGGCCAAGGCCGCCTTACCTACCCTAGCTGCAGAAGACTGGTTCTCCAGAGCCTCATGCTCCTCCTTCAACTTTGTCCAAGCAGTATCTGCGGCCTTAAACTTGGGACTTATAATTATACAACCCCTGTGCTGCTGAACGATGGGAGTACATCCCGGCGAGGGTATCGGAGCACATCTCGGACAAATTCTACCTCTCCAAATCAAGCAAATTCACAGCAAATTGACGTGTCAGAAGACACGTTGTCTGGAAGTCGAAATTATTACAACTAAGCAAATCGACTCATGCGACATAGTTCAAAGTTGAACTCCTTTACTTCGACTTCAGCTGGGGGGCATCTGTTATGGACTGGACCAATAAGGCCCAAACCTTGAAGGTCCAATACATTAGAGCAAGTCGGACCACGTCCACAGACAAGTCTGACCACGTCCATGGGCAAGTCGGACCATGTCCATGAGCAAGTCTGACCAAGCCCACGAGCAAGACGGACCACGTCCACGAACAAGTCAGACCACGTCCACAGGCGAGTCAGACCATATCCATGGGCAAGACGGCTCCGCTTCCCCACGATGGACTTCATCTAACGAATACCATGCTAGGCTCACCGGAACCCCTCTGCACTCATCTGCATCCGGTAATTATATCTTAATGGACCTTAATAGACCAGGGCCCACGACCCAAATCTCAAGGGTAATTCATCACATTGAAGCCGGATACGAAGAGCATACCGGTCACAGACTCAATCACTTATCTGAAAACTACTTTGACACAGACAAACATCTTAACTTCGCAGTTTATTATCTTACGAATGCGAAGAGCATATCGGCTTAGCAAATCCAATATTCAGACAGTGTTACAAGCATTTTAGAACGTTAAAAGCGCAACACAATTCGAAGCATTACAAGCGTACGAGTACGTGAAAAGCGCCGGGGGCGTCATCTCGGATGCCGGGGGAGTCACCTGCAACTTCTCCAAATCCGCCTTCAACTGAGTGATCTCAGCTTCAAGGGCTTTGTTCTTGTCCTTGACTGTCTTATAAAAACCCTTATACTTGGCCTTGTCCTTTTTCTCGACGTCAAGTGCCTCTCGAACAGTCTTCACATCCCCCAAGGTCTTGTCCCGTTCCGTGGTGCGCGCCTCTAGAGACGCATTAGCCCGGTCATAAGCCGACATCACATCCAATCGTAAATACCTCAGAAAAGAGGCATGCTGAAGACTCTGGCGCTCCACATCATAGAGATTCTCAGCCACTGGGACATTATCATGAACCGCCTTCAAGAAAGGGTTATACAAGACATGATCCATCTCGAGCATGTCCAACTTGCATGGTGAACAGGACCGACATCGTCATTCAACACGGGCTGAGTTCCCGACCCACCAACACCAGCATCACGGGTGAAATCAATGTTGACATTCGGTTCCCCCTGCTGGTTGTTGTTAACATTCTGCAAGGCCCTCAGTTTTCTCGAAGCAGCGTTGGCCATCGATGCTACAGAACCAACAAAGGAGTGACCGAAGTCATCTCGATCCATCTCGTCTCGAACAGAAGCTCCCAAGTGAGTTATAAACCCCAAAGCCGTCCCGAACGAGTAAGTTGTCCCAGATATAACATTGAAAATACTTGAGCTCAAAGTCAACTTCGTCAAAGTCGACCAGAGCTGGGGGGCTTCTGTTACGGTCTAAACATAAGGCCCAATAGCCAAAATGGCCCATGCACAATATAATTATCATATCCATAAATATATGATATATAATTATAGTATCCATAATTATATCACATATAATTATGGTATCCTTAAATATATGATATATAATTATAATATCCATAATTATATGACGATATCTTCTAAACTTACTCCTTTTACATCTTCGCCCACTTACCATATTTATACAGGGAAAACCCCTATAAATAGAGAACATTTATAGATGATAAGGTACGCAATCTCACTCAGTCAATCCCTTTGACTGTCTTACCTATCTGACTTGGGCGTCGGAGTCCCTTTCCAGGTACACCCCCCGGGTTCAACTCGGATTCAAGCCTCCGCAACCCGGATTCGGATCAGACTTCTCTCCTGTTGACTTAGACCCAGGTTCGAATTCTACCCTAGAACAAATATAAATATCAAAATTATTCTATTTTCTCAAAGTCTCTTCCAAAATTAAATCTCCAATTTCATAAAACATAATCATTTTAAATTTATAAAGCTCTCAACCTTCGAAATAAATTTCATAGAGGATAAAATCAATAAAAGAGTATGTTTCTCAAATTTATTAAGTAAACAACCTTAAAATAGAGCAAGATGAATTAAAATATTAATTATAAAAATATTAAAATAGGTCACGATGACCGTTTAAACCACTCACAACTACGGAGAGTCAACCAAGCTGCTTCCCAACAACTCCAAGAGTATTATGCGAGGTAGAAATAACAGATCTGAGCACCAACAAATAGTTCCAACATTTAGTAATTTATTTGAAGCTCTACCTATTTGTGGGTAACCATAAAATCCCTAAAACTAGTGCCCAAAGCTCTAAAAATACTTCTACCTAAAGTTAACACATACCGATAGCCTATTTACGAGTTGTGGGTTTACCTTAGAGAGCCGAAACGAACAACCTTTACCATGTGGATACTCTCCTTCTTCCTCAGAGCACTATCCCTAACCCAAAAATTACCAAACTTAGTTCCGGAAAGAAAAAGAAAATGAGTAGGAATTTTGGGTTCCATTACCTTTCACTGTGTGTATGGGATTGAGAGGAAATGGCACCATGTGAAGGAGAAGAAGAAGAAGAAAAAGAAGAAGAAGAAGAGGAACGGAGGGGATTGGAGGGTCGCACGAAATGAAGAAGAAGAGGGAAAAAATTGGGGTTTGGGTTCGACTTCTCGTATTTGAGAAGCTGACCCCTTTTTATTGTTTTTTTTAAAGTTTTTATTGAAACGGTGCGTTTCAGTGGGGTTGAGCTTGGAGAGTGGGTTGATGTGGCAAAAATAGGAATACGTTGTTTCAGCCGTGGAAGGTGGTAACGTTTAAGCCAATGATTCAGTTTTAATATATTATAATAGATAGATTGAACTTTTTGCTTCTTATAGTTTTCCATTATGTGCAATTTTTCTCTCAAATTTTTTTCAAACAAATTAAGTTTTTCTACTTCTAAAATTAAGTAAATTTACCTTTTATATTTCTTATTAATTAATTTCTTTTTCATTATTATTCTTATTAATTTGAATTAAATATAAGAATTTAATTAAAAAATAATTAATGTTGTTTTGAACTTAGAAAAAGGAATAAAATTATTCTCTAAATTGTGACAAATAAAAAGTGAGGGGAAAGTATTTATTAAGAGATAATTTTTTCATACAACAAATAATATACAACAACTCATACAACACATTTTTTCTCTCCATCTCTCTTTATTATATGAGAAATGTTGTTTGTACAACAATATCTGTACAACAAAGAGAGATATAGAGATAAAGGAGAGAAAAGAGAGAGAAATGTGAGATGTGATGGGTGATGGGTGATGTGATGGAGAGATATAGAGAGAAAAAGTGTGTTGTATAAGTTGTTATATGTTTTTTGTTGTATAAATAAGTTATCTCTTATTATATCACCCATCATCCCACATTTCTCTTTTTTTTCCTTTTTTTCTCTCTTTCTCTACATGTACAATATGTACAAACAATATTTCTCATTTATTAATATAGTCTAGGTGCCACAGTCACACCATTCTCCAATAAAAAAAGATATTTAATAATTTGTTTATATACGTATTTTAGAGCTTTATAAACCTATACTAGTATATGTTTTCACAATGATTATTATTTAAACAATAAAATCGATTTTTTTTTTATCCATTTCTATCTTCAATTAAAAAATGACATTTAATAATTTGTTTATATACGTATTTAGTGCTTTTATAATTAAACATATATATGTTTTCGCAATGATTATCATTTAAATAATAAAATCGATTTTTTTTATTTTTTAGTCCATTCTATCTTCAATTAAAAAATGACAATTTAAACAATAAAATTAACAATGATGAGCTAGTGATAATATTATCACTAATAAAAAAGAGAAACTAAATTTTGTTTTTGTAAACTATCATTATTCAAATGGAGGGACGAGTACAAGAAAAGGAGCTAGATGCCTAGATGAGACATTAGAATCCTAATACTATTACTTATTCATAATTTGCCAATAAACAATATAATCATTAAATGATCAGTTTACTTCGTAGGACTGCTCAAATTCGAAATGAACGTGCGGAGTTAGTTAGCTCATAATAACAAAGTACTACAATACAATGAATACAAGAGTTATCCTAGTGAGCATCATGCTCCAAGAAAAAGTGCATTGCAATTTGCATAGAGTTTCTCATCATTTTGGATAGCAAATAAATGAGTTTGTATTGTAATAACCAATAAATTGTGAAATGATTGCCAGTATAATAAGTGAGTTTCTTATCATTTTGGATAGCTAATGTAACGATTGACTCCCATTAATTTTGACCAACAAAAACAAAGCAATTTAAATAAGTGGTTGATAGAAGTGCTGGAGATGTAAAATGAATTAAGATTGATGTGAAGAGTAATAAAGAGTGTTAATACTTAATATTGTAACAGTGGGATGTGATTGATTGAGAGAAGAGGTATAGTATTAGAAAGATCATATTTTTTCGGTCTACAAGGAAAACAACAAGGTTTGAACCTAGAACATCATGTTAAACTACCCAAACCCCCAACCACTAGACCAACCCTAGTGGGTTAGAAAGATCATATGGTTGTGGGGTATTGAGCTTGGAGAGTGGGTTGATGTGGCAAAAATAGGAATATATTGTTGTAGTCGTGGGAAGGTGGCAACGTTTTAAACCGGCAATGTTTAAGCCAATGATTCAGTTCAATATATTATAATAGATAGATTGAACTTTTTGGTTCTTATAGTTTCCATTATGTGCAATTTGTCTCTCAATTTTTTTCGAGCAAATTATGTCTTTCTACTTATAAAATTAAGCAAATTATTTGCTCTCATTCTTAATTGTCTTCTACCTAAAACTCTCAAATTTTCACTTTCAACTTAACATCTCTACAAATTGAATGATTAAATCATTTTAAATATTTTTATGTTCAAAAGTTACCAATAAAACTAACAAATTTTACCTAAAATAAAATTGGGATTTGGGATTCGGCTTCTCGTATTTGAGAAGCTGGCCCTTTTTTTTTGTTTTTTTTTTAAGTTTTTTATTGAAACGGTGCGTTTGAATCTTCCCCCTTAAAGAAAATTCGTCCTCAAATTTGAAATTAATACTAACCTTAAGATTCGAACAATTGGGGATACTTTCACGCCAGGATAGATTCCGGTTCCCAAGTCATCTCTTCACCCGATGGGCCTCGCCATAAAACCTTGACAGAAACAATATCCTTTGAACGCAGACGTCTCACCTGTTTATCAACTATAGCCACTGGTTGCTCTGAGTAAGATAAATTCTCATCTAATTGCACATCCTCATGACGAATCACATGGGAAGGATCATAAAGGTATTTACGGAGCATGGAAACATGAAACACTGGATGAACTGTTGATAGATCTGAGGGAAGAGCCAAACGATAGGCAAAAGGTCCAACCCTCTCCAGAATCTCAAATGGTCCAATAAACCTTGGGCTTAAACTTTCCTTTCCTGCCAAACCTTAACACACCTTTCATCGGAGAAATTCGTAGGAACACATGGTCCCCCACTGTGAACTCTAAAGGGCGTCGCCTTCGATCAGAATAAGACTTTTGTCTACTTTGTGCTGTAGTCAACCGATCACGAATAATCTTTACTTTCTCAATTGCATCCTGCACTAACTCTAGGCCTACAAGTTTAACCTCCCCAACTTCAAACCAACCTATCGGTGATCTACATCGTCTGCCATACAAAGCCTCAATGGTGCCATCTGAATGCTAGATTGGTAACTATTATTATAGGCAAACTCCACCAATGGTAAATACTGATCCCAATTCCCTCCAAGTTCTAGACTACAAGCACGAAGCATATCCTCCAAGATCTGTATAGTTCTCTCAGATTGACCATCAGTCTGAGGATGGAAAGTTGTACTAAGATTCAAATGAGTTCCCAAAGCAGCTTGAAAAGACTTCCAAAAATGAGCAGTAAACTAAGCCCCTCGATCTGAAATAATAGACACCGGTACACCGTGCAAAGAGACAATCTCATTTAAATAAAGCTTAGCATATTTGGCTGCAGTATAAGTTGTCTTCATAGGTAAGAATATGCAGATTTAGTCAATCTATCTACAATCACCCACACAGAGTCATAAACCCTTTAAGGTTCGAGGCAAACCTGTCACAAAGTCCACAGCAATACCTTCCCATTTCCACTCGGGTATCTCAATGGATTGCAATAGTCCTGCTGGCTTCTGACGCTCAGCCTTTACCTGCTGGTACACCAAGCACTTAGAAACAAATTCCGCTACATCTTTCTTCATCCCTTCCCACCAATATAATTCTCGCCAAATCATGATACATCTTGGTAGAACCTGGGTGTATAGTATAAGAAGAATGATGAACCTCCTCCAAGATCTTTCTCCTCAAGTCACTCACATCAGGAACACATAACCGAGACCCAAGTCTCAAAACAACACCAGAATCAACTGAAAAGTCTGAAACTTTACCCTTTTCACCTCCTCTATCAACTTCACTATGTGTGGGTCTTGCCCCTGAGCTCCTTTTATATCATCCACCGAGGTAGGATGAATATGCACATGAGCTAACAATGAACTCAAATGAGAAACCTAAAACTGAACTCCATTCTCAATAAGTTCCTGAAATTCTTTGACTATAGGCCTTTTCACCTCTGCTAAGTGGGCAAGGCAACCCATGGATTTCCTGCTCAAAGCAATCAGCAACAACATTTGCTTTACCTGGAAGATACAAGATTGTATAGTCATAATCCTTCAAAAGCTCCATCCACCTTCTCTGCCTCAAATTCAATCCCTTTGCTGAAAGATATACTTAAGACTCTTGTGATCAGTATAGATTTCACAAGTTTCACCATAAAGATAATGCCTCAAATTTTCAGTGCAAAGACCACCGCTGCCATCTCCAAATCGTGTGTGGGATAATTCTGCTCATGCCCCTTGAGTTGCCTAGATGAATAGGCAATAACCTTACCGTGTTGAATAAGCACACAACCAAGGCCTACTCTAGAAGCATCACAATAAACTGCATAACCTCCACCACCTGTGGGTAAAGCCAGAACTGGTTGCTGAAGTCAAACAATCTTTTAATTTCTGAAAGTTCTCCTCACAATCATCAGTCCACTGAAACTCTACTTTCTTTTGAGTTAGCCTAGTCAAAGGTGATGCAAGTTTAGAAAATCCTTAACAAAACGGCGGGGTAATAGCCGGCTAAGCCAAGGAAACTTCTAATCTCTTTCACTATAATAGGTCTAGGCCATTTCTGCACTGCTTCTACCTTTCTTGGATCAACACTTATCCCATCCTTGGACACAATATGTCCTAGGAAAGTGACACTATCCAACAAAAATTCACATTTAGTGAATTTAGCATACAACTGTTTCTCCCTTAAGGTTTGCAAAACCAACCTTAGATGTTGTTCATGCTCCCCTGTACTCTTGGAATAAACATGTATGTATCAATAAACACAATTACAAAATGATCTAAGAACGGTTTGAAGACTCTGTTTATCAAATCCATAAAAGTTGCTGGTGCATTAGTGAGTCCAAAAGACTGACTAAGAATTCATAGTGTCCATAGCGTGTGCGAAAGCTGTCTTTGGAATATCTTCCTTCCTGATCTTCAACTGATGATACCCAATCTCAAATCAATCTTAGAAAAACATTGAGCTACCTGAAGTTGGTCCAAACAACTCATCAATGCGAGGTAAATGGTAATTTATTCTTTATTGTCACCTTATTCAATTGTCTGTAATCCACCATAATCGCATAGATCCATCTTCTTCTTACAAATAACACTGGTGATGCCCCAGGAGAAGAACTCGGGCGAATAAAGCCCTTATCAAGAAGATCCTGTAACTGCTCCCTTAACTCCTTAAGTTCTGCTAGAGCCAATCCGATAAGGAGGTATAGAGATTGGCTGAGTTCCAGGAATCAAATCAACAGAGAACTCTCATTCTCCCTATCAGGTGGCAAGCCAGGAAGTTCCTCAGGAAGGACATCAGGGAACTCACACACTATCGGAACTTCTTTTCCAATTTCACCTTATCCACCTGTGTATCCCTCACCAAAGCCAAATACCCCTGACAACCCTTCCTCAACAACTTGCTAGCTCCCAAATCTGAAATTAAATTATGTGGTGCCCAACCTTGCTCTCCCTGGAATGAGAAAGCAGATTCCCCAAGCATTTCAAATTTCACCACCTTGTCATGGACAATCCAAGGTATCATAATGAGAAGCCAACCAATCCATGCCTAGGATCATATCAAAATCTACCATATCAAGAGCTATTAGGTCTGCAAACAACTCTTACCTCCAATAGGTATCACACATGAACGATACACACAATCAGGTAACAAAATTTCTCCAACCGGAGTAGTCACAGTTAAAGTCTCGTCTAAAGAAGAAGAACATTTGCCAAGTTGAGTAGCAAATGACAAGGGTACAAAAGAATGTGTAGCTTCGGGATCAAACAACACATAAGCATCTCGAGAACAAATAGGAAGTATACCTGTAACCACTGCATTAGATGCCTGAGCACCCTGACGAGTCATGGCAAAAACCCGAGCCTGACCTCTCCCTACCTATGCCTGACCTCTACCACCAGACCCTCTACCACTCTGTGAGCAACTCCATAACCTCTACCAGAAGACCCCCCAAGCTGCCTAACAGGAGCAGAAGGAGCTTGAGAAGATTCTAAAGCTGCCGGTGCCGATGCATGGCTAGATGATGGCTGCATCACAGCCACTGGGCAATCCCTTCTAATATGACTTGTCTGGCCGCACTGATAACACACCCTACTATCTCCAAAACAAACCCTGGTATGAAGTCTCCCACAAGTAGGACAAGGAGTAGAAGTCACTCCAAAATGTCGCTGTGGAAAAGTGGTCCGTGAAGATCTCCCCTGATCTGATCTACGACTCTGCGTTGTGCCCAAAGACTGCCCGCTAGAACCACCCCTTTGTGATACCGCTCTTTGCTGCACCTAGTAACCGAGCACTGATCCCACACCAACACTGGGATGACTACTCTGTGATCCCTCAACCCGCTGTTTCTCTTGAGAATCTCGGCCACTGCCTCCTTTCTCCTTTTGTTGCTGCTCAAGTTGTAATGCTAGACTCAAACCTCAGCAAAAGTAGAACAGTTATACCCAACCACGGATCTAAAGATGTACTCCCTCAACCCTATGATAACCTCTTTACACACATCTCCTCTGTGATAGGAAAGGAGCATGCCTAGAAAGTTAAGTAAAATGGGCATTGTACTCCGAAACTGTCATACCCTCAGTCTGCTCTAGTCGCTCAAACTCATGAGCCAACCCATCTCTGACACTCCCCGGAAGAAAGCGAGCCATGAATAATCGAGAGAACTCACCCCAAGCAAGCGGAGGTGATCTAACTAATCTTCCACGTGTCACTGTATCAAACCAGTCATATTCCACACCCTCTAACACCCCAGCATTAAAGCCCCGTCTACCTCGACTACAACCTCGACCACGACCCCTTTGAAGAGGGTCATGGGGTTGGGAAGCAAACTCACCAGAAGATTCCCTTCTAGCAATAATCCTAGTCCTTGGTGGCATCCTCACTTAAGAAAAGATTATCTATCAAATAATGGACAAGAGTGTATGGAACTTAGGGAAAACAATAAGGAAACTGAGCAACACTTTACGCAACAAGACTCTCGACCATCATAAGGTATATAATAGTTTCCTGCAAGTACATTGTGCCCGGGTCCACAATTACTTGTATGAATCTATTATCACCTTAAGTCTGCAGCTATTAGGACCTACAACCAAAGCTCTGATACCAACTTTGTCACGACCCAAATTCAAGGCCGTGACCGGCGCACAAGCTAATATCCTTAGCCTGGCAAGCCTAAGCCAATAGTACATTACTTGACAAAGATTTTCCAAGATAAACATATTTCAGGATTTTACAGAAATTTTGACAGAGTCTCCCCTATATTTGGACATCCCAAAATTTACAGAAAATCCTGTTATCAACAATTACCACCAGCCAGAGTTTCCAATACCATCCAATCAACATCAAAATATACATCCCAACATAACCAATGACTAAACTCCCTATAGCTGCAGAATATACATATAATCCCAAAATAATATCAAATGGCCACCAACACAAAGAAGGCCTACCAAAATGAAATAACAGTAGAGCTGGAACAAATGGATCTGCCCGCAGCCTGCTACTCAGCTGCCTGAGAATCTGGATGAAAAACAATAGAAGAGGTAAGTCACAAAGACTTAGTGAGGGCCTAACAACCACCATGAACTAGAAGGGAAACATACCAACGCACGAGTTTTCGATAGAAACAATTGACAGTATAAAATTTATTTCTCAACATAAAACTTGCTAAACAGATGAGTTTGATAAATCCACAATCTAAAATAACTTGTTTCCAATATCCAAGAGATAAGTTTTTCATTTCCAAAACATATAAATTTATCATGTATAAATTTAATAAGTAAATCTGAAATGAAATTAATTGAATAACACAAATCATATGAAATGTAAATACAGTAGGGATCACTCATGATAGAACCGAGAGGCGGCTCCATCTCGCTGATAGCCCTCTCCTCCGAAGGGTGGCCTTTCCCATGGGGCGGATCCATCTAGCGGATAACCCTCTCCTCTCCAGAACCATGTCCATATCTCATATCATCGGGGTAGCTACATCTCGTTGATAGCCCTCTCCTCCAAGAGTGGCCTCTCTCATGGGGCGGCTCCATCTAACGGATAGCCCTCTCCTCCCGGAATCATACCATGTCTCAATGCCATATCATAGCATACCATATCTATCATATCATATCATCGGGGGCAGCTCCATCTCGTTGATAGCCCTCTCCACAGAGTGGCGGCTCCATCTAACGGATAGCCCTCTCCTCCCGGAATCATACAACTAGGTGCACCTAGGCCGTTATCATCCGCTAACGACATACAGGTTCTAACATGGATCCCAATAATATAAATATCAAAATTATTCTATTTTCTCAAAGTCTCTTCCAAAATTAAATCTCCAATTTCATAAAACATAATCATTTTAAATTTAAAGCTCTCAACCTTCGAAATTTCATAGAGGATAAATCAATAAAGAGTATGTTTCCCAAATTTATTAAGTAAACAACCTTAAAATAGAGCAAGATGAATTAAAATAGTAATTATAAAATATTAAAATAGGCCACGATGACCGTTAAACCACTCACAACTACGGAGAGTCAATCAAGCTGCTTCCCAACATCTCCAAGAGTATTATGCGAGGTAGAAATAACAGATCTGAGCACCAACATTTAGTAATTTATTTGAAGCTCTACCTATTTATGGGTAACCATAAATCCCTAAAACTAGTGCCCAAAGCTCTAAAAATAATTCCACCTAAAGTTAACACATACCGATAACCTATTTACGAGTTGTGGGTTTACCTTAGAGAGCCGAAACGAACAACCTTTACAGTGTGGGTACTCTCCTTCCTCAGAGCACTATCCCTAACCCCAAAAATTACCAACTTAGTTCCGGAAAGAAAAGAAAATGAGTAGGAATTTTGGGTTCCATTACCTTTCACTGTGTGTATGGATTGAGAGGAAATGGCACCATGTGAAGGAGGAGGAAGAGGAGAAGAAGAAGAGAAGAAGAAGAAGAAGAAGAGGAACGGAGGGGATCGGAGGGTCGCACGAAATGAAGAAGAAAGGAAAAAATTGGGGTTTGGGGTTCGGCTTCTCGTATTTGAGAAGCTGGCCCCTTTTTATTGTTTTCTTTAAAAGTTTTTATTGAAACAGTGCATTTCAGTGGGGTTGAGCTTGGAGAGTGGGTTGATGTCGCAAAAATAGGAATATGTTGTTTCACAGCCGTGGGAAGGTGGTAACGTTTAAGCCAATGATTCAATTTTAATATATTATAATAGAGATTGAACTTTTTGCTTATAGTTTCCATTATGTGCAATTTTTTCTCTCAATTTTTTTTCAAGCAAATTAAGTTTTTCTACTTCTAAAATTAAGTAAATTTACCTTTTATATTTCTTATTAATTAATTTCTTTTTCATTATTATTCTTATTAATTTTGAATATAAGAATTTAATTAAAAAATAATTAATGTTGTTTTGAACTTAGTAAAAAGGAATAAATTATTCTCTAAATTGTGACAAATAAAAAGTGAGGGGAAAGTATTTATTAAGAGATAATTTTTTCATACAATAAATAATATACAACAACTCATGCAACACACTTTTTCTCTCCATCTTTCTTTATTATATGAGAAATGTTGTTTGTACAACAATATCTTGTACAACAAAGAGAGATATAGATAAAGGAGAGAAAATAGAGAGTGATGGGTGATGCGATGGAGAGATATAGAGAGAAAAAGTGTGTTGTATAAGTTGTTGTATGTTTTTTGTTGTATAAATAAATTATTTCTTATTATATCACCCATCACAACTCCCACATTTCTCTCTTTTTTCCTTCTTTTCTATCTTTCTCTACATGTACAATATGTACAAACAATATTTCTCATTTATTATATAGTCTAGGTGCCAAGTCACACCATTCTCCAATAAAAAAAGATATTTAATAATTTGTTTATATACGTATTTTAGAGCTTTTATAAACATATACTAGTATATGTTTTCGTAATGATTATTATTTAAAAAATAAAATCGATTTTTTTTTCCATTCTATCTTCAATTAAAAAATGACATTTAATAATTTGTTTATATACGTATTTTAGTGCTTTTATAATTAAACATATATATGTTTTCGCAATGATTATCATTTAAATAATAAAATCGATTTTTTTTAATTTTTTACTCCATTCTATCTTCAATTAAAAATGACTATTTAAACAATAAAATTAACAATTATGAGCTAGTGATAATTATCACTTAATAAAAAGAGAAACTAAATTTTGTTTTGTAAACTATCATTATTCAAATGGAGGGACGAGTACAAGAAAAGGAGCTAGATGCCTAGATGAGACATTAGAATCCTAATACCATACTTATTCATAATTTGCCAATAAACAATATAATCATTAAATGATCAGTTTACTTCGTAGGACTGCTAAAATTCGAAATGAACGTGCGGAGTTAGTTAGCTCATAATAACAAAGTACTACAATACAATGAATACAAGAGTTATTCCCAGTGAGCATCATGCTCCAAAAAAAGTGCATTGCAATTTGCATAGAGTTTCTCATCATTTTGGATAGTAAATAAATGAGTTTGTATTGTAATAACCAATAAATTGTGAAATGATTGCTAGTATAATAAATGAGTTTCTCATCATTTTGGATAGCTAATGTAACGATTGACTCCCATTAATTTTGACCAACAAAAACAAGCAATTTAAATAAGAGATTGATAGAAGTGCAGGAGATGTAAATGAATTAAGATTGATGTGAAGAGTAATAAAGAGGGTTAATACTTAATATTGTAACAGTGGGATGTGATTGATTGAGAGAAGAGGTATAGTATTAGAAAGATCATATTTTTTTCTACAAGGAAACAATCAAGTTTGAACCTAGAACATCATGTTAAACTACCCAAACCCCCAACCACTAGACCGACCCTAGTGGATTAGAAAGATCATATGATTGTGGGGTATTGAGCTTGGAGAGTGGGTTGATGTGGCAAAAATAGGAATATGTTGTTGTAGTCGTGGGAAGGTGGCAACGTTTAAGCTAGAAACGTTTAAGCCAATGATTCAGTTTCAATATATTATAATAGATAGATTGAACTTTTTGGTTCTTATAGTTTCCATTATGTGCAATTTTGTCTCTCAATTTTTTTTCGAGCAAATTAAGTCTTTCTACTTCTAAAATTAAGCAAATTATTTGCTCTCATTCTTAATTGTCTTCTACCTAAAACTCTCAAATTTTCACTTTCAACTTAACATCTCTACAAATTGAATTGATTAAATCATTTTAAATATTTTTATGTTCAAAAGTTACCAATAAAACTAACAAATTTTACCTAAAATAAAAATTCCCAACTTTTTGCCCTCTTTAAAACCCTACTTTTACTTTTAAAATTATTTCATATCTCAAATATTGAATTGAAAATGAGAATTTAAGGGCTATAATTAGGTAGACGACATTTGAGAGGGGGACTAAATTTACTTAGGTAGCGTTTGATAGACATTTCGGACCGGAACGGAACGAGACATATGAGTTATATTCTATGTTTGGTGTATTTTAAAAGCAGAACAAAACATGACATATCATTGAAAGAGTGGAACACTTTGGTTCTACAAAAAAGGTGGAACCAAAGAGAACAGAACAGAACATCTCATTATTAATTTTTTTATTAATAAAATTACCACCGACTCTCCTAACCTTCTTCCCAAAACTGCTATTCTCCTACTCTCACCTAACATATTTTACCATCACCATTGTTGCCTGACACCCTACACCGCCACCATTGTCGCCACCACCACCGCAACTACACTGTCCTCATTGCCGCCACCACCACCACCACCACTGCAATTGCCATCGACATCGCCATCACCGCCACCACCATCTCTGTCACCACCCCACTACCACCTAACACCTTTTACCACAACCACAGTTGCTTGACACTCTACACCGCCGCCGTCGTTGCCGCCACCACCGCCGCTGTCACCACCATCACCTCCACCTCCACCCCACCGCCCTACATCCCCTACTACCACCGGTCAACACCCCATGTTAATCTTTCAATACTTAATTAAATAATAAATATGATAAGGATATATGTAATTGAATACATATCATCACGTTTTGTTCTGTACTTACCAAACACAACACATAAAACATTTTTTGTCCTGTTACATTCTGTTTTGTTCTGTTCCGTTCCGTTCTATTTTGTCCCGTTCTGTTTATTTACCAAACACTACCTTAATTTTTAAAGAAAACAAAATGAAGGACCAAAATGCATATAGTCCAAACTAAAGAAATCAAAAGTGAAATTAAACTTATATTATTAGAGATATGTTGTTTATACAACAAACAACATTTACAATAAGAGAGATAAAGAAATACAAGAGAAAAAAGAGAGAGAAATACGGGATGTGATGGGTGGCATAATGGAAAAAAAGAAAGAAAATTGCACTGTATAAGTTATTGTATGTTTTTTGTTGTATGAATATGTTATATCTATTTATTAACTGAATGTAAATCTAACATCTAGAAATATTTTATATATTATTTAAAATCATTAAAGAATAAAGAAATTTTTGACCTTAAAGTGATATGTATTCCAAAATTTTATATAAAAAATAATATGAGAGGATTAAAATTTAGAAAAGATATAATTTATATTTTATCTTAACCCAATGATCACCTGAACCAAACCAGCCTAATCTTAATCAGGTTGATTCAGTTTGGATTTATCGAAAAAAAACTAAAAATCAAACCAAGCTAATTAATTATAATTCGTTCAGATTTAATTTTACCCTATATCGAACCAACTTAACCGCGTGAAACACCCCTATTGCTTGTCATGTATGTTGCTTTTGAGATGCATCTTTGTGTGGTGTGCGCTTTTCAATATTTTTTTGTCCAATTCTGGATTTAGTCACAGTTAAGTCTCCCCACCCCTCCCTAAGAGTTTGTTCAGTGGAGATCGAATTCGAGATCTTTTCCCACAATCTTAACATGTGTTGTCAACTAAGTAATAACTCTTTGGTACCAGTGTTTTTATTTATTTTGTAGTGTTGTATAATTTTAGAGCCTTTTTGTAGAGTTAGATTTAGGAGTTATTATAATCTGATCAAATTCAATGCAAATCATAAAAATCGAACCGAAAAATAAAAAATGATTCAATTTGAAAACCCATCAGTGGGGATTGGTTCAAGTGTTACATGTTTGATTCCCCTTAAGCAAGGTCTAGTTCGCGTCTTGTGGATGGAAAAAAATCCCCGTTTGGAGAGCTAGCCCCACCATGATGTTGTTCCGGCTCGAACATGATTGCCTCAAGTGGAGGATACTTGTGTTTTAAACCAAAAAAATTTTAAAACCCGCAAATATTTATTTTTTATTAGATTAAATTGATTTTCATATTCTATCTTAAAATTCAATCTAATTCAATTCAAATTGAACTATATATCCATATATATCTTTTAGTTATAAAATAACCATGTATTTGTACTTGTATAATAAGTATATGTTTATGAAATTACTCACACTAGTTTATTTTTTTTATAATTTTATTATTTAACTTACATAATATGATCATTTTAATATCTCTATCAATATATCCAACTTTAAACTAGTTTTAAATTGATTTTCATATCTCACGTTCTCCTTTTTATATGGTTTATATATTGATAAATATAACTTCCAATAAAAATATGTAAAAGAAAAAAATAAAATAAAATATCATTAAAAACACAAAATAAAACATGACACAAATAAACAAATTTTATTACTTAGAAATATTAATTGTGGCATTGTGTAAATTTTTTTAGTTTAAAATAAACTATGTAAATCATAGGTTTATAATAATTGATTTGTTGAATGAAATATTTAAAATATTAAATTACATTTTAATATTTATTGTGTATTTCATGATTTATTAAATATTTCATTAATTAATAATACAAAACTAAAAAACTATAATCCAATTCAAACCGTTTTAAATTTAATTGGATTAGATGATTTTTCCTATAAAATTGATCCAGTCTAATCCGCAAACACCTATTGTTAAATTATATAAAAAAATAAATAGAATAGAAGAAGAGTATTTCAGCCCTTTAATATATAATTCAAAGATTTGTTAGTGTAGGTAACTAGCTAAATGACTTTACCTAACCAGAATTCATTTTTTATTGTGCTCAATAATTAGGTATGTCTAGTTAACACAATTGCATTGCCGAGATTTAAACTCGAGAGGACTGGTTAAGGTGAAATAGCTCCATGCTAGCTAATCCACGTGCTTAATAATTGTAATTTTACTTATACTGTTATGCACGAGCAAGAAGAAATGTAATTTATAATCTTCTAGTTTCT
Organism: Sesbania bispinosa; assembly: GCA_026901365.1. Classification (NCBI taxonomy): domain Eukaryota; kingdom Viridiplantae; phylum Streptophyta; class Magnoliopsida; order Fabales; family Fabaceae; genus Sesbania; species Sesbania bispinosa. The sequence continues at coordinate 443,970 of QLOH01000509.1, read as the reverse complement.
ATAAAGTTGTTATGTAATTTACCTTTTATCTTTCTTCTTATTTAATTTCTTTTTCATTATTATTTTTATTAATTTTGAATGAAATATAAGAATTTAATTAAAAAATAATTAATATTATTTTGAACTTAGTAAAAAGGAATAAAATTATTCTCTAAATTGTGACAAATAAAAAGTGCCAGGAAAGTATTTATTAATATAGTCTAGTGCTACAGTCACACCATTCTTCAATAAAAAAGACATTTAATAATTTGTTTATATACGTATTTCAGTGCTTTTATAAACATATATGTTTTCACAATGATTATTGTTCTTACAAGGGCTAAATTCTACTCGGATAGTACATCTAGGCCAAGTGAAGAAGCTAATGTGTTTTTGAAGCTGCCTATGCCCCTCCTTTTATAGGTGCTGTGGGTATTCTCCATATGGCATGATTGGATAATTGAAGTGTATCTTGCGTAGATTTGGTTGTCAGATCAATTATTTCCTTATATGTCTGATCTTCTCCTTATGTTAGGCTATGGTGTTAGAACCACAGGACAGGAAACACTAGAAAGAGGGGGTTGAATAGTGTTTTAAACTTTTTGATGTTTTTGGAAATCTTTAATTAAAACATGAATATGGGCACTGTTAAAAATAAGTCTTAAGATCAGAGATAGTTGAAACATGTGGAAGATAAGAAAAACAATGTTTCTTCTAAAGCTTAAGATTGTTTTAAACAGAGGCTTCTCAAAGTATCTTCTGAAGATTAATACAAAGAGTATTTTCAGCACAGTTTCTGAAATTTCAGATGACTAGAGGTTGTCTGAAGTCTGTTCCTGATTTTGAACTGATCTCTTTCAGACTCACTTCTGAGAATTTATTTCAGAAGTTCTTCAAGGAACATTCTTTGTAAAGCTTCAAATGATATAAGAGAATCTCATGTTTTGTTCATATGAAAGATCATTTTATTGAAATAGTTGTGTTAAGTTTATTATAGAAAATACTTTTCAAATTCCAACTTAAATATGAAAACTGGAAATAAGAGATTAAAAAAAAGGACTTAGGCATAGAGATTTCAGACAGGCTTTTAAGTGGTGTCTGAAGTTTTCAGACGGCTTGTAAAAACTAATTTTAAAAGATGTTTTTGTCTTTATAAAATACAGATTAATTATTCTGACCCCTTGATTAGTATAAAAGAATTATAAGAGATAAGGGTAAGAAAACTTAGCCAAGGAATTTATCCTGGTTCACTCACTACCACTGTGAGCTACGTCCAGTCCCAATGGCAAACAACCACTGGATTTCCACTATATGAATATTCAGATTACAAGCTTGAGTGTGAGTACAGTCTCTCCAGACACAGTGAGTACAGTCTCTCCAGACACACGAGTACAGTCTCTCCAGACACAACGAGTACAGTCTCTCCAGACACAATGAGTACAGTCTCTCCAGACACGAGTACAGTCTCTCCAGACACAATGAGTACAGTCTCTCCAGACACAACGAGTACAGTCTCTCCAGACACAACGAGTACAGTCTCTCCAGACCAACGAGTACAGTCTCTCCAGACACACAAGTATTCTTTTCTATCAAGCCTCTCCAGGCTCTACCACAAGTATTCTTTTCTATCAAGCCTCTCCAGGCTCTACCACGAGTATTCTTTCTTCCACCAAGCCTCTCCAGGCTCTCAGACACTTATCCAAGTGTAGAGTATTCTTTCTTCCACCAAGCCTCTCCAGGCTCTCAGACACATAAAGTGTTACAAATTAAACTAAGTTTAAGTTTCCACGAAACATAAACTTAATCTTTTCCTGTACTAGAGGTTAACTGAGTACTACTCAGGATACCATGGATAAATCTAAGTACAAGGGTAAGACAGTGATACAAGTATATAAGTTTAAGTACAATCCCTGTCTCTGATATGAGGAATAACATCCTCTGAGAATTGGCTAGGTAGATACTGACTTTAAGCTCCAGCCTTGTTCTCCAGCCATTGGTTTCCATGGGTTACATTCTCACCCGTATCATTGGAAAAACCAAGGCATACTTACAGCTTCAAACCATTCTTGGTTCATATGAGATTAAGCACAGCCTGGTAGGTTGTTCAACTGAACAACTGCTATTTTGACTAGCATAGTTGATTCAAGTAAGTGTGGTCAACACCGATAGGATTTTTCTGATGCATCTTGATCAACTGATTGAACCAAGTGAATGAGTTCAACATCTTCAAATTCTTTCTTGAGGCTATTTATATTGTTCTGTTGGAATATAGCCGTTTGAAGATGATTCATAATACCGTTGAGATGTTGATGATGTGGCTCATATAGCCGTTACTTAATAGTGTCTCAAACGGTTGCTTCTTCTTTAGCAGATATGTGTTCAGACAGTCCTGTTCTGACACTTCTGTAGATGAGCTCTTTTAGAGAGATTTTCTTGATATTATTTTGCATGTTCTCTCTCTTGATATCCTTTTACTTTTCTTCAGCTGACTTCTGATTTTCTCTGTTTTCTTAGGAGTGTATATGAGGAGGTATCCGTTGGATTTGTCCTCTTGCTTATTTTGTATATGCTCCTTTTCTGTTTGCTTCCTGACACCATTTCTTCTTTCTTCTTTGAGTGAGGTGTCTTGTTCAATGGCTGTTTCTTGCAGATGATAAAATATGTTTGAATTAAAATTTATTCAAACATTTCTCTTTGTTGCTTCTGCTTAGTCTCCTGACTTTTCTTGTGCTTTCTTTTGGATTGGTGATGATGATATTTCCGTTGTGATACCACCTTTAGAGAAAGCATTGAATGCTATTCAATCCATCGTGAGACACGCTTCTGGGTGTCTTCACAATTCTGACAGAGTACAACGTTGGCTGCTATAAAGCTGCCATCGTTGTTGCTGCAATTTCTGCGTTGCAGAGATTTCCTCAGTGGTGTATGAAATTCAAAATCACCAGGAAAGGTCTCTGTGTTCCTTGCCATAAACGTGTTTGAAAAGGTACGTGCAGCAGAGGTTCAGAAAAGTCTTCACAAACTTCAGCAGAGGGTGCCACGTCATAAGTGAGACTTCAGACAGCACTGATACTTCAGACGGGTTGAACTACTTCAGACAGCTCAACTCTTCAGACGAGTTCTGCTTCTTCAGACAGCTTCGTTTCTTCAGAAAGCTTCTTTGCTTCAGAAGGCTTCCTTGCTTCAGACAGCTTCTTTTCTTCAGACTGCTTTATGTTGTCTTCATATGGTCTTCACGTCTTCAGACAGTTTGCGCACTTCAGACGAGTTGCATTCTTCAGACAGCTTCTTTATAATTGATCCTGCATTTGTTCTTCTGATCCTAATCTTCTGTTCTGATTACTATTTCATCCTGAAACACAATCAACAAACCAATACCTTTCTCAGTAGAATCTGTTTATATAATCTTATTTGTTAATCATTAAAACTAAAGGATATTAAGTCTTTGAGTCAAGTTTGAATGCTCAAACTGATTAATAGACTTCACAATCTCCCCCTTTTTAATGGTGACAAATAAGATATGTACAACTTACAAAATGTTTTAAGGAAAGATGGGTAAGTATATAAAAGACTCCCCCTATCTATAATACTCCCCCTGAGAAGAACATTTATTCTTTTAGTTTGTTAAATGTTGCAAATTGTTATTATTATTCTAATCGTTAACAAGATTAGATTTTGTTAACTTATCCTTTGGAAACTAGATGTTAATCTTTCAGATACTAATTGTGTTAGTCTTTTTAGACACCAATTATTATTGTTTGTTATTGAAAACTAATATTACCATATTTTATTTACTTATCATAGATACTGATTGTTATTATATATACCAATTGTTATTACCATATTTTATTTACTTATCACAGATACTGATTCAGATACTGATTGTTAGTCATCCCTTTTAAACATTTTATCATTTGTGAGTTTAATATTTCTCCCCCTTTTGTCATTAATTAAAAAGGTTCATGGTTTCATATAGTTGAGTTTCATAAGTGAATGGTTCATTTATTTTATATTTCTTCTCCTTTTGTTATTTTTTTACTTTTATCAGTTATATTTTTGTTATTTTTATTTCATAAGTTTCATATAGTTGAGTTTATAACTTAAGTTTTATTCTATTTAAGTTTATTTACTTTTATCAATTATTTTTGTTATTTTTCAGATACCGAAGATTAAGGAATAAATATCAATTGTTAGAAAAATACAGTAACTTCTTATACCAAATAAATGATACAACCATTGATAAACAAAATAAACTGAAATAAACACAGAAATACACAAGTTTAAATTTTCTCAAAACATTTGATAAATACAAAAAGCAGGTTTTCACAAAAAGGAAAGAGGTTACATTCCAAAAATAGAATGTATCCATCCATTGCTTCCTCCGGAGATTCCTTCGAAGGCCTGAGGCATAGCCTTATAGACTTCATCTCTTTCAAAGCTATCACCACTCCTTCTGCTGCAGAAGCTTCAGGAGTTGCCTCAGAGCCCCAGACTTCATCCCAACCGTGCCGTGTTGCACGCCTTTTCCTTCTAGCCCCTGGGACAATGGAGGTGCATCATGTAAGACTGTGTCTCGATCATTAGTCACCACCTTACTTCCAAGAACCACTTTGTCAGTAGTTCTTTTAATAAGATTGACTATTCTGGGATCACCCAGTGATCTTCCAGTCCACCTGTGATGCAGCAAGATCACCATGGTCCAAGTATAGAGAAACGGGTTTTCAGATGAACCCTTTCCCTTACTCTTCATTCCATACATCATCCAAGATGACTTGATCTTTGCCTCAACATGTTTCAGAGGTCCTTCTTCTGTTTTCCTTTGCTTCTTCATCATCCTTTTGGAAGCCACTTACTCAGAACCTTAGACAAAGCTATAGAGGAGCTTTGAAGATGTGAGTTTGTGTGAAGGGCTCTAGTGAATTTATAGGACTTTGAAGCAAGGGTAAAATAGAGAAGTAAGGAAAATGAATCCATTGGATTGTTGTTCACGCGATGTATATGGGCTCAGATAGCTTTTGATGATGGCAGTTTCAAATCTTGAAAGTATCGAAACGTGCATCATTGATTGGTCATAGATGAAGCTCTATAGGAAACTGAGTCATTAGCATGGATAAAGTAAGTTTTGGAAAACGTTTTTGAAAGACATTTAAGAAGAGACATAAAAACGTATTGGAAGATATTACTTTTTCGAAACACTTTTAAAAACAGAAAGGAAAAAAAATAAAATGGAATATGTGAGAAAACATTTAAGAAAAGAAATTTTTGAAAACAGATTTTTATGGTATCAAACCAGAGGATTTTATGATTATTATTATTTGAGAAGCTTTTAATATGTTGAGTCTTTTATGTTATTAATTAAAGTTTTAAGGTGAAGTGATGTTACCATTAGATTTCCTTATTATTCTCTAGATGGAAGAAAGCTTTTCTGGCATTGTACCTTACTTTGAAGATTTTTCTTCTTCTGCGGTCACTTGATGTCTGCAAATCCTCCTTTTAGTCTTTTGTCTTTTGTGCTTCAGAGAATCTTTGAACAATCATCTTAACCTGTCCCTCAAGGATTGAAATAGACTTTAATAACTTGAGTTTACATTACTTTAACATTTCTGACCCACAATTTCAGGGGGTTCACCGAGACCCTTCTGAACAGGTTCAGAAAGTAGAAATGTTACTAAGTCAAAATTATCTTTTCAAGCGTAGAGGTAGGCTTAGTGCTTTGTGTATCACTTGTCTTAACATTTCTGACCCATAATTTCAGTAAGTTCATTGTGAACTGTCTGAACAGGTTCAGACAATGGAGATGATATCACACTTAGACATTCTTGTTGCCTTGATTCATCCTTTTTACACATGGCATTTTCTCCGGTTGATCTTCTTTTAGCTTATTTTCAGAAACCTGTTTTCTGAAACATGCACATCCTGAAAATACCTTTCAGTAGCATATGATATTACTTGATAGAATTAGTTAATCATTAAAACAAGTGTCTTAGGTTAATAGTTTCAATTTTATTATATTTCAGCAAGAACTTGTCTTAATATATAAATTTTAATTTTGTCCTTATCTTATTCAGTTAATTGATTTTATCTTTTAGTTGTACTAATTAAAGAAGTGTGTTAAGTTAATGATTCATTTAAGCATACATAGTTATAAGAGAAACAGTATAAACAGTCATAGATCACACAGAATGTATCAAGAATGGAACAAAGCAGAATACTAATTATTACTATTAGCAAACAAAATTAAGAGAGAAATGAAAAGACACAAGAGAATCATTGATCATCAGAGGTTCTCAGTAATCATCAACATTCTTCTTTTCAGTTCAGAGCCCCTTTCTTAAGCTTCTTCTCAGCAGCTCTCAATCTTCTTGCGAGCCTGGAAATTTTGCTATTTGCCTTCTTCTGATGATGCACCCAACATCACCCCTTTTCCTTTTTCGAGACTTTAAGTGGGTATCTTCAGTTCCTTCTTCATTGCGTATAGCAAAAAGATGAGGAATCACCACTTGATTCTCAGGAGCTTCTTCTCTTTTGATAAGAGTCCGGTCTAACTCAGCATACGCAGCCGGAGTGAAGAAGTCAGGAGGCGGTTGGTCAAAGAGACTTTCCATAGGAAATCCCTTGTGCAATAAAATTTTTTATTAGGGTGTTATGAGGATAGAAATTCTCATTCCCTATCTCATCTCTGTGCATCATCTGATACAACAGCACCCAAGGAAGGTTGACTTTCCTTTTTGACAGCAAGAGTCCCAATACAAACCTTTCCATCATGCTTATAGTCAAATTGTTTCTTCCTTGGGAAGAATACCAGTTTAGCAGCAAGAGGGCTCTGGGTGTGCTCAGAAGTTGAGAGGGTCTGAAAGGAGCAATCCTTTTCCAAAAATGTTGATCTAGAACAAAGTTCCACCATGAAGATTCCCATCTTTGGAAGTATTCCCTCTGTGGAACACCTATGATTCAGCAATAAGTTTGGTGTCACAAACAGTGACTTCCCATCACCTTCGTTTCAATCCCAGTTCTGTTAGGTTCAGATATGACTTTGATGTTTTCCCAGAACTCCATTACACTTTTCTCATGCCATGGTGAGGAAATGTTGCTGAAGAAGGGAGTCCACCCTACGGAGTCAAAATACTCTGAGATTTTATAATCTGCCTCATCAAAGTCAGAGAGATTGACCAACTTAGAAGGTATGATTCTCTCATCAAACATAGGATGGTTTGGGTTATTTGATGATGCAGACATATTGGCCATTGAGTACGATTGATCTAAGGAGATTAGGGTGTTGAAGAGTTCTGGCTTTTGAGGATAAGTTGATTGAAGTGTAGTTCCTATGATGATCTTCCAATTCTTAAATAGGCAATCAAGCATGGCTTCGTTTAATGAAGAATAACGGTTACATGCACCAAGCATTATTGAGAGTTGTGCATCGTGCCAATTATGAGAAACCGGTTGATGATACATTGATCCTCGTTGCGCCATAACACATTTAATGATAATCATGAACACATACATGACTCTTCATTTACTAAAAAATACACATATATTCACGCATATAATGCAGATAATTTACACACAAACAAGTAATACGTATATATTAGGACATTTATTATGCAATAATTTATTTTCACAAGTGCTCTTATGTAATAGTAATTTCGATAAAACAAAACATTCAGCAAACAATTATATTTAAACTTAGATTTAGACAAGGATAGGAAAGGTGTTACCCGGTTGTGATCTAGAGATAGATACACTTTCCTTTTCCAGCTATATCCTTCTAGAAATGCCTTGTATGAATAATGAGTTTTAGAAGTGATTTTATTTTCTCATTATCATTCTTTAGAGTTGCTTCAGCTTGGTGAGATTTCCATCTTCTGAGGATCTACTCCTTCTGCATTTGTTAGATGCTCAACCCGAAGGTGAGCTTTGATACCAATTGTTAGAACCACAGGAAACACTAGAAAGGGGGGGTTGAATAGTGTTTTAAAAACTTTGATGGTTTTTGGAAATCTTTAATATAAAACATGAATATGGGCACTGTTAAAAATAGTCTTAAGATCAGAGATAGGTATGAAACATGCGAAAGATAAGAAAAACAATGTTTCTTCTAAAACTTAAGATTGTTTTAAACAGAGGCTTCTCAAAGTATCTTCTGAAGATTAATACAAGAGTATTTTCAGCACAGTTTCTGAAATGTTTCAGATGACTAGAGGTTGTCTGAAGTCTGTTCCTGTTTGTTGAACTGATCTCTTTCAGACTCACTTCTGAGAATTTATTTCAGAAGTTCTTCAAGGAACATTCTTTGTAAAGCTTCAAATGATATAAGAGAAATCTCATGTTTTGTTCATATGAAAGATCATTTTATTGAAATAGTTGTGTTAAGTTTATTATAGAAAAATACTTTTCAAATTCCAACTTAAATATGAAAACTGGAAATAAGAGATTAAAAAAAAGACTTAGGCATAGAGATTTCAGACAGGCTTTTAAGTGGCTGTCTGAAGTTTTCAGACGGCTTTGTAAAAACTAATTTTAAAAGATGTTTTGTGTCTTTATAAAATACCAGATTAATTATTCTGACCCCTTGATTAGTATAAAAAGAATTTATAAGAGATAAGGGTAAGAAAACTTAGCCAAGGAATTTATCCTGGTTCACTCACTACCACTGTGAGCTACGTCCAGTCCCAATGGCAAACAACCACTGGATTTCCACTATATGAATATTCAGATTACAAGCTTGAGTGTGGAGTACAGTCTCTCCAGACACAGTGAGTACAGTCATCTCCAGACAAACGAATACAGTCTCTCCAGACACAACGAGTACAGTCTCTCCAGACACAATGAGTACAGTCTCTCCAGACACAACGAGTACAGTCTCTCCAGACACAACGAGTACAGTCTCTCCAGACACAACGAGTACAGTCTCTCCAGACATCACAAGTATTCTTTTCTATCAAGCCTCTTCAGGCTCTACCACAAGTATTCTTTTCTATCAAGCCTCTCCAGGCTCTACCACGAGTATTCTTTCTTCCACCAAGCCTCTCCAGGCTCTCAGACACTTATCCAAGTGTAGAGTATTCTTTCTTCCACCAAGCCTCTCCAGGCTCTCAGACACATAAAGTGCTTACAAATTAAACTAAGTTTAAGTTTCCTCGAAACATAAACTTAATATTTTCCTGTACTAGAGGTTAACTGAGTACTACTCAGGATACCATGGATAAATCTAAGTACAAGGGTAAGACAGTGATACAAGTATATAAGTTTAAGTACAATCCCTGTCTCTGATATGAGGAATACCATCCTCTGAGAATTGGCTAGGTAGATACTGACTTTAAGCTCCAGCCTTGTTCTCCAGCCATTGGTTTCCATGGGTTACATTCTCACCCGTATCATTGGAAAAACCAAGGCATACTTACAGCTTCAAACCATTTTTGGTTCATATGAGGTTAAGCACAGCCTGGTAGGTTGTTCAACTGAACAACTGCTATTTTGACTAGCATAGTTGATTCAAGTAAGTGTGGTCAACACCGATAGGATTTTCTGATGCATCTTGATCAACTGATTGAACCAAGTGAATGTGTTCAACATCTTCAAATTCTTTCTTGAGGCTATTTATAACATTGTTCTGTTGGAATATAGTCGTTTGAAGATGATTCATAATACCGTTGAGATGTTGATGATGTGGCTCATATAGCCGTTACTTAATAGTGTCTCAAACGGTTGCTTCTTCTTTAGCAGATGTGTTCAGACAGTCCTGTTCTGACACTTTTGTAGATGAGCTCTTTTAGAGAGATTTTCTTGATATTATTTTGCATGTTCTCTCTCTTGATAACCTTTTACTTTTCTTCAGCTGACTTCTGATTTTCTCTGTTTTTCTTAGGAGTGTATATGAGGAGGTATCTGTTGGATTGTCCTCTTGCTTATTTTGTATATGCTCCTTTTCTGTTTGCTTCCTGACACCATTTCTTCTTTCTTCTTTGAGTGAGGTGTCTTGTTCAATGGCTGTTTCTTGCAGATGATAAAATATGTTTGAAATAAAATATGTTATTCAAACATTTCTCTTTGTTGCTTCTGCTTAGTCTCCTGAGCTTTTCTTGTGCTTTCTTTTGGATTGGTGATGATGATATTTCCGTTGTGATACCACCTTTTAGAGAAAGCATTGAATGCTATTCAATTCATCGTGAGACACGCTTCTGGGTGTCTTCACAATTCTGACAGAGTACAACGTTGGTGCTGCTATAAGGCTGCCATCGTTGTTGCTGCAATTTCTTGCATTGCAGAGATTTCCTCAGTGGTGTATGAAATTCAAAATCACCAGGAAAGGTCTCTGTGTTCCTTGCCATAAACGTGTTTGAAAAGGTACGTGCAGAAGAGGTTCAGAAAAGTCTTCACAACTTCAGCAGAGGGTGCCACGTCATAAGTGAGACTTCAGACAGCACTGATACTTCAGACGGGTTGAACTACTTCAGACAGCTCCAACTCTTCAGACGAGTTCTGCTTCTTCAGACAGCTTCGTTTCTTCAGAAAGCTTCTTTGCTTCAGAAGGCTTCCTTGCTTCAGACAGCTTCTTTTCTTCAGACTGCTTTATGTTGTCTTCATATGGTCTTCACGTCTTCAGACAGTTTGCGCACTTCAGACGAGTTGCATTCTTCAGACAGCTTCTTTATAATTGATCCTGCATTTGTTCTTCTGATCCTAATCTTCTGTTTCTGATTACTATTTCATCCTGAAACACAATCAACAAACCAATACCTTTCTCAGTAGAATCTGTTTATATAATCTTATTTGTTAATCATTAAAACTAAAGGATATTAAGTCTTTGAGTCAAGTTTGAATGCTCAAACTGATTAATAGACTTCACATATGGATCTAGCTATCTGCATGCTGAGTTATCTGGCATGTGTCCTTATCCGGTTCGAGAGTATCTCGTACATATCATAAGCCTCCCAAGCTACGAAGTGATATTCAGTGAAGTAGCTTGTTCATTTTGGTTCTCCTCTACCCGAGCATATCATAAGCCTCCCAAGCTACGAAGTGATATTCAGTGAAGTAGCTTGTTCATTTTGGTTCTCCTCTACCCAAATGGTGCCTTTATTTGGGTCTGTTCGGTCCTATTTCACATATGTTATCAGCCGTTGCAGTTGAATACTGATCGTTGGATTAGCTTGATCTTCACCGTTCGTTGTTACAACAGTCGCGCCTTTTGGCTTACCCGACTCTTCATTTTCGTGCCTTTTGGGATTCTTAACGTTTCACGCCCTATATAGGGTTTTGATGAAACCTTTCCTTTTTACGAAAGCTTTCATCTTTCTGTTCTTCCTTGTTTCATTTTTCCTGTGCTTCCGCGTCTTCGTTTTCTCTGTGCTTCAGCGCCGTTCGTGCTTTCCGTTTTTGTGTTTCCTGCTTCTCTTTCTGCTCTCAGGTACACGCCCTTCTCCTCTGTTGCCTTTTCTTCATTTTTAGCTATGTCTTCTAGAGCAACTTCTGAGTTTTCTGGTGAGGGTTCCGATGGTGAGAGTTATCATGGTAGGGCACCATCCATTTCTATTTTGAGTTCTACTGATAGCACAGGTACTGATTCCTCTAGTGAGGATTTGGGTGAGGGTAATGCTGGGTCTTCTTACGGTGCCCCTATCTTGGTTGATGTTTCCCGTGAGGAGGGGGAGGGTTCTGGTGCTCCTGGGAAAAAGAAAAAGAAGAAGGTATTAAAGTATTCTGGTGAGGGTGAGTTTGAAGGTTATGTGTTTAAGGTTGACGAGGAAGACAAAGACGAGTCTGAGTATGACTTTGTGGGTTATTCCTGGTTGCGGAGTTGATCCAGGATTCTTCCTCGGTATATACCAATGAACCCTCTCTTAGGAAGTTTGTTGGTCAAATAAATTTTACCCGACCGAGTACTAAGGGTTCCATAAATTGTAGTTGGTATAATCCGGGAGATAGGATCTGTCATCGGCGTGCCTCTAACTCGGTTCACGATGTCGTCTATGTGTTTGATAAATTGTTCAGTGAGTTTAACGTCTGAGTTCCCTTTACTGACTTTGAATGTTCTCTCCTCCGTCTTCTTAACGTTGCTCCTACTCAGCTCCATCCTAATTCTTGGGGCTTTATAAAAGGGTTCCAGATCCTTTGTGACTTTTTTGGTATAATTCCGACCTGTCCCAAATTTTTCTACTTTTTTCAAGTTAAAGTAACTCGTCCCTTGGGTTTAATCCCGATCAACAGTCGATCCAATAGGAGAATAATGGGTCCCTATACCTCTTCCCTCAAACAATTTAAAGATCATTTTTTCTGCCTTTTTAGTGAAAAGGGGGACGAATTCTTTCTTGATGATAATAAAAATTTGACTTTCCCCATATACTGGTCTCCTTGTCCTCGTGCTGTTCTTTCCTTTGAGGCTGATTTCCTTTCTCCCGAAGAGTTGATTGAGGTGAATTTTCTGAAAGAGGCCACTGGGTTGAAGTGTGGCAAATTGATTAAGTTAGAGAACAAGTCCGCTGATCTTAAGAGATATATTGGTATGCTTTGATCTTGTTTATTTATTTTGTTTAGGCTTTTCTCAGTATGACAATTTTATTCATATTTCTTTGACTGTAGAGAGTATGGCCAGTGCTTTAGACAAGAAGGTGTTGGCTCATCGTCTTGCGGCTCAACGGGCCGAGAAGGCTAAGGCTGGAACTAGCCAGGCCGAGAAGACCTTGGGTGAAGCTGCTTTTGGAGCCCAAGTGTCAAATCCTCAAGCGACATCCTCGGATAAGTCCCCGTCTAAAGAGACTTCCAGAAAGCGTCCTCGTAATTCTTCTCTTTGCTTGGATGTTGTAAAAGATGTCGGTCCTGAGTTACCTACCAAGGGCACGGGTGTGCAGGTGTTTCAGGATTTTACCGGGTCAGGTTTTTTCGTATCTACCCGTTTTGGTCATTAGGCGGACCGAGGATATTTCTGATCGTGACTAAATGCCTTCGGCGGGGCAGAGGGTGGCGGAAGACATTTTTGAAATTGACTTCTCCCGTAGTCTTGTGACACCTTATCCTTCATGATAGGTTTACACAGGGTAGTCTTCTGGAGTAACCTAATGGTCTACTTTGGTAGTATAAGCTCCAACCTTTTTCCTTCTAGGGGAAAAAGGGGTTTTATAATATTTTTTGTATTCTAAGTCTTGTGTGTGGTTGGTAGTCTTCTGGTGTAAAACTTCTGAATTCCAAATGCAAGTTGTCTTTCCTTTTTATTTTCATTTGGACCTCGTACTCTTGGCATCATATCATTAATTTACCAAGTTCTTAATTGAATCCCAAAGGTAAAATTAAGAAAGTAATGATCCTGAGCAAAGTGAAAATTTTGTACGAGGGTGTGAAAAAGATAATTTCGTAAAATTACTGAAATGTTGAACCTGGTTCTTGTAGTAAAACGGAGGTGGTGTGCCAAACACCCTCTCAGTACGAGGAGCTGATCCTTGTGACAATATTCAAATGTTGAACTTGGATTAGGGGAGGATCCACTAGGTGCGATGAGTTTAATCTTAAAAAACTAACCTGCTCAGTACGAGTACTTCTAGGTACGAGTAGTTGATCTTTGTGACAATATTCAAGTGTTGAACTTGAATTATGGGAGGATCCACTAGGTGCGATAAGTTTAATTTTGAAGAATTAACCTGCTCGGTACGAGTACTTCTAGGTACGAGTAACTGATCTTTGTGACAATATTCAAGTGTTGAACTTGAATTAGGGGAGGATCCACTAGGTGCGATAATTTTAATCTTGAAGAATTAACCTGCTCGGTACGAGTACTGCTAGGTACGAGTAGTTGATCTTTGTGACAATATTCAAGTGTTGAACTTGAATTATGGGAGGATCCACTAGGTGCGATAAGTTTAATCTTGAAGAATTAACCTATTCGGTACGAGTACTGCTAGGTACGAGTAGCTGATCTTCTAGATCTTATGTGTCACGTCTTTTGGAGAGTAAAATTTAACTCGTTACCCTGAGATGAGACTCAGTTTTTAGAGCATAGATTTGGCGAATCACGTCTTCCCTTTGGAGAATTTAACTCGTTACCCTGATATGAGACTCCGTTTTTAGAGTGTAACTCGTTACCCTGAGATGAGACTCAGTTTTTAAAGTGTAAGCTCGTTACCCTAAGATGAGACTCATTTTTTAGAGTGTAAGCTCGTTACCCTAAGATGAGACTCAGTTTTTAGAGCATAGGTTTGGCGAATCACGTCTTTCCTTTGGAGAATTTAACTCGTTACCCTGAGATGAGACTCAGTTTTTAGAGTGTAAGCTCGTTACCCTGAGATGAGACTCAGTTTTTAGAGTGTAAACTCGTTACCCTGAGATGAGACTCAGTTTTTAGAGCATAGATTTGGCGAATCACGTCTTCCCTTTGGAGGAGTTAATGGAGATAAAATATAAGACAAATATAATTATTTATTGGTTTATAGTCAAAATTAAGCCTCGTTAAAACCTTTCTCGGTAAAAACCCTCCTTAGGGATAAAAAAACCAAGAAAGGAAAAAGAGTACCTAACCTGACTGTCATCATACAATCTGTAGTTAACTGAAATAAAATCTTAGATGTTTGGCGTTCCATGTCCTAGGTATGGGTCTTCCTGTTAGTTTTTCCAACTCGTATGCCCCGAGACCGACTTCTTTCTTGATTTTGAATGGGCCTTCCCAGTTCGGGGCGAGCTTCCCATGTCTTGGGTCTTTTCTTGCTTGCTTGATTTTTCGTAAGACCAAGTCTCCCTTTATGAATTTCTTGGATTGAACTTTTGAGTTGTATCTTCTGGCTGATCTATCCTTAAAAACTTGTTCTCTGAGGTGTGCCACTTCTCGTTCTTCTATTAATAAATCCAGTTCGGTTCTCAAATTATTTTCATTCTCTCCAGCATTAAACTCTTGAACCCGAGGGCTCATGTAGGATATCTCTACAGGGATCATCGCATCGCTTCCATAGGTCAATCGGTACGGTGTTTCTCCTGTTGCCGATTGAGGTGTGGTGTGATATGACCACAAAACCATTGGTAGTTCTTTGGTCCATCTTCCCTTTGCTTCTCCGAGTCTTTTCTTCAATCCATTGAGTATTATTTTGTTGGCCGCTTCAGCTTGTCCATTTGTCTGTGGGTGCTCAACTAAAGCCTTGATGTGTTTCATGTTATATTCTCTGCATAGGTCGGTAAATTCCCTGCAATCGAATTGCTTTCCATTGTCTGATATTATTGTGTTTGGGATACCATACCGGCATATTATCTGTCTCCAGATGAATTTACTTATTTTTCCTGAAGTTATTGATGATAAGGGCTCTGCTTCGATCCATTTGGTGAAGTAGTCGATGGCGACAATTAGGTATTTGACCTGTCCAGGAGCTAGTGGGAATGGGCCGAGGAGATCTATCCCCCACATTGCGAAGGGCCACGGGAACGTAATACTGTGTAGTTCCTTTGGACTCATGTAGCTGAACTTTGCGAATTTTTTACAAGCATCACATTTTTTCACGAACTCTTTAGCGTCAGCCCTTAATGTTGGCCAATAAAATCCAGCTCTCAGAATCTTGGCTGCTAATGATCTTGCTCCCCCATGGCTTGCACATACTCCTTCATGTACTTCCTTCAAGATGTAGCTTTGTTGATCATTTGTGATGCATCTTAGCTGGGGGGATGAATATCCTCTTCGATAGAGTTGTCTGTTTATGATTACGTAGAAGCTGGAGTGGTACATGATTTTCCGAGCTTCGATCGGATCAGAAGGTAACCTGTTGTTCTGAAGATATTGAAAAAAAAGGGTTATCCAAGAATCTAAAGTGGTGATGTTTATTACCTCTGAATCTTCATCGATACTTGGTTTTTGTAGGGTTTCCTGTATAACCGTCTTGTTGCATCCCGATTTTTTCGTACTCGCGAGCTTGGATAACATATCGACTCTCAAGTTTTGCTCTCTAGTTATGTGCTGAATTTTAAAGCCTGCAAAGTTAGTTACTAAGCTTTTCACCTTATTCAAATATCTGGAAAGTTGAGGATCTCTTGTTTGATATTCTCCTCCAACCTAGCCTGTGACCAACTGTGAGTCACTGAAGACGGTTATACAGATCACTCCGACTTCCTTGGCTAGGAGCAGTCCTGCAATGAGCGCTTCGTATTCTGCCTGATTATTGCTTGCTTTAAATTCAAAACAAAGGGATTGTTCGAGAACCAAATTATTTGGTCCTTCTAGGATGACTCCGGCTTCGCTACCTTTTATATTTGATGCTCCATCGACATAAAGGGTCCAAAGTTGCTCTTTTTGTTCATCAGCTGGGGTGAGCTCTACCAGGAAATCTGCTAGGATTTGTGACTTAATTGGTCCTCTTGGTTGGTAGTTTATCCCGAATTCTGACAACTCCACCAACCATTTGATCATCCTCCCTGCCAGCTCGGGCTTATGCAAGATCTGCCTTATTGGTTGATCAATTTTTACAACTACCTGATGAGTCTGGAAATATGGTCTAAGTCTTCGTGCTGCTGTTATTACTGCAAGAATTACCTTCTCAATTTTTTGGTACCTTATTTCAGGGCCTTGCAGAGCTCTACTCACAAAATAGATTGGTTGTTGTCCATCAGGATTTTCTTGAACCAAAACTGCACTGATAGCTTGTTCGCTTACTGCCAGGTATGCTAAGATTTCTTTCTCCGGATCTGGTTTCTTTAAAATGGGAGGTTGTGATAGGTAGGTCTTGATTTGCTGGAAAGCTTGTTCGCACTCCTCTATCCATTGGAATTTACTCCCTTGTCTAATAGATTGGAAAAAAGGTCTCAAACGTTCTCCAGATTTAGACAAAAATCTGGATAAGGCTACAATTCTTCCAGCCAGTCTTTGTACTTCCTTCATGTTGGATGGGCTTTTCTTTGCTAAGATAGCTTGACATTTCTCTGGGTTCGCCTCGATTCCTCGGTCAGTTAACATGAAACCAATGAATTTTCCGGAATGAACAGCAAAAGAGCATTTCTCTGGGTTGAGCCTCATATTGTATTTCCTGAGTTGGTTGAAAATTTCTTGGAGATCATCAATATGCTTTCTGTCCGTTGGAGTCTTGACCACCATGTCGTCGATGCAGACTTCTATATTGCGCCCAATCTGCTCCGCAAATACCTTGTCCATCAGTCTTTGATATGTTTCCCCGGCATTTTTTTAATCCAAAGGGCATAACTTTGTAGCAGTAGTTGGCCATATCTATGATAAAAGCTGTTTTGTCTTCATCCACCGGGTTCATTATGATCTGATTGTAACCCGAATAAGCATCCATAATGTTGAGATATTTGTAACCAGAGGCTCCGTCGACTAGGTGGTCCACGCTGGGGAGCGGATAGGCGTCCTTAGGGCATGCTTTGTTCAGGTCGGTGAAGTTAGTGCACATCCTCCACTTCCCATTGGATTTTTTGACCATGACGACATTCGCAAGCCATGTGGTATATTCAATCTCCCTGATGAAACCAGCTTCTAACAGTTTCTTTGATTCTGTTAGTGCTGCATTCCTGCGCTCCTCACCTAGTCTTCGTTTCCTTTGGGAGATGGGTTTGATCTTTGGATCGATCATTAGCTCGTGACATACAAAATCTGGGTCGACCCCTGGCATGTCTGCAGGAGTCCAGGCAAATAAGTAAGAATTTTCTTTTAGGATTTGTATTACCTGGTGTTCTTCTTTGGGTGAGAGACTTGTCCCAATCCGAGTTGTTTTATCTAGTTTATCGCCGATTTGGACAATTTTTAGCTCCTCGGTAGGTTGAGGTCTTCTATCCGAGAAGTCGATTCTTGGGTCTAGCTCGGTAGAGTGGATCCTGAGTTCAGCTCCAGAATCTTTGTTGGAATATCTCCTTGTTTCCAGGCTTTTTACATAACAACGCCGAGCTTCGTCCTGTTCGGGTCTCATAACTCCTATCTTTTAGTCATCAACATGAAATTTCATAGTTAAATGGGGAGTTGAAACGATTGCTCTCAAAGCATTTAAGGTGGGTCTCCCAATAATAATATTATAAGAAGTAAGAGCATTGACAAGTAGATATTTTACGTTTACAATTTTGTAAATCCCATCAGACCCAAAGGTCATTCTAAGGTTTACATAACCTCTTACCTCTACCTGTTCTCCCACGAATCCTACCAGGCTTCCATCAAAAGGATGAATAGTATCTGTTGGGAGGGAAAGATCCTCGTAAGTCTTCCAGAATAGGACGCCAACAGAGCTTCCTTGGTCGATCAAGACTCTTCTGACCGAGCAACCTTCAATGTTTATCCGGACCACCATTGGATCATCCTGATTCATGTCCTTTAAACCTGCGAAGTCCCTGTCAGAGAAAGAAATGACAGGATGGGATTTACCTGACTGCTTCCGTTCCAATTTATTTACTGAACAAATTGTTCTAAGGTGTCTTTTTCTGGAAGAGGAGGTAGGTCCGCCTCCTGCGAATCCTCCTGAAATGGTGTGAATGGATCAAGCTCTTCTCCTAGGTGTGCTTGGTCCGGGATTCCTTTATGGGGATTCGTCCCTATTTCTTCTACGATCATAATCTACCCGAGCTGCTTCTTTTTTATTTTTCTGCCTGCCATCGTACACATATCTCCCGAGGTGACCAAGTTTGATGAGTTGTTCGATTTGATTTTTCAAAGTCCAGCAGTCATCAGTATTATGCCCAAATGCGCGATGAAAATCACACCTTTTTGTCCGATCAACCCCCTCAGGGGTATCCTTAAGGGGTGGGGGAAGTTCGATGATTCTTGAATTATATACCTCGCGCAAGATTTGGCTCCTTCTAGCATTTAGAGGAGTGAAGTGATCAAAAATTGGGGCTGGTTGGGGCGGTCTAGCCGACCATCCATTTTTCTTTCCTGGGTGGTTCTTGAAGTTGTAGTTCCCTTTGTTATTTTGTTGACTAATGTGTCGAGAGGAACCGTCCTTTTCTAATGGTTTTGTTAGCATGGCTCAGAGTCGTCTTTTGGCTACGGCTGCTTCCTCCGCATCTATCTGACCTGAGGCTTTGCGTCTGAAGTCAGCTATGTCGATTGGTTTTGACTTGGCTAACTCGTCTGCGAACTGACCTTCTTTTACTCCGTTGATGATCGCCCTGAGATGTATCTTAGGATCGAGCTCTTTTACTTGCATAGCTTCTTTGTTAAAGCGATTGATGTAATCTTTAAGTGGCTCATCGTCACCTTGAAGTATGCTAAACAGACTGTCTTCTATTTTCTTGAAAGGACAGCTTGATGAGAATTGGTTCTTAAAGGCTGTGCTGAACTCCTTAAAATCTTTAATTGATCCATGAGTCAGAGTTGAGTACCATTGCAGTGCGGGCCCTGTCAAAGTCCCTGGAAAAATCTTACATAAAACAGGATCAGTAGCACCTGTTGTGAGCATTATTGTATGAAATCTAGTAAGATGTGAATTTGGATCAGTTGTTCCATCGTAGACAGGCAGGTCAGGGAATTTAAAATATCTTGGTAAAGGAACAGACATTATATAGTCAGTAAAAGGATGAAAACGTGAATCAGTATGATTATTCTCATGAACCTGGGGTCTTGAACGTTCTGAGGGAGTTCAAGTCCTTGAAGAGTACACGTCCTCCTCCTCTTCCCGAGAGTCTCGCGTATCATTCAGTTGTTCTCGCATCACTCTATTTTCCTCCAAAACCCTTTGGTTCTCCTGTCTGAGTTGTTCGAGCTGTTGAGCAAGCTCCTGCAATGTCGGTCCATCTTCGTTGGCGTTAGACCTTGTTTTTACCATCTTTTGGAAATTCTTGTGGTACTCTGGGAGAGTTTTACCAGAGCCCCACGGTGGGCGCCAAATGTTCTTACAAGGCCTAAATTCTACTCGGATAGTACATCTAGGCCAAGTGAAGAAGCTAGTGTGTGTTTTGACGCTGCCTATGCCCGTCCTTTTATAGGTGCTGTGGGTATTCTCCATATATGGCATGATTGGATAATTGAAGTGTATCTTGCGTAGATTTAGTTGTCAGATCAATTCTTTCCTTATATGTCTGATCTTCTCCTTATGTTAGGCCATGGGTCCGGCTATCTGCATGCTGAGTTATCTGGCATGTGTCCTTATCCAGTTCGAGAGTATCTCGTACATATCAATTATATATCATTTAAATAATAAAATCGATTATTTCTTTTATCCATTCTATCTTCAATTAAAAAATGACATTTAATAATTTGTTTATATACGTATTTTAGTGCTTTTATAATTAAACATATATATGTTTTCGCAATATAATGATTATCATTTAAATAATAAAATTGATTATTTTTTTTTTTTTTGTCCATTCTATCTTCAATTAAAAAATGACAATTTAAACAATATAATTAACAATTATGAGCCAGTGATAATATTATCACTTAATAAAAATCATTATTTAAATGGAGGGACGAGTACAAGAAAAGGAGCTAGATGCCTAGATGAGACATTAGAATCCTAATACTTACTTATTCATAATTTGCTAATGAACAATATAATCATTAAACTGCTAAAATTCGAAAGGAACGTGCGGAGTTAGTTAGCTCATAATAACAAAGTACTACAATACAATGAATACAAGAGTTATTCTTAACGAGCGTCATGCTCCAAGAAAAAGTGCATTGCAATTTGCATAGCTGAAAAGCAAACATTAATTAGCATAATATCAAGTCTACATATTCAAGGACAAATTGTGACGGAGAATGCCAAGACCCTGCCAAACTTATGTTCCTTATATTTACCTTCCAAAAACAAGGATAGCCAAGCCTCGTTTCCATCGTCCCGTATCTATCAATCGCTTTTGGAAATCACCAAGCCACCATTCATCAATGTCATCGTTCACATTACATAGTCACACATATCAAACACTTACAATTTTTTTTATGTCATCGTTCATAATCAAACCCAAATTTGTCTTCTTATGTTAAAATTTCTCAGTTCATCATTTTATAAGGTGAAAAATTTGTATTTATTTTATTAATTAACGGATTTTAATAGGAATCTACTTATTAAATTTCTATAAAGAGTGAATAAATACAAAATGTACCCTCACTTTATACACAGTTCTACTTTTGTATATA
Organism: Sesbania bispinosa; assembly: GCA_026901365.1. Lineage (NCBI taxonomy): Eukaryota > Viridiplantae > Streptophyta > Magnoliopsida > Fabales > Fabaceae > Sesbania > Sesbania bispinosa. The sequence goes on along the minus strand of QLOH01000509.1, from coordinate 422,951 downwards.
TATACACACAAATCTCACACACAAACATGCACCCTTTGTTATTCTTGTAACTCATAGTGAGAGAATGGCCTCTTCAACCTTTCCAACTGTGAACAAATGCACCTCTATTGGGAGGGAAAAACATACCGTGGTTGCAGACATGGATGGAACCTTACTCATAGGTCGTAGTTCATTTCCTTACTTTGCTTTAATAGCCTTTGAAGCTGGTGGGGTTTTAAGGCTTTTGTTCTATCTATTGGCTTCCCCTATTGCTGGCCTTCTCTATTACTTTATCTCTGAGTCTGCTGGCATACAAGTTTTGATCTTTGCATCAATGGCTGGCATGAAATTGTCCAGCATAGAGTCAGTGGCGAGAGCTGTTCTTCCAAAATTCTATTCGGGTGATCTTCACCCTGAGACATGGCGCGTGTTCTCTTCATGTGGGAAACGTTGTGTGCTGACGGCTAATCCGAGGATCATGGTGGAGCCTTTCTTGAAGGATTTCTTGGGTGCTGATTTGGTTTTGGGGACTGAGATTGGAACTTATAAAGGAAGAGCTACTGGGTTGATTTGTAAGGATGGGATCCTTGTTGGAGAGAAAAAAGCAGATGCTCTTAAGAAAGCTTTTGGAGAGGAACAGCCAGATGTTGGACTTGGAGATAGACTCACTGATGCTCCCTTCATGGCTTTGTGCAAGGTAAATCACAAATGATTAATTTCATTTTGGTTTTATAATTAATTTCTTCTTTTTCTACATTAGTAAATCACAATTAATGTTATTTTAAAAGTACTTAGTGTTGCATCTTGATTATATGGAAATCAACACCTATTGGGCTTGCTAGTGTAGTGGATCTGGGCTCATCACTTCATGGTAATCTTGTCACTGGAAAAATATTTAATGACATATTTCAGCATAAATGTTGCTATAACTTTTAGAGCAATGATTCACCTAAATAAAACCGTGAATCCATCAAATGTCCCACATGACTGTGTGTTATCACCTTACTTTTTCTCTCTCTTTTTTTTCTGTGCTAAAATAACACGATGACACATTTAATGTACCCACTATTTTATGTAAATTACTCTTTTTCTTAATTAGAAAAAATGGCATACTACGTTAATAAATAATGAGGATGTATTCATTAATTATAAAATGAGCTCACTAGTCATTTATAACATGTTTGATTTAACATTGAAACATATTAAACTCACGTTTTTAATGCTAAAAATAATTGCGTTGGAGAATCCAAACTTGAGTTACTTTATCTAATTTAAATCAATAATAAATGCAATTCATTTAAGCACTTTAGTTTTTCCAATTTTCTTATATTCCAAGTGTATTACAAAGAAGATAGAATTTCAAATCAAGAAGAACATACATATATAATATAACTTTTTGTGCATTCAGGAGGGTTACATAGTACCATCCAAACCAAAGGTGAAAGCAGTGACAAGTGACAAGCTCCCAAAGCCCATCATCTTCCATGATGGAAGACTTGTACAGAAACCTACACCTCTAATGGCTTTACTCATCATTCTCTGGATCCCCATAGGGTTCCCCTTAGCATGTTTAAGAATAGCAGCAGGATCACTCCTCCCCATGAAGATGGTCTACCATGCCTTTTGGGCACTTGGTGTCCGTGTCATAGTTAAAGGCACACCACCACCACCAGTGGAAAAATCCAACCAAACAGGGGTTCTCTTCATTTGCTCCCACAGAACCTTACTTGATCCAATTTTCCTCTCCACCGCACTCCGCCGCCCTATCCCGGCAGTAACCTACTCAGTCTCCCGCCTCTCCGAGATCATCTCACCCATCAAAACCGTTAGGCTTAGTCGTGACCGTGCAACAGATGCATCCATGATCAAGAAGCTCTTGAAAGAAGGTGACTTGGCTATATGCCCTGAAGGAACAACTTGTAGGGAACCTTTTCTTTTAAGGTTTTCTGCTTTGTTTGCTGAATTGACTGATGAGCTTGTCCCTGTGGCTATGGTGAACCGCATGAGCATGTTCCATGGAACCACTGCAAGAGGGTGGAAAGGGATGGACCCTTTTTACTTCTTTATGAATCCTAGTCCTGTGTATGAGGTCACTTTCTTGAACAAGTTGCCTACAGAGTTAACTTGTGGTTCAGGCAAGTCAAGCCATGATGTTGCGAATTATATACAAAGGGTGATAGCTGCGACTTTGTCTTATGAGTGCACTAGCTTTACTAGAAGAGATAAGTACAGAGCACTTGCTGGTAATGATGGAACTGTTGTGGAGAAGCCTAAGGCCAACAAAGTAATGGGTTGCTAAATTTTGCACCTTTTCAGTTTTATTTGTTGAAAATTTTAGTTTCATGTTTCCAAAGGTAAAAGTAGGTGATCAAGTTCATTCTACATGTACACGATGGTGAAATAATTGATGAAAGAATAGAAGTCATATGAATATTTCAAATAATGAGAGAATAATTTGGTGTATTATTTCTTTTTGTTAATTAATGAGAAGGAGATCATGGCACGAATATTAATTATTAGAGTGTTTAGATGTGAGAAACGTTGTTTGTACAACCACAATATTTACAATAAAGAGAGAGATAGAGATCAAAGAAAGAAAAGAGAGAGGAATGTGAGATGCGATGGAGAGAGATTGAGAGAAAAATGTGTTGTATAAACTGTTATAAATTTTTTGTTATATGAATAAATTATCTCTTTAGTTATTATGATTAGAGTGATGCAATGCAATCCCTACTTTTTAATAATTTTAAAATCGGTTATGTTGGGATAAAGATTGGTGTACACATTTCTAAAGTGTATACACCTTTTTTGACATGGGAAAGATAGGAAGGGGGAAATGATGTAAAAGAAAAATAACAAGAGAGAGAGGGAGAAAAAAAGGTGAAGAAAAAGATATATAAGAAATTCAGCATATGAAAATCATTTTTATTTAATAGAAAAATACCAATATGTACACTCCAAATTTAGAATGTTGAGGTGGAAGGAAATACATAACGATAGAAAGAAAAATGAAAAAGAGTGCAAAAAGACCCTTTTATAACAAGCCTTATATTAGTTATATAAGAATCAATTTTAAAATGGAAATTTTAATTAATGGTGTTTATTTTTTCAATCGGTTCTTATACAATTGATGTAGAAAAAAATGATATTCTAAATTGGTTGAATGTATATATAACTGATCTAAAAGATACTTTCTAGTTCGGCTATATGTTCAATTGGTTTAGAAAGTCAGTTAAACAATAAAAAAACTAAAGCACTCAAGGCATTCATGTCGCAAACTAGTTCATGCTTTGCATACCATTTTCCCTGCACCTATGTCTCGCGTCCACTGCACTGTCGCCGTCTTGCATTTTGTGTTGTCCTAGGTGTAAGGAGTTTCACCCTATCATTTCATTCAACGTTTCGATTTTCTCATGCGTTTTTTATTTATGAATTGTTTAAGCTTTTTTTTTTGCATATATCAAGTTCGCTAATGATAGGTTTTAATGGTATATGATATGTTTGATTGGTTTTCTAGATATCAAATCGGTGTTTGAAATCTTTTTTCGATGATTATATATTAACAAGTTAGGGTTTTGTTAGTACCTCAAACAAACATTCATATATTTTGGGTGGGATGATGAGTTGGTAAGTAAGAATTCTTGCCTTTTGTTTACTCCATTGAAATCAATTTTGATTTTTATTAACAGTTGATAATGTTATTGGTAGGAAGTTAAGCTCAAAAGAAAATCACTAGATGTGACTGGTGGAGTGAAGAAGAAGAAGAAGGAAAAAAAGAACAAATAAAGAAATCAAGATAAACTTTTGCAAGCACGTTAAAGATGAAATTTTAGTGTGTCGATATTTGTGTTTCAAATGTAGAGAATTATCCCCTATGTTATTTCCTTAACTGTGGTCTGTTGTTAAGTTACAATGTGTGTGGTCATACTCGTAATCATAGCTTAACCTAGACGATTGAGTAAGAAAACTCATTGTGTTGGATCGTTCAACGTATATGCATGTTAAAACAAAACCTTGATTCCTGTTATATGGTACAATCATCTTGTAAAGTGGTAAATGGTTCTAGTTAATGTCTCAGATAGTTCTATTACATGTATTGCAGTAATGGTTCATCATAAAATTCCATCCTAGATTGATTTTTTTTGTAGTGACACTACAACATTTTAGGCTTTAGGCAACGATTTTTTAGACAACATTTAGAAAACCGTAGCTGAAAAACATAATAGGCAACGTTTTTGTTAACCGTGGAATCTTTCTTTGTCAACATTTTCATAACCGTTCCTGAAACACATGATGGGCAACATATTTGCCAACCGTTCCTAGAACTTGTAATATGCAACGGTTCTTTAACCGTAGATACAATAACTTTGGCAACTAATATAAAACCGTTCTTATAACGTGTATAAACAACATTTTATTCCTATTTGAAGCATCACAGCAGAAATCGTTGCCAGAAAATACAATAGGATATTTGTGTGTTAAACAATATTTGTTCTAATTTTATCTAAGAGAAACCAATATCATATATAAATCTGAATGGTGCTAACAAAAAAAAGGTTTCAAAATACCCACCCAAAAATTATAAGTCTTAAATGAAGGAAATATAATTTTCTAAAACAAGAATCAAACTTTTTCCAGTATCATATAAGTTTTAACAACTAACAAAAATTAAAGTCCCTAAAATAATTAATTGAATCCCTAAAAAACTAATCCTCCTCCAAAATTAATTGACCCGGAGCTCTCACATGAGTCCCTCATCCCTCATCACTAAATCAATCCCTAAAGCTAAATCACTAAGGCTCTCGAGCGCCCCTCTTCCGTCGTTTCCTCCCGTGCGGCGTCCTCCGTCCTCTGTCTTCCTATGCGTCGTGCATCGTTCCTCCGTCCTCCTTCTGCAGTGCGTCATCCCAAAGCTGCCTGTGCGCTATCTATCGTCTGCCACCAATTCCCTTCCCAAAGCTGCATGTGCGTCTTGTCTGCATTGGGGATGACTACGAGGAGGATGTCCCAGGACTCTGATTTTATTCTATCTCATGCCACCCCTTTCTCTCTCTCTCTATCTCTGTTATATCTAGGGTTTCTTGAAGTTCATGGCTTCTCATTTTGATAATGTAAGTGTTAACATCCCTCGCCATTTTCTTCTCTAAATCCCTCTTCTTATTCCCATAATAACCTGATTTTTTGTTCTGCCAAATGTATGAATTTGATTTCGCAGACAGATTTAGCGAAAGGCATTCCGGTTTTCTTTTTGTTACCGAGGTGCATTTTCTCAGATTTTTTTATGTGTTAAATTTGTTTGATTGATTCATTCTTCGGAAATGTAGGTTTTAACTATAGTTCGTAATGCGCTTCACACTGCTTGCACTTTTCCACATTCTTTATTTTAGGTACTATTTCCCCATTTTCATAGCCTAATGGTTGCCTTTTGATATGTTTACTTCTTTGAAGCCCTGCATCTTGCCTAGTTGAGTTATTGAGTTTTTCACTTTTTCTTGACTCAATAGTTGCACTATAACAATAATAGCCGTCCTCAGCAAAAAATATTAACTAAGGGAGAGAATTAATTACTTAATATTTTGTGGGAAGGTAATATTTACTTAATATTTTTTGAATTCTTTCTCCCTAAATGGCTTTCAATTCATCAGTAATTAGAGCATCCAAGACGTGAGTTGAATCTGTTAGCCTTTGAAGCCAATCCTTTATAAGTAGGTTTGAGGATTGTTTCTTCTCAATATCTTCAAGTGTAGCCTTGGTTGTAGTGAACAACCTGATGATGAAGAGTATTAAATTTACAAAGTGAAATTAACTGTCAATAAATACCATCAAAGTATGGTTCTAATTTTAGAGTAAAAAGAAACAGAACATATGGAATACCATCAAGAAATGTTGTTAGTTTTATAACTTTTAGTCATTCAGATATATGTTGTGGTTCTTGTTTCCATGGTTTCTATATATATTTGCTTTTGCTGCTTTCTATATATCTATATAACTTTTGCTGCTGCAACTAAACTCCAAAAAGTCTATAAGAATTACTGGACTCGAAGAAACCTTGCATATTGTGCAGAAGTGAATGAAGAGCTATGGTAAGTTTCAATAAAAAAATTAATGTTTTCAAGTGGTATTTTTGCATAAACATCATGCTAGATATGTTATTAACTGATTTTAAATGGTGTATGTATGTAGGTGGAAGCAATTAGACTTTGTTGCTCTCAAACGGAGTTCGGTTTCATTCTTTAATGTCTAGAAACCATAAACTGCCGTGTCACATTGGGCAAGGGCAAGGACAAGGGCAGCTAAGGTATTCAATATTCTAATAATTAATTTTAGCTCTAGTCTTTGTCTTATGCTATTTGTTTGGAATAATTCATTTGGAGCCTCCTAGTTGGTGCCGATTGATAATTGTAATTGTTTCTTCTACATGTTGGCAAAGGTTTATCCAAGGATGACAAGGCATAAAAACTAGCACTACAACATTGTCTTGAAGCTGTAGTCCATGAATCTGAACCCTTCTTTGTAACTATTCCATTAAGTTCATTTTAACTCTGAAATTGAAGTACACTTTTAGTTTCTGTCAATCGAGATATGGTTCCCGCTTCTCAGAATCGAGGCCTTAAAGCTATTGTTGTGAGTTCAACCTTGATATTAATATTTCCCATATGAAGTTTCAGGCATCTGTTTTGCTTTTGGAACGGTTATATGAAAGTTCATATGGTATATATTTTAACTTTAGTGACATATGACTAAGTTCATTATGATTATACTTTAGAAATCTCATAAAAAATCTGATTTGCAATTGCATGCATCTGCTCATTCACAAACTATTGAGAGACCTGTGGATTGAGGCCACCTGTTGCACCCTTCATTTATAGGCAGAGTGGTTCCATACTTCCATTAGGCAGAGACAACAGGGAGAAGGAAGAAAAGAGTCCGGGGGGATAGAAAATGAGGGTAGAATTTATAGAGATATTGAATATGGAGGGAGAGAAGAGACAATAGGGACAACCGCTTTTAGCAAAAGAGAAAAGAGTCTGGGCACCTAGTAGGCTGACCCTGGTGTTGTAGCCAAAGCTGTCACCACTGCTATTTAGGTATAACTCAAATTTCTTTCTATTTTGGGTAAAGAAATTTGCGGAATATTTTTATACTCAAAGTTGTCACCTGGCAGGCTGACCCTGGCCTAAAGATCTAATTCAACCTTACATACCTAGCACATGGAGAGCAATGGAGGCACTGTATGACTCTGGTAAGGCTAAAGCTATAAGGGTGAGCAATTTCTCTTCAAAGAAGCTTCAAGATCTATTAGAGATAGCACGCGTGTCTCCTGCTGTTAACCAAGTGGAATTGCACCCAGGATTGCAGCAGCCAAAGTTACATGCATTCTGTGAATCTAAAGGATATCATCTATCTGTAAGTAAAAGGAGTTGATATTCATTCAAATACATTATTGAGTGACCTGTTGCAAAATCTTGAGGGTTCAGAAAATAGATGATTTCTTTTCTTTTTATATGTATTGTGTGGCACAACATGATGGGTTTGAGCACGCGTCTTTATAAGTGAATATAGTGTAGGGAGGGAGAAAGTGCCATTTCTTGAAGGTGCAGTAGATTCCTATGGTGACTGCTGAATGCCGGGGTGAAGTAGAAGCATTACCAAAATCCAAGTACAAATTAAGGAGAAAAGTGGTTGAATTACTGGAGGTATAGCCAACAGGTAATTCTTTATGTCATGGATATGTTACTGAATTGCGGAAATCTATTTGTTATGTATTTATTCTATTGCCAAGATATTTTATTTGCCTATTTCAGTTACTGGTTTTCTGCATCCATGCCAGCAGGAAATAAACCATTTATGAATTATCTTTGAAAGAATAATCCTTGTTTTCCTTTGTGAATTAGTAGCTCATAGATTCTTTAAACCTTGAGGTTGTTTCATAGTTATGAGATTCTTAATATGCATTTTTCATTATTGATATATTGTATTTATGCGTAGGTATGCTTGGTGTTTTTTGCTTTTGCCAATCATTATTTTAGTTTATATGATTTCTTTTACTTGTTTAAACTCCCTAGATAGGATCTTGTATGATTTCTCATTGGTTCTAGAGAAACGAAAGCAATAATAATTATCATTTGACTTTTGTTTGGTGACACCTATATTTCTACTAAAGGTGGAATCATGGAACTATCTCTGTAGCTTCACGTAAAATTTATGTTTTTATATTTTATCATTATTATTATTTACTTCATAATGTAATGATGAAATTTATGTGAAGGATTCCAATTCTGTTCTTAATTAGGACAAATATCATTGTCTATAAGAATATGAAATTAAATGATGATTAAGTTTATATTTGTCTAACTTACAAGATATGTATTTTATTGTAATTTTTAATGGTGTTATTTTTTTTATTTTTCTCTATTTTTTATCTAATTTAAAATAAATACAGGTTCTATAATAAAATATTTAGGTTGCAGGGAGGAGGTTGTTGAAAACGGAAGAATAGACTTTTCAACTAGCTATGCATTAGCTATGGACATTTCCGTAGCTAAAGACTTAAAAAAACCATTGCTTAAGGTTATAGTAAAACCGTTGGATATAATGATCAGCAACGTTTAAACAAACGTAGCCTAAGCTAATAGACCGTTGCCTAAGGTCTCTTGGGAGTAGGCTTGAAAACCGTTCCCTAAACATGCTTTAAGCAACGGTTATGCTTACTGTGGCTGGAAATGTCAAAAAACCGTTGCCTAATGGAATAGGCAACGACCGATAATTCCACGCCTGCAAAACTGTTGCCGAAACTTTCAGCAACGGTTTTTTTGCTTTCAGGAACGGTTTTTTGTTATTGCTGGATACCAAAAATGTTGTAGTGTGAGTTTTCTTGGCAACAATTGAAAAATCGTTGTCAAAACATAGAATATGTTACGCTTTTTTAATTGTGGATATTTTTTTAGTCAACAGCTGTAAAATTGTTGGCAAAACATAGAATTGCCAATTTTTTTTAAAATTTTGTAGATAATTTCCTAGTTAACGATTATAAAACTGTTGTTAAAACATAGGATATGTAACAATTTTTTAATTGTGGAGTTTTTTTTTAAGTTACAGTTGCAAAATCGATGTCAAAATATATAATAGGCCACGATTTTTAATAGGAAACAAGTAAAAATCATTGCTTAAACCATTAATCAATATCCACTTAAACATTAAGTTTTCAAATTTATGTTTTTTCTAAAATTTTATTTTGCAAAATAAATGCTCTTAACACATAAAACTTCTAACTTTGGTTCTCATCTAGAAGATTTTATAAGGTTATTTTTAAATTTGTGATATATATTATATATACTAAATATATGTGTTGACTTAGCGGATAGAAATTAGTACTTGAACATGAAGAAGTGTGTTCAAATTCCACCTATCCCATATTAATTTTTTCTTACAATTTTTTGCAAAATTTTAGCCTAAAAGTTATTTTGAATGTCATGGCTTATTCCCTTATTTTGGGAAATGGTTACCTAGACCACGTACGTAAAATCGTTGCCAAATCATGGCATAAAGTTAGGCCACAGTTTTAGCACCTTTGGCTATGATTTTTAGTTGTTGTCTAAAATAAAAAATGTTTTAGTGACTATTATAAAATAAACTTTCTAATCATGAAAATATGAAACTTATAAATTTTCTTTTCAAAATACCAAGGAATGATGAGAATTAGGGTGTTCGGGATCCAACCTTAGTAACTGCTTTACAACCTAAAACTCCAAAGAAAAAAAGAATCACATTGAATTGGCACTATATTTAGAAAGGATAAAAAAGAAAGAGGTGCAATATAACCTCACATGATATGCAAATAAAATAAAATAATTCAAAAAATTAGAGCTATAGTTGGCATTACAAAACAAAGCTACACATAGGGTGATTATAGGAACCCTTTTGAGTTTTGGGTCCACTATAAAAGTAAATTTAATTTAATAATATATGTCAATAATTTTAATATTAAATTTATACTATTTATAGTAAAAGTCTACAATGGACCACCTTTTCTAATCTCCATGTTATACTTCCCCACACTTCTAATATGATTAAAATAACAAGAGAGTGAATGAGTTGAATCTTCACATGAATTGAATCGGTCCCAGATGCCTAAAAGCCCCTATGGATGAAATGAGGTACCTGTAAGAGGCACTTCAATATTCAAGCTAGTATATGAGCAATATGTTGGGAATAAAATAAAATACAATATTTGTGAGGACACTTTATATAAAGAGAGGTACATTACTTTGCTAATGGTAAAAACACATGTGATTTTATAATATTCCTAACAAGTAAATATACAATTTGATCCCTAAAAAGTGACGATTTGTTTATTTTTGGTACTCCAAATTGTTTGTGTATAATTTGGTCCTAGCTGTGCTAACTAAATCACATTTTGGTCATTCTAACATAAAAATGGGAGCAAAATGTGAATAAATTTAAGGTTGCACCTGGGTCCTGTTGACCCAATGAACTCAATGACCCAACCATTATTTGGTGGGTTGGGTCATCGAGTGAGTTTGGGTTGGGTAAGCTTAAATTCAACCAAAATGGGTTAGGTAACGGGTTTGAGTATTTACAACCCGAAGAACCCAACCTAACCTGAACCCATATATAAATAAAAAAAATTATACTAATACAGTAGTTACTGGATAATTGGACTAGCTTTCAAAAATCAGATTAAAGAGAAAAGAATCCCTAAAAAGCTAGAACGTTGTCAACCCCCATCTGTCGTCAATCACTCTTTGTCGTCTAGCATCAGCCCTCCTCCATCATCTGCCTTTCGTTGTTAGCCCCACTCACCACAGCGAATCTGTTCGTCGCGCAGTAGGTGGTGCACATCGAGGAAGAACACTGCACATCCGTGAAGTCGGTGAACAATTACTCTTCTCCAAATTCTGGCTCTCCTTCATCCCTCCAATCCTCTGCAAAAAATGCAAAAGAAAAAAGTTTCCCTCGAATCTCCTTCATCTCCTATATCAGAATGAAAAGAAAAAAGCCTCGCTTCTGGGTGAATAATTAGTAACTTGTGGTAGCTGAAAATGTCTGTAACATCCCGAAAATTGGACCTAAGAAGAATCTAGAGGAAGTTAGAAGTAAGATGAGAACTTAGGGGTTGGAAGGGAAAATAAGATGAGAGTTAGGGAGTTGATTATGAGTTATGAGTTTTGAGGGAACCGAGAAGAGAAAAACTAAGTATTAAGTCAAACCTGACTGCAGAGTTAGCATAGGAGAAGTCACACCCGGTGGTAGAAATGGCTAGCACAGTGAAGAGGTGAGGAAGGAATAGAGACAAAGGAACAAGGCAATAGAGGAGCCTAGTCTCATGGACACTTAGAACCTTTGATCTTAGCCATATTAGAGTGAATTGATGAGTTCTAACATGATTCATGTAAAGTGTGCCCCATTGGGTTTCAACCAAGGTTGTTGCTTAATTTCGGGTTTTAAGCCTAATGACCTTGGTATACTAATTTGCAAATATCTAGAGTTAAGGATGTCTAATTGAGGTGATTCCACTTGGATTAGAAAACTAAGATCCGGGATATTCTATACGATGGTATTCCGATCTAATTCGCACCTTCAAACAGACTCGTTCTCACTCAAGCGAGAATTTGCTCGCTTGAGCGAAAATATCAGCAGAAATAGGATTCGAAAAGTTGTCAATCTCGCTTGAGCGAGAATCCTCTCGCTCAAGCGAAAATCTGGCAGAATGTCACCTTTTTGAGTTTGCTCAAGCGAAATTATTTCGCTTGAGCGAGAGTACGCGGGACCAGTTTTTAAAAATGGAGATCTAGGGCTTCCAGCCCTCATTTTCTCTCATTCTAGAGAGAGGAACTAGAGATAGAAGGGGTAGATTGAAGGAGGAATCATGGATTGGAGCCACCCACACCGTTCAAGGAGCTTCGATCTTTATCCTCATCCTTCCATTCCTCTCTATTTCCTCCATTAGAGGTGAATGTGGTTCTCACTCACTTGTATTCTTGATTGCTATCCTATTGTATGCTCCTTATTATTTCTTCCCTTGCTATTATTGATGAATATGCTTGAGTTTAACCAAAACTATGGTGGATTGTTGGATTGATTGAATACATGACCTTGTGGTTCAAACCCTAGGTTAGAGGATTTGGGATTTTTGTGAAAACTTGAATTGTTGATATTGAACCTTGGTTTTGTTGTTGTTTATGCACATGTTCATGCTTATGAAAGTATTGTCATTCTCATGAAATCATTTACTCATTTTTTTTAAAAGAAAAGGATTTGGGTCTTAGGACCTCATGTTTGAAATGAAGAGTTTTGGGTCTTTTAAACCTCGTGTTGAAATTAATGACTTTGAATCCTTGGACTTCATGTTTAAAAGAATTATTTTGAGTCCTTGGATTTCATGTTTAAAATGATCATGTTAAACCCTCAGATTTTGGTCCCTGGACTCATGTTCTTGAGACTTTGTCTCCAGTCCTTGGACTCATGTTAAATAATCAAGATTTGGTCCATGAACTCATGTTCTAAGACTTTGTCTTGGTCCATGGACTCATTTTAAAAGAATCAAGAAATCTTGTTTGAATCTGTCGGGTTTAATTGGGTAAGGTCTTATGGCCTTCAGGAACAACGGTTCCTGTTAGTTTGAGCTCAGTCTAGCCTCATGTAAAGTGGAAAGACCCCTTGGGTGTTGGGTAAAACACTTCCTAACTAACACTGCATTATGGTTGTCATTGGATGGCTAACACTGCATGTCTTGACTTGCTACTATGAAGGCTTTTATGAATTGATAATGTTATGCTATACTGCTATACATCATGTGTTGTGTTTCCCCCAAATCGCACACACTGTTACCTCACTCATTGGGACATATAGTCTCATCCCATGATGTGGGAATAATTTTTCAACTGTGCAGGTTGCTGTTCAGATTCTTGGTGGAAAAGTTGAGGACCCACTTGAAGTAGAGTGTTAAGACTTGTATTTGTAAATGTCTCATGGACTGTGGGGTTGTGCCTAAGATATGAATGTTAGGGGAAGGGATGTTATGATGTTCTAAGAAACCATATGGTATATGCTTTGTAATGATATATGTATGTATATGTGTGTGTGTGTGTGTTGAACTGGTTGGATTTTCTGAGTTTCAGGTTGAATTGGATTTTTTGGAAAGGTCCAGTTTATAGGGGAGGCTCTGCTGGATTTCCGGCAGGAGTGCTGTAAATTATTTAAACTCAAAATGTAATTTAATTTCATGGATTGTGAATGATGTATGAGTTTTGTGGAAGCTTAAGCAAACGTTGGATTGCCTAAGCAATTGTGTGATTTGTGTAATGATACTTGAAATGACGCGAAATAATTTCAGAAATTCGGAATAGTGTTTCCAACAGACATTATTCTTAAATTGAGAAATTAGGACGTTACAATGTTATCTTGCCCACATTATGATATTAGTCTAAAAAAGAGAATGCATTTTTTCCATAAAAAAAAACGTTGATCCATGTCTTGTTCCTTTTGTTCATGTTCTGTTTCTACAAATTTTGTTCTAAGCTCTTACCCCTCCTAACAATTTGAGCTTTTTTAGCTCAAATGTTTCATCTTAGATTGAAAAAAGCTTGCCATTATAATCAAAAGATTGAAAAAAATCTCGTTGATAACCCTAACTAGTGATGATTTTTTTTTTCTATTTTCATGACCCGACCACCCAACCCAACCTTGCTCGGTTCGGGTTGGATTGGGTCAATGATAAGAAAAATGAAAACCAAAACTGACCCAACCCAACCAATATATGCTTAATTGGATTGGGTCAAAAATATTGTGAACCCGACCTAATCCGTATATAACCCTAAGTAAAATATGAGCAAAATTAATTCATTTAGGAATACAACGGTATCCATCGACACTTTTGGGGGATTTTTTCTCTTCAAAGATAAATTTATACACACTAATATTTTTAGGGATTAAAATTAAATAAAACATCACTCTTAGGACCAAATTTTATATCTATACTTTATTCCTAATACATAACAATGAAATGGGGATTTTGAAAATTCTCCTGTTATTGGGAAGGCCATGTAGCTTATTAGATATTTTTAGGTATGTGGGTCAAGGCTCTTGTTGGGCCTAGCATTTTATCTAAAATTAGAACAGGTTCAAACTATAACAAACTTAAATTTTAAATTCTGGATAAAATAATTACTAATTGTTATAAAGGACATCTTATTCGTAAATATTTAATATTTAGTCTTATAAAAATGTTTATACAAAATATCTTCAATATAACTATCAAGTGGCTAGCTGACTCACAAACTTTGACCACTACATTGATTTGAGTTTTTAATCATCTTCCTAGGGGTTGTGGCATTTGTTGTTGTTTGATGTTGTCGGTACTTTCTCTTTCCATAGTTATTTTTTTTAGGGCCGTAGGCCTAACTCGTAAAAACTTATCGACCAAAAAAAACAAAAAAAGAAGAAACAAAGAAAGAACTCGTAAAAACTTGTCCTGATGCTAATTAAACCTGGTTGATTAATTTGCTTTTGTCTTTTCATCTTAAAGCAAACTGCATCATATGTCTAAAGTGTCTTATAAGTTTTGAGTGCTAATTTTTTGTCTTTCATTCAATAAATTTTTTGAACTCTGAATTATAATCACCATCTATCATGATTTTCAAAATAAGTAATCTTCAACATTACTAATATGCAAGGTGACGAGCACAAGAGCATGTAAGAAAGTAATTACTGTAAAATTGTAATGTTTCTTTTACAATAATTGTTGCTATGGTTGCTTTAGAGTAATCTTTCAAATTTGCATGTTAAATTTTCTTCCACCAATGTAGCTTTTTATATTCAAAATGTTCAACTTTGACTATGAAAAATTTTGTCTTCGGCTGCTTAAAATTTTAAATTATTCAAAGTATATAAGTTTTAAATGTTAAAGTAGACACAAAGTTATTAAAATAATTTGTCTACTGATCAACAGATCAAGGTGATGTCCATTTTCTTTAAATCCCATATTTTTTCTCCTTAAAATTTTGTCCTATAATCTCTGACCCCAATTTTCAATCCATATTATTTTATCTTTACCTACATTCCATGTAACAATTCATTTTCAATCTTTCATTTCTCTCTCCTCTTGATGACATTAGTTATTCATATCTCATTTCTCTCTCCATCCCAACAACCCAAAATCATGATCCTTTTGCTTGAACAATAGAGATAATCCCAATTCCCAAGACTTGGTTAACCAAAAAAGAATGCAATTAGAGCAAATTCCCTTAGCCTCTGTTTTGTTCAAAATCGGTGAGTTAAGAGTGGCGTTCACATCTTTCCTTTCCCCGCCTTAACGACTTGGCAAGGGTCTCTACTATCGCGGTGTCGCCACGTGTCATATCCCTTTATTTATTGATTTATTGATTATTGAAGTTTTCTTCGTTCTCAGGTAACAAGTAGCCATCATCACTACCCCACCAAACGAACAAGCGTTTTATCATTGAAATCAAATCAAATCAAATCCATAAAGAGTTTCTTTTCACAATTTGTTTTCTCGCAGTTTCTTTTCAATTTCTCGGGAAACATTCCTTCGATTTCTTCGTGCCTCGCGATCTCTTCCGAACTCCGATTTGCTTCGCGAGTTGCTGAAGTTCGGGAGCGAGAGAGCTTGGCCGAACAAACGCGTTGTTCGTTAAACCCTATGGAGAAGAACGAGGTGTGCACATCGGAGTCCGTCGATGGAAGCCGCGATGTGTGGAGCTCCAAATCCTCCGATTCTTCCTCTGCCGACCATCTCGTTGTCATGGTCAATGGAATTCTCGGAAGGTATGTGTCGGCATTTTCGCGCTCTTCCTTTTTTTCTTCTTGATTTTGATGAAATGCTACTCTGTTCGATTGCGTTTGTTTTGGTGTTGATGTGTTGGTTATAGTTATTCGATTGGAATTTTGTGATTCTGTGAAATGATTGTTTGAAGTGACTCTTGTTTCTTCGTAGATTCCTTTTCTCAAAAGAAGATAAATTCTGATGTGTTTTGGGTTATCAATTTAAGAGATTGTCTGTTTGTTGCATGAAGCTGATGATTTCGTGTTTTGACTGTTTGTTCCTGCAGTTCAACAGATTGGAGTTTTGCGGCAGAGCAATTTGTTAAAGAGCGTCCTGATAAGGTTTTTGTTCACTGTAAGGACCATTCTTTTATGATTTTTTCTCTGAAAGCGTTGATGATCATACCATGTGGTAAAAAAATCTAGTATGTTTACGGTGATCAATTCTTATTAACAGATTACATGATTATTCATTACATAAAAATTTAATATTTGAATTCATTTATAGAAGGTACTTTGTGATGTTTTAAATGTAGTTTATTTCATAGAATGCGGTAATTGTGATTGATGGTCTTTGATTCGTGAAATCCCATTCTGATTCTAAATGGACTGACTATGTTATATGTTGGTGCTAGGATATGATTTGGAATTTTTCTTTTTTGATAATAATTATAATCTAAAATGATGATGCTTTGCTCTATATGTTTAAAGTATCTAATCCACACTGCCAAATTACTATCTTGGACTTTTATACAAATGGATACATCTGTGTCTCTATATGCTTTAGTGCCATCAGAGTATCTGCAAAAGTGGTGTGTTTGGAAATCCATCCCCAATGTGGGTGCTTGTCTATGTCTTATACACTGTAAAATGGGTTAGCATAGCAGCACAATGCACTACAGGGTAGTGCAATGGACATAATACCCTCAATTTCATTCAACATATGCGTAAAACATTTAACACTTAACAGTATCAAACTGGAAGATTAGAAAATTTTGATGGATGCATTTTTGTCTAAGTCATGGTAATGAAAATTGTAATCTTACTCGTGAGATTGTATGATTTTACATTTTTGCCCCTCGCAGTGATCCAAATCACACTCTGGAACACAGTTTGGAGATTGTGTTGGATCAATGAGTTTATGCCTAAAAATGGCGGGGTCATCCAATCTCACCGTGATGAACAAAAGTCCGTTTTTACAGAAGAAGCCCTAGAAGCCACCTGATTTTGAAACCTTCATTTCATTTTCCTAACCTATTTTTCTCCTAATCTGTTTTGTCCTTCCCATTTAAAGAGCCCTATTCTCTCGACTTGGCTCAACCCATCCAATCTTCCCTTCTTCCTCTTATTTTGCTTGGTGGCTACTGTGTTACTGCTCCTTCTTGATCTGCTGGTTCAGTATATGTCTGTCCATCTCTGGGTGCTAGTTTGTCTAGGTTTTGGTGGGAAGCCATGTTGTTATCAAACAGTTAGATGAATACGAATTCAGGACAAGTAAACCCACCCTTAAAAGAAGGCACTGAGGTATGCCTAGGTCAAACCCAGTAATTCTAAGATGTCTGATTATGCTCTAGCTGAGAAGCATGACTACTTAAATTTGAAACTTAGATCAGCTTAAAGAGGATTAGACACCCAACCGTGATTTGACCTTTTGAATGTTTAACTTGGCCCTACGTTTCTTTCTTTGATCGTGGAGAAGATATTTTTAATAAATTATTCAAATAAAGTATTGTTAATTTTTCATTATTGATTTTATTAAGCTTAAGTGTATAGAGTTAATTTTCTTGGCTCTTTAGTGGTCAATTTTGTACATTTTCTGTATTAATTGACTTAATTTCATCATGAAACTAGAATGGGCTTTAAATTTTGTGTACTGTGCTTGCTTTTACATTTTCCCCATCTTCTTTCACCCAGGTAGCGAACGAAATGTGTCTAGACTGACACTAGATGGTGTGGACGTAATGGGTGAACGATTGGCAGAGGAGGTTAGTATCTGACTATACGGGGGATTTGTTTTATGAATTTGCATGTCATGTGAAAGTCAATTTATTCCAATTACTCGTCATCCATAGAGATTATATTACCTAATCTTTGTCATATAGTAGATGTAAATGTTATCATGTTTATGAAGATCTAAGGAAATTGGAATGGAATATCTTTGTTTGTTTAAAAAAAGAATAAAAACAGTAAACATGAGGTCAGTACAATCCTAGTATTTTCTCTGCCACTGATAAAGCATAACCTGTTGAAAGTTCCCTATGTGAAGCTTTCAAAAATGTTCATGACTGATGTACAGGAAAACAAAAGGATGTCTGGTAGAATTGATTTTGAAAGAATTGATATTAAAAAAAATTTATAGTTGGGAATGATATTTTAAAAGTGAGTTTAGAAGATTTGATTTTGTTTTAATGGTATAGTAGAATCACTTTGGGAGTATAAACATAGATATGTTTTGTGGGTCCCACACCTATAATTAATTCTATTGAACATAAAATCTAAAAATTTTATTTCTCTCAAAATCAATTCTATTCACTGCAAAATTGATTTTCCTAACCTGTAATTCTGGCCAAATGAAAATTTTCTGTTTGGTGTCTTCAAAAGTCGTTTCCACTTTTCCTGTGAGGAAAAAAAAAAAAAAAAACCAAACAAGTACTTGATTATCCTAAGTTTTGGCTGGAAAATCTGTATGTCTCTATATTTGGAGAATGGAACGTAGTCTTTTCATCAGTTCAAGTAGAAAGCTGATATGTTAATTTCTGATGTATGTTGTAGATGGATAATTTTATGTCTAATTTCAGCTTCAAATTATTCTTTTCTTCTTTTTACACTTGTATACTGTGGCATTGATTGCATAATAAGTATTGCTATTAACAACAAATTTGACTCATAGGTCCTTGAGGTGATTCGAAGAAAGCCAAATATGCGTAAATCTCCTTTGTTGCACACTCAGTGGGAGGATTAGTGGCACGATATGCGATTGGGAAGCTGTATAGGCCACCTGAAAAAGAACATATGGAGGACTCATGCAATAGAGAAAGTAAGGAGCACTCAATTGGTACAATATGTGGCTTGGAGGCAATGAATTCATAACTGTTGCCACACCTCACCTAGGGTCAAGGGGCATAAGCAGGTACCAACATTCTATCTTAAAATTTACTTTTGTTGCCCAATCTAGTGTAGGGATTAAAGAAACTCTTGGGCGAATTAAAATATTCTAGCTTAGCTTAGTATCCAGGTAATAATATATATTCTCTTGTCCGTAGTGTGCATTGCCACCCTAATATTGTGAGGAGTAGAATGTTCTTCGCACAAACTTGTATTGGATGCATTTGAATCCCTTAGTGCATAAAGGTTGTATATTGGATTTGGATGTGTGCTTACTTTGTGAACACCAGAGACTGTAGAACCAGGTTTTGAATATATTAATATAAAATTTTCCCCATATGCAGCCGGAATGGCAATCCTAGCCTGAATAAGTTCTTTAGAAGCTTAGGTCAAGGGTTTGAAACCTCTCTGTCTTTTATTTCAGGTTACTGTTTGGGATCTGATATGTTACATTATCTTTTAGTGGGCCAAGGGGTTAGTTTTATTATTGAAGAGCTAAATATCTTATGAACAATGGATAAAAACAGGAAGAAAGCACAAGGCTTATTGGTCACATATGCAACATGTGTAATATTTTGTAATTCAAGAGGGAAGTTGATTTTAATCAGGTAAGCTAGAGGTTCAACTAATTTATCTTTAGTCTTAGGTAACTAACTTAGAAGTTTTGAGGATGAGCCTTGGTGCAATGGCAAGGTTGCTACTTTGTAAACTAGTGTTCATGAATTGAAATCATAGAAATGGCTTCTCTTCTCATGAGGGTTAGGCTGCGTACATTTGACTTTTCCTTAGATCCCCATTCTATACTTCCAGCTGCCCTTTGTTGATGATTGACTCAAATGTTCTAGGGGAAGGAAAGAGTGGAATGAGTTGCTGATTTGTGCTTTTTATTCTAGTTTAGGGTGCATTTGGATATAGCATAATGCAAGAATTTTCAGTGTGAGAATCTTTCCTGCTCATATTTATTGTGATGAAGTGTTTAGAGATATAAAAACCAAGTTTGTGCCTTTACGTAGTTTAAGGAGAGTTGATTCTTGACTTGGTATCAGCAACTCTATGACCGAGTGAGTGGTAAAGAGTTTAATCCTTATCATCCCCCATTCTTTATAATTAAGTTTATTTTTCGGCACAAGATAGAATGGGCCTATGCATTTATCCATGCTTTAACCAAAAAACTTTAACTCGTGAGAAGAGACATATTAGAGAGATGAAACTGAACTTGTGCCATAACCTAAAAACTTAAGTTTTTTGGATAGTTGATCATTGACAATAAGCACGGTTTTCTAGTTTTAATGTTAATATGAGCAAATGGGTTTGAGCAGGAGCTTCTATGTTAGTTATTTGAGGGGATTGGGTAGCTCTTTGGAGCTGATATTTTCTTCCTTTTTATTTTGGCGGGTTTTCTTTGCTTCTGAGAGGATTCCTGATCATCTTGGCCTTATCTTCAAAAGGTATCCTAGTCCTAATAATATGATGGGAGCTAATTCAAATAAGGGGCTACCTATCATAATATCTTCATGATGACAAAGATCTAAAGCTCAGTAAGTTCGGACATTGTCAAATGTATGCTGTATAGTGGCATTAAGGAATTGTAATAGGACAAGAGCAAAGCCAAATGATTGTGCTAATAGTTTATATCATGTATCTATCAGAGAGTATTTATGAATTTTATTGTTGTCTTGAATGTGATAATTTAGTTGTGAACTTTTGTGGGCTTTCATCTGAAGTTACTTGTGTTATTTATTCACGGTAATCGATGGCTGTTCATCATAACTAAGCTTCAAGTTATACGATATTTGGGTTACTAGTCCTATTTAATGATGTATTAGCTACCAAAGATTCATTGGTTGAAGAGTTTCCAATGAAACCCTAGTAGCCCAAGCGAGTAATACCTCTCTAAGCTGCCTGATGCCTGAGAACCTTAGCTGTCAACCTAGGTCTCCTATTTTTCTTTTTTCCGTTCAATTGTCTATATAGTTATGTTTACTCAGCCAGATAGCTTAGTAGTATTGTCCCTCAATTTCACAAATTATAGAGCTTCATCCTGCACTTCTGCCCAAATTCTATCAGACCAAGAGTTAATGTTGGCACTTGGCAGGTACTCTTAACAGCCTAGGAATAGTGTACCCTAAATCAATTGTTAAGGGCTGAAGCATATATATGCATCTTTTGATCTTTGGTTCAATACAATTTAATGATTTTAAAAGGGCCCATAAAGAACCTGATGTTTGTGGAGTGTAAATAGACTTTTCCATTATGAATAATTTCTTCCTTTGAGTTTGTTTCTTTCTTTCTTTGTCATGTTGGTCTTTTAGAGTGAATGATTATTCATGATTTCTTTTGATAAGTTGGTATGAAAATGTTTTCTAAGGTATGCTGCAATACGTATATTCATTTTGCATCAAAAGTATACATGTTGAAATTAAATTCAACGTGTAGGATATCTGTATATGTGCTCATCATCATCAATCAGGGATGAATATGCTTTTTTAGCATTTGGTTGGAATATTTTCATAAAAGAAGGTTACATCACATTTTGCTATTTGAGTATTTAAATATGTTGACTGGATTTTGAATTTCAGGTTCCATTTCTTTTTGGGGTAACTGCATTTGAGAAAGTTGCAAGTTGTGTTATTCATTGGATTTTAGAAGAACAGGTCGGCATCTTTTCCTTACCGATGATGATGAAGGAAAACCTCCATTGCTTAAACGCATGGTTGAAGACTGTGATCAATGTTATTTCATGTACGTTTGTCGCTTACCATATATTAGTTTCCTTTTTATATAGAGTATGTTGAGGTTGCTTCCTTTAAAGGATCTTCATGTCTTTCAAATGACTGCTGACTTGCTTTGTGCAGGTCTGCATTGCGCACTTTCAAACGTCGGGTTATATATTCAAATGTGGGCTATGATCGTATCCTTTATATTTACTTCTTATTTCTACTTATTCTAGATGCATTCAGGTTTCTTCATTGTTTATTTTCTTTATTTGGTTTTCCTTTATGAAAAACTTTAGATATTGTTGGCTGGAGAACATCATCGATTAGACGTGATAATGAACTTCCAAAGGTATATTTACCAACATAACTTTTTAAGTGCTGCCTGATTTAATAGTGATGTTAAAATATTTGGTTGGCAGTGGGAGGATACCCTCAATGAAAAATATCCACATGTTGTATATGAAAGCACTGCAAGGCTTGTGATGCTGAGCAGTGTGACCCAACAGATAACGGCTGTGACAATAGAAGGTTTGCATCTTCAGTTTTTTGTTTCTTTTTTTTTTGTTTTAATGTTCACCTTATCTTCGGTTGTCCTGTATATTTTAAAAACTCTATGGTCTCTTGGAAGTTCACTCTTTTTGTAGTTTTCTGTATTCCACCACACTGTTGTATGCTCTTACATGGTTGACCTTCCCATACTTTGCCTCTTCCATAGATTCTCTGGTCAATCAGTTGTGTCTTACAATACTATGGATATTATTAACCCTATACTGTTGTTCACTAAATGCAGAGATTTTCTGTCCTTCATTTGCAATACTGTCTAGAGTACTGTGGATACTATTAAGTTTACTGTATTGTTCACTAAATGTTGGGCCGTACTTTGTCCTTCATTTTCAGATAGACATCATATATGTTGAAATCATAGGAATATGGGTAGAGGTAGAAGAACATAAAAGAAAACAAACTTGAATAATACTAACAGAATATGATATTGATCTATGCTGTGTAATGATATGTTATTAAAAACAAAGCACTGATCCCTATGTATAGTAGTGCTAGACTGCTAATCCTAATCAAATACTGAAACAAATCAGGAAATATAATGTAATATGGAAACTACATGTCTACATCTAAGAGGTCACCTGAGATGCTATAAGTTACTTGAGTCATCCTTACGTTGTGAGATATTTTCTAGATATTCTAACACTCCACTTCAAGTTAAAGCTTGCTATGTTTTAAGCTTATTACCATTTACCAATGAACCCTTTAAAAAGTAAAATAACAAAAATATATTGTTTGGGCTCCACCAAACATGTTTGGAATAGCAATTCAGGGATACTGATGTCAGAGAAATGAACATTGCTAAAAAAAACTTAGCAAGATGGCTGGAACAATCGACATCTAGAAAAACTAGTTGTGATGTTATGTAACCAAGGAAGAACTTCGATGTAATGATCATCAAAGGAAATTTCCTAACAAGCACTAAAAGTTCTGCAAGTTCTTCAAGAACAACTTTTGGAAGCTTCAAACAGTAGGAAAAATCTTGGAAGTAAAATTTGGGACAGAGATGGGGCCAGACTGCATCTGGGACAGGAAACATGGCTTGAGCTGGAGTGTCTGGGACAAAGATAGGGCTTGTGATTCATCTTTTGGAAAGAAGTCACCACCAAAATGATTGTCAGTGGAAGGAGTGTAACGCCCCTCAAATTTGAGATAGACAGCCGCTGGAAGAGGTTTCTGAACAAACACAAGGCTGGTGAGATGATCCAATCTAAGGTTCTAGAGAGAGAAAGGAGAAAAGAAAAGAACAAACACTTAAGATACTATGTTGAAATTATAGGAATCTATGTAGGAAAAGAAGGAGAAAGCAAATCAAACTTGAATAATACTAATAAAATAAATTGATATATAGTGTGTTATATGTTGCGAAAGACAAATCATTAGTTGTACTAGACTCCTAATCCTGATCAATAAGGAAATTGTTGAGAACCAACTATCTCAAAAGCATAAGTTGTAGGTGAAGACACATGGAACACACCCCCTTATGCAAGAACCCTTTCGGCTTAGACAATGCATAGGCCCATTTATCTTGTTCTAAAATTCAACATTTTATTAGGATAGGGCTGGAAAGAATTAAACTCTAAACCACTTGGCTATAAAAGCTTTGGTACCATGGTTTTGATACCATGCTATGAACCGTCTATTCCAAGTAGGATAAGACTTGGTTGTTTTTGTCATTGTATGTTGCTTGAATTTGACAATAGTCATGTGTAGTCTATTATTTATGTTGTCTCCAAATTGTAAGATTTCTATCTGGAATGAACACTTGCAGAGGAGCTGGTAACAGGCTTATCCTGTGTGTCATGGGAAAAAGTAGATGTTAGCTTCCACAGTAGCAGACTGAGATTTGCTGCTCATAGTGTCATTCAGGTCTGTCTTGCACTCCCTTGCTATCACCATGTGTGGTATCTGTGTGTATCCTTTAATATTTGGTATATGACACTATCATCATTCATTTTTTTTTTTTTTAAGTTAAACTCTATTGACATAAATAATAGTCTTTCAAGTCAGATGTGATATTGTATCTTTCAATACATCTTTTTACCTGCTCATGTTCTTCCTCCATCTTTACAATGGCTATTTCACAGGTCAAAGACCATATTACACATAGAGAAGGTGCAGATGTTATACAGCATATGATTGATCATTTTCTTACCTAGAAGCTGATTGTCTCCAGAGTTGTATACTTACCACGTAGCATTATAAGTTTTTTATAGGTAAATCTAAAATGGCTATGCTATCTATAATTAAACCTTATTGATACTATTCAAATTTATCTGAAATTGAATTCGTTGCAGGATGGAAACTCTTGGTTCCATGAGCAACAAAGTTCTCCATTAGTTGAGGTGAAGAGGCAATTTAATATTTTTGTATTGATGATCCTTGACAATGTATTAAATATGTGTATGATAAGTAGAAGGACAATTTTTTTATGGAAGTATTTGAATCACCACGTGCTTTTTTTTTTTTTTTTTGTTGAAATGCATTTGGCAACAACATAATGTAAAGATCACTTGGTAATCTGAAGAAAAAGGAGAACAAATGTGAGGAAATCTAGGAAGGGGTAAACAACTGGGCAAGAGGAAAATAATGATCCATAAAATTTTGTAATCTCCTATTGCCCCTTAATTTTGTTGACAACACTTCAAAAGTATGGTCCGCCATTTAGAGAAAAGAATTGCAGGATTGAGAGGCCAGGCTTAGGCTAAGCCTATAGTTTGAACCTACGTTTGAAGAAATTAGCCGATAAGTTAGTTTTTAATTAATAAGCCCTTAGTTATAAATTAACTTATTAACTTATTGAATTAGAAGTCCAACTGTTAAGTATTCGATAAATGTAATGCATTTTGTGAGTAATGCCCAATGTATGAATAAAAGAAACGAAATCACTAGTGATAGTTATAGTTGAGCCTCAAAATAATTATAAATGTTATTTGTTTTTATTTTATATAGGAAATAGTGAAAATAATAGAATATTTTATTATTTTTATAATGATACTACCTCCATTCATTTTTAAGTGTTTTAAAAGATATTTTTCCTACTTGTATATATTTTAGAAGTCCAAAACAATATTAATTATTAGTGTGTAGATTCATGTGATGCAGAGGAAGATAATGGTATATGGTATGAAAATAATAAAAAATATTATGTGTAAACATATTTATTATAATGAAAATTAATTTGGAAAAAAAATTGATACCACAATATAAGTAATTTAAATGTATTAGGATTTTGTAACTATTTACTATGAAATACAATAAAATAAAAACTTATAGTAATGAGCAAGAAAATAAGTAAGAAATAAAATTATAAATATAATAGGTTCTCTAAACATCCCAAAAAAAACACTGAACATTGAAGATAGAATGTAAAGTCAGTTCAATTGCTTGAAAAAGAGAGGAAAAAAAATTGACATGATTTAAATTATAATATCAAATGTATACGATCACAAATGACATATATCAACAATATGCGTATAAGCTAGGTTGTCAAGTTTATAATTTATTAGACAAATTATTGTTTCTTTCAATAATATACAATTTTTATTTCATTTTATTTATGTAATTATTAAAAATCATTTATTTGACTTTTTATTTTAAATATTTTGATTAGGATGATAAATATGTCTAATCATAAGTTATGCATGAAATAAGGAAATAATATTCTTTTAAAAAATTGAGAAACAACCCCAAACGCCTTTAAGGGGAAGATTTAATTTAATTACTTGAAAATTAAAAAAAAATGCAATCTGCTTCTAAACCACCGAAATTTTTCTTATAATTTTATTATAAAAAATGCTCAATAAAATTTCAAAAAAATGAGAAAAACTCACTTTAAGATAACAATTCAATATTCATAAGAATTCATAAAGGTACTCTCATTTACCAAGTATAAACATTCATTAATTGCCATAAAATTTTGCAATTGTGTAAATTAAAGTAGTAGTTATATGATTCTGGAGAAAAGTACAATAGAGAAAAAAAATGTAAATATTAGAATGAATCAAAAATATATTCAATAACCTCGAGTATATGCAATTAACTAATTTGAGTTTCACAATATGACCTTCATAGCATTAAAAAGAAGAGACATTTTCTTTTGTTACATGGAGGGTAAAAGCCTAAAGAAACATAAACTAAGACACTATACGGGGAAAGGAAACAACACTATTGTTGTCATCTATAAGTAACATTTGAAGAGCAGTGGGAGGGATCTGTATATGATGCAGCCCAAACTGGAACTGGAAGGCATATTCAACAAGCTAGTTTGCTACCCTGTTAGCTTCATGGAAAGAGTGCATAATAATAGCTGAAGGGAAAAGTCTTGGGAACTCTTGAATAGCAAGCACCATGGATTTACATGGGTGGGTATCAAGAGATCCATTATTGATGAAATTCACTGCTAGTAGAGAGTCAGACTCTATCCATATTTGCATGAAATTCATTGTATCGCCAACTAATAAATTGCCCACAATTCCGCTAAGTTTATAGAAGAGGATCCATCGTAAATGTGAATACATATCTATGTGTAAGAGACATAGGCGGCTTTTAGGGTGCAATTGGGGGTTAAGTTGTGCACCGTGCCTTAACTGGTTCTGAGACTATTTTTGAAATTCTCGGGGTCAAAATGTGGTTTCAATATTTTTACTGAATACCTAGTTTTTGCAATCAGGGCCCTGTAAAAAGGGATAATTATATAATTTGAAAAGCTTCGGAAATCCTCGTTGGGTTTCTTTCTAGGGTTTTTGTTGCTCTCCTTGACACCATCGTCAATGGCGAGATTCGTGGCGGAGATGAACAACTTGACGGTGACTTCGACGGAGAAGATTAAGGGCACTAATGACAGCACGATTGGAAACAATACGGTGCTAGCATGGCTGGAACGTCGTGTACCCAAGGATAACCAGAAGAGTTGTAAGGAGTTCGATGAGTTTGTGATTTCCTTCAAATCCAAACCCGAAGCTCTTCCCACTATCGTTTTGCCCGATCGTGGAAGTAAGATTCTTGTAACTTGACTCTTTTCATCTTTGAATTAAAGGTTTAAATTTTGTGTCTTGTCTTGCATTCTTGTAGAAGCTTCTTTGTCCTTTCGTTGATTATCTTGCTTGTTGTTGAGCTAATGTTGGTGATTTTTCAATTTAGTGACACTGCCTTCCTATTTTATTCATGGAAAGTATTCAATCAGTGTACTTGAACAGGAATCCTACAACAAAATCCATATTGGACCTTGTTCACTCTATTGACAACAACTCATTATGCTACGATCAATTTGCATTCATGACATTTGGGGTACTTCTCTGGCTTTACTTTGTTCCACATGTTTTCTGTATAAATCAATTATACTTGATTAGCTCGTTATTGTGTGTTGTGCACTTAATTACAGTTTCAGGTGAATGGTTATGGAATTGACTCCATGGCCAGTTTTTATTCTGGATTATGGCTATACACAACGGGAGGAGTTGAGGTTTGCAGGCAAAAAATTAAGGGCATTGTGGTTTTCTCCTCCTACTGATTCTCTTGCTTGCAGTGGTTGTGGCATGAATAGGCCTTTGATGATGGTGTCAAGGAGAGCTGTTCATCTCCACCACGAATCTCGCCATTGACGATGGTGTCAAGGAGAGCAACAGAAACCCTAGAAAGAAATCCAATGAGGATTTCCAAAGCTTTTCAATTATATAATTATCCCTTTTTACAGGGCCTTGATTGCAAAAACTAGGAATTTAGTCAAAAATATTGAAACCACATTTTGACCCCCGAGAATTGAAAAATAGTCTCTGGACCAGTTAAGGCACGTGCACAACTTAACCCCCAATTGCACCCTAAAAGCCGCCCATTTAAGAATCCCTTTCTGGAATGTAAAAGAGTAGTTGAAAATATAAATCCAGTATAATAAAAAGAATGGTCATTGTTGTATATTAATCATATGGTATTTCTTAGAAATCAAATATGGTTCAGAAAATTGGGGAGTTGAATCATAGTAAAGAGAATTTGGGAATGACTTCCACTTTTATGAAGAAGACTTAAATATTTTTGTCTTGAATGATAAGAGCTTCCAAAGAGTATAAAGCCTGACACATCATAGTATGGGTCACCCACTCTGGATAATAAAATAGAATACAAGTAGAACTTTTCAGAAAAAGTAACCGTGGGTGTACAGTGTGCCTAGAAAATGGAGGCTACTGCAGAACGCCATGGGATAATGCATTTAATGCTAGTCAGAACGTTCAAAACAAAAGCAAGTATGAGTCTATGGATTGAAGTCAAGCATGTCCATAAAATGAAGATCATTTACTTCACTAGGAGACCTTTTGCAAATAAAAGAGGAAAATTGCATCCTTAGTAGGGATGCCAATTGAGCCCAAGTCCTATGGGTTACCCGCAAAAATTACCCTCAATGGGCAGGGTAAAAACCCGCAAATGGGTATGAGCGCGGGTACGGGCAATAGCCCGCATTTTTTAACGGGGACGGGTGTGGGTAGGGGCACTATGATGCCCAGCCCGCCCTATACCCGCACTCATATATATATATATAATTATTTAATAAATAATTCCATATATAATTATATATATAGTAATTTTACTAAAATATCTAATATATATATACATATATTTAAAATTGATATATATATATAATATTACAGATTAAAAATATATTTTTAAAACTACTTATTTGTGTGTTAATAATCATTTTTTGCACATCACGGAGAATGCTAACACATGATCTCTAAGTTTATAAATAGTGTGATGTGACAGTATATTTAATTAAAATTTTGAACATTAATCATGTGTTGTGTTTTAGAATATTAACGTAATGTGTTTCGATTTAATTAAATTTTATGCCATTGATAGTTAATAAATATGTTTAGATGATTTTGGAGTAATTTTTCAATTTAGTTTATAATTTTCTTTAATTATATTTTTTAATGAGTTATTAATTTTTTACTTAACTAAATTACGGGTAATGGGCGCGGGTATGAGCATATAGGTGCTCAGCAGCTATGGGGACGAGCATTAAAGTTATTGCCTACACGAGTATGGACACGGATACGGGGACAGGGACGAGCACTATATTACCCTACCCAGAGGGTACCCATTGCCATCGCTTACTTGTTCATTATCTACCTCAAAATTTCTCTAAGTTACATTTATTGTACTTCTTGTATAGTTATTAGAGATTATGAGTGTTACTCTCAATATTTTAATGCAAAAATCATTAGTTTCACCTTGTGAGTTATTGTTAGAGACAAACACTTGTCAAACTTACTCATTTGATTATTGAACATGTTATCCTGGGGGGTGGAGTCAGATACATGGTGTAATCTTCGCGAAAGATTATTGAAAATTCTTGGTGAGTTGTCAAGGACTCAATGTAGCTCTTAGTTAAGAGTGAAGCAATATAGATTTATTGTGTGCTCCTCTAATCTCCCATTTAACTCGAGTTATCTTGTCTTAATTTATTTGAAGTGACTTGGGGTAAAATTGTGCAGTCTAAATAATCTTAGTTAACCTTTTTGCTTGAACAAACTTTGTTGGATTGTATGATAACTTCAAACCGTCCTTTGGAAAATAACCTTTAGACTATTCTTTAGTCTAATTAATTTTATATTTTTATGAAAAATTTTGTCAACAAATTTGATGAGCATATTTTTATTTACACTTTACACCTTTAATCTTAATTTTATTGGATTGTTACTGTGATTAATTCCACAGTTTTGATGGGAATTTACCTAATTGGGCTTTAATTACAATTGTTGCTTAATTTCGGATTTTAAGCCTATTGATCTTTATGTATTGTTTTGCTGATATCTGGAGTTGTAGGTGGTCGATTGAGGTGATTTCAGTGGCGCTGGAAAGCTAAGATTCGAGGCTTCATTTTGATATGCTGCATGATGATATTTCACGAAAGGAATAGGGTGTAGTTTGCTTCTTAAATTCATGTTCTGAAGTAGGACGGGGAAACAACATAGTTTTTAAGTAGTTTTAGTGATTTGAGCCTGATACTTGTTAGTCAAGGCCCAATTTCCACTTTGATCAAATTAATCTTGTGGTTTAGGAGAGTTGTATATATAGTGGCAGTTACAATTCTGTTAGGGAGCTTTTCTCACTTTACAGATTTTAGTTTTGGAGACGCTTAGTCTCTCTTAGTTTTCTCTCTCTTCTTCTCTTTACGTTCTTTTTGTTCTTCCTTTGTATTTTCATTTTCTGTTCTTCCTCCATGGAAGGCTAAACGTTTGATGATTGATTCTTAAGTGATTTCACATTGGATCTTGAGGTTTACTTTAATTCAATTTCGTATTTCAGTTTCTCCAACAGGTTTCGTTTCGTCTTCTCCTTTAGAATTCTAGGTTTTGGATCTTGAATTGGATTTGAACGCTTGTTGATAATTCAGTTTTGTTCTTCACCTTGAATTCTGGTTTAGTTTGCTTAATTCTAAACAACCTACTATTTACTTAATTCAGAAGGTAAAGGATTAGATATCTTATACCAGTTCACTTAGTTATGGCAAGCTCGCTTAGTTCTTGAATGAGATAATTAATGAATTAATTGACGCTTGATTGGTTAATTCGAATCTATTTGAGAATTTGAGATCGATGCATATTAACTGATGAAAAATCCAATTGTGAATAAAAGAGAGAATCAATCTGCTTTCTTACACTATTTTTCTCTTATATTCTTATTTGCGAATTTTTGTTTCTAAACAAGCAACAAAAACCCCCCTTGGTTCTGTTATGTTCTGAAAATCTGCATTCGTAAGACTACTTGAAGTATGATATTAGAAAATGGTATGTGAAGTAGGTATCTGAAGACCCTGTCTGAAGACCTGTTTGAAGTTTTGCATTCGAAAATTCTGATATGAAATTTGATTTTCTAAATTGCTATTGAATTCCTTTGAGAGACGATTGGGGTTGATTCAATCCCACTACACTTAAATTCATATTATTTGATTGAATATGACCTTAATCACAATTCAACACCCTTATTATGTTTTCCCTGCTTACAAGTTCTAACAATAAGAAACTAGGACACATGTGTCACCTAATTTTTATCTCCCAATAAAAAAGTAACTAGACCTTACATTGCCATGGCTATTTTTTCTTGTTTCCAAAAAAGATTAAACTGAAACTAACTCCTTATTAATGGGCTTATATAACAATCACTTAAGATCAAATTATTGACTTTAAGTCAATTCGTTCTCACGTGCTATAAATAGCATTCCTTTCTAACATTCTCACCTTATTACTTAACTCAGAATAAACCCTATCTTCTAAACTCTCTTACTCATTCACACACTATATAAGAGTTAAACATGTAACCTAGAAAAAGAACTTTCCTAGAATTAAAGACCCAACAAACAAAAGGACTAGAATCACGTCTCACGATTCAAATGTTTCTTCCAAATCTTCCTCCATGGTAACCTATCTTCTAAGCAAGTGAGACTAACTAGATCCCCTACTATAGTTCCTAGCATTGATTTTGAAGAAACCTAGTCTAAGGTGTTGCACCTAAGAAAAGATCAATTTTATTTGCATTTGGGGTCCCTAGAAGTCAAATTATAAAACAAATTCCAAGACAATTATCTAACAGTTGAAAACGAAGTGGAGAAAAAGGGAGAGGATAGAAAAGAAAATGAGAGGTGAGGTGAGTGAATCGAGTGACTCGTATAAAAAAGTGAAGACTGAGGCTACCAAAAATCCTTAGAAAGGAATGGAGATAGAAGCTTACAAAACTCCTAAAAAGAAATTTATACTAGGAGGTTGTTATGGTCTAAGAGAGTTAACATGTAATAAAAGGATATGGGAGTAAGAAAGTAAATAGATGAAACCCTGAAGCAAGTATACTATATCCATAAGCAATAACATTAAGTATATTGAATATTCCAAAATGTTGAATTCCAAAGTGATGAGGACATCAAAGCAGTCAAAAGACTAGGGGGAATTATTACAGGGGCGCAAACAAGAAAGACAAAGGAGGTTGAAGAAGGAGGAAGCATTGATGAAGCTACAGTTGCATTTAATGCAACTACCAGTTGAAGAACCTTCATTAGCATGAGATGGGGCCATGGTGGGCGGCCAATCCAACCACCAATTTGCTGATTTATGATGTTTTATTTACTTTCAATAAGATGCTAGTGGTTACACAAAAGGAGATTAATTTTCTGGTGGTTACAAGACAAGGTGATAAATGCATTAAAACCATGTCTACTAGCCGTTAGAAAGTGTGTGTTTCTGGTGCATGAACCTGGACTTATTTCAAGCCACATGGAGACCTTCCACCTAGCAAAATGGGGCGGCCAACATGTGATTAAATGGCTGAGTAATATGCCATAAAGTGGGGTGGCCAACATATGCGTAATTGGGTGAGTTAAGTGTCATCAAGCATGGGCCAACAAGTGAGTAAATTGGCTGAGTTATATGCCATTACTTGGGCGGCCAACACATGCATCACATGGCTAAAATAAGGAGTTTAAGAAGGTTGTAAATTGCTGGTTTAATTGCCATCAAAGTGGCGGCCACATTCATGAAATGGAGGTTACACAATGAAGGCATTCTTGATGGATTGTGGCTGTTTTGGGCGGCCACTTCAATGGTTGATTCAATGAGCATTTTAATCCATGATTTATGGTTAAATTTCATGTAATAATGTAGCCACATGTTCCACAAAATTCTGGTTGAAGTTGCGGCCACTTAAGCTTGCCTAGGTTAAGTTTTAGAAGCTATTTTTTTGTTCCTTTAATTTATTTAATTTTAGTAATGTAATTAGGGTTGCATGGGAAGTGTGTAAGGGGTATTTTTGGGAGTAATTTGGGCGTGAAGGTGCAGCTGATTGCATGACCCTATTTCACCTTGTAAACTCTATAAATACATGCTTCATGCATGCAAGAAGGGGGAGATGTTTATGCCAAGTTTATCAATATAAGTGAAAGTGATTTTCTCTTTAGTGAAAGTGATTTTCTCTAAATTTCTTGCTAGTCAAGAGTTGAAGATTATCAAAGGTTCTTCACCTTTGTGTGTGTATCTTCAAGGGCTTATCTTTCAAGTCTTGAAAGTGTGACGTCCATCTTCTATCATTTCTAATTTTCCTACTTCTTCTAGTTTGTTCAAAAACCTATTTTTCCTATACGTGCTACTTGAAATATATGCGATTTATTTTTCAAGTAATCAAAGGTTGAATATTAGTTTTTGTCATCCTTCTATTTTATTTTAAAAATAGTGTTTGAATTCCCAAGAAAAGAGAAAAAGAAAAGAAAATAGCAAAAAAAAAAAAGAAAAAGAAAAAATTGCAAGAATAGAAAAGGTGCTTGTCAAGAAAGGTGATATTTTATTCAGAATTTTTCTAAGGTCCATTCGAAATAGAACCTCAAAGTTCATATCACAAAGGGAGTGTGCTGAGTGTTTTAAATATTAGTATCAATCTTCTTTTAATTGTTTAGACAACAAATAAAACAATAATTGAAAATAAGAGAAAGCTATAAATAAAACAAAAAAATCGCAAGTAGAAAGGAAATGGACAATCAATAGATAGACACTACGACAACAAGCTTTTCATATGTATTAGTTATGTTATTCCTTACCTTTCCTATAACTGTTATTTCCAGATCAATAATAATCACCTACTATAATATGGAAATACCATCTCCCACTTCGTATCGCACTAAGTTACTAGTAGTTCACTCTCTACTGCCATCAATTAAACCCCCTATCATGGGTTTCCTAACTAGAAACTCAAGCAATAGGTAGATTGCTAAGCTAATCTGTTAGTCCTAGCTGATTAGAAGTAAAAAACTAGATACAATACATTCATTGTTCAGATAGATTTTACTCATTTATATTATAGGTCAGTCTATTCCTACAACGCGAAAACTAAGAAATAAACTACGTAAAGAGTGGCCAATCCTAAATAGGAATTATGCACAACAAATAAAACATTAATTGATGTAAAAAAAATAAGGAATTATATTTAAATTAAATAGTAACAAAATAATCCATAAAATCTACCTTAACCCTAGCAAAGTGTTCAACTAGACATAACTAAAGAAATAAAAACTAAGGGGCCGTTCGGGGTGGTATTTGGTTTTCAGTTTTGAAATTTTTAAAAACCAAAATCGTTTTTAGTTTTTAGTTTTCAGTTTTCAGTTTTTTCTGTTTCCAGTTTTTAAAAACTTGTTTCCAATTTTTAAAAACTTGTTTTAAGAGAAGTGTATCATAATTCAAATGACCATATTATATGTCATTCCCAATATGAACCTACCAAAATAATAAAAAAATAGTTCATGTGAAAAAAAGATAAAAATTAATTTGATACACCAAAAAATATTAAAAATAAACAAATTTCATATATAAATAATATATTTAAAAAATTGATTAACCCTAACTAGTTAATTAAAATTTAAAAAAATATAAGAAACAATGAAAGTGGTATTAATAAATATTATTCTCAACCACACCAACACTAATAAATATAAAATATCATGTCATCTGAATATATCCAAGAAATGATAAAAGTGCATATGGTTTATATATTTAAAAAAGTCATAATAGTTAGATGCACTAGAATATAACTATGGTGCTACATTAGTTGCATTCCATAATCGTTGAGCCAATCAATCTCGGAAATCAGCCATCCTACGAGTATCTGTTGTAGTCACTTGTGGTGGCACATATTGCTCTCATGTATTGTTCTCATCTGATTCTTCAACTTCTAACTCAATATTTTCATCAGCATATTGTGTAAACAGAGGATCATCCTGCATCTCCATTTTAATGAAATTATGAATAACACAACATGCAATAGGAATATATTTCTGCCTTTTCAATGCATAAGACAACATTGATTTGAGAATAGGAAAACGAGCCTTTAAAACCCCAAAACATCTTTCAATCACATTTCGTAATGAAGAATGCATGTAATTGAATAACTCCTTTGGACCTTGGGGTGTTCGTTGACCTCTGTAATCACGCAAGTGATATCGTTCTCCCCGATATGGTGAGAGAAAGCCAGGCATATTGGTGTATCCAGAGTCCACAACATAATATTTACCTTCAGGAGGAACAGGAAAATGATTTTCTGGGTTGTAAATAGTTTCTAAAAATATTCTTGAGTCATTTGATGTACCCTCCCAACCACCTATAACAAATGTGAACTTCATATCGAAAGAGCAACAACACATGATGTTGATAGTCGGCTCAAGTTTCCTTCCACGGTATGGAATTTGGTCATCTTTAGGAATACATGCCGCAATATGGGTACCATCAATAGCTCCTACACAATTTTGTAAAAAAAAATTAAAAGAATTAATGACATATAAAAAATAAAAAGATTCATTCATGAATAACTTTTTGTAGAATGAATAAAAATATTCATTTAAATTAAAAGAATTAATGACATAAAAAATAAAAGAGTTAATGACATATAAAAAATAAATTTAACATGATTACCTTGAAAAATGGATAATATCTTGGATTGAATCGTATCTCAGGAGAAACTTCATCAAAGCAAGGAGGAACAATAAATTCCTTGGAAAGGGAGCAGATGACTTAAAAGACACGCTTGAAATTCCTATGAATAGTATCCACAGAGTGTTGAAAACGATCACCTGCAAATCTTGTTCTCACTGTTTGGCAAACAATGAGTAAAAAAATAGCAACCTGCTCTTGAACAGTCAAGAATCTGGTCTCTTTTAATTTCTTCCTTTCTTTTAACAATTCACACAATTTCATAAACTGGGATGATGTCATACGGAATGTATCATAACAGTTCTTTGGATGACTATTTAATACTTCAACCACCCATTCGTGTCCAGTCAATCTTGAGGTCCGTTGT
The DNA here is from genome assembly GCA_026901365.1 of Sesbania bispinosa. Lineage (NCBI taxonomy): Eukaryota > Viridiplantae > Streptophyta > Magnoliopsida > Fabales > Fabaceae > Sesbania > Sesbania bispinosa. The sequence continues at coordinate 386,964 of QLOH01000509.1, read as the reverse complement.
GGTTGAGGTTTTGGCTTCAACAAACTATTATATTCAAGGTTAATGTAAAGACACATAACATTTTCAAGTTCATCATCTGAATCATCCAACAAACTCCTAATAATGACATCCATCACAATTATCCTGCAAATTGGAAAATTGTGCCACAATAAATATTAAAATTTATCTAACTAAAAGTAATCATAAAAAATAGGATTCATAATTCCAAAAATCCATACCATTACATTAACAAATTGGAAATAGAAAAGTATATGTCTTAATCCAAACATAAACCTAAACATTCAAAATCCACCACACAAATGTCTTAATCCAAACATAAACATAGACAAAGAAGATACATTAAAACACGAGATAAATTAAGGAAGATTAAGAATCAAATCTTTCTTCCGCTCAATTGATAATGCCATAAACACATCTCTCCACATAGGATCTTCCTTCAACATCTTTACTGCCTTAGCAAAAGAAGCACCATCAATTCCTTCAAGTTCTTGAAGGACCTTTAAACAAGCCATCATTGATTCTTTATCTTGTGCCATATTGCTTTGCCCATTAACTTCCCCTGTAGCAGTAGTGGATGACCCTACAACATGGCTTGTGCTCATCCTCTCTAAAATATCAACTTTCCTCTTAGAACTTTCTCCCATAATCGCCAAGGCATTAGCAAATGCAATTTGACCATTCTCTCTTCCTTTCCTTTTCTTAATGTTGGTACCAACATTTGCTTTCTTTTTTGATTGAGTTCCATTTCCCTTTTGGTCAAAATCATTGTCACCTTCACTATCATCATCATCACTGATTGAAGGGCTTTTGGTAGAAGCATGTTGATTTGCACCAGAGGCGGTTGTGTCCCCATAAATGACACATAGTTTATCATAATGTGGACATCCTTTCTTTTTAAACTGCTTTGCAAACTTGTACTTCTGCAAAAAAAAAAATGTCAATATTATATTTTAAAATAATATGCTAAAAACATACCATAGTTGTGAAACCATTAAATAGGAACATACCTCACATAACTTCTTCCATTTATCATTAGTGGCAGTAATTTGTCCAGTTGATGCAATGAACCCCAGTCCAGTCTCCATTTTCAACAAATTAGAAAAATCCTTCCATCTTCCTCTCAGTTGATTGAATTTGTTCTTAAATTGGTCAGACGTGTATTCCTTGTCATAATTATTTTTCAACTGTTCCTTTATATGCCTCCATGCGGCCTTTGTAAGTGTAGTAGTTTGTCTATTACCTTTCTTAACTTCCTCTTCCATTAAACATATGAAATGGGATTCAATATGTGTAGGCCATATATCTTTCTTAGATGCTACAATTTCAACCACGTCTTCCCCAACAACTTCATTCTCATTTTCCATCTAACAAATGTCTCATTAATTATTAGAGTAATTCTATATAACCAAACAGGAAAAAAAATCTTATTCTTACAATTAACAATTCAGAATAAATTTGTATGGAAATAGTCTGGCTCACTTTCTCTTGACTAAAAAGATCATTAATTATAAATATCCCAACCAAATAAAAAAAATTGAGAGCACACAAGGACATAAGTAATTCACGTGAAAAGGTAAATTACAATGAATAAAACACAAGTCCAAGCACCATACAAAATTAGAGCAACATTCATTAAGGAAAAACTAAAAAGGTAAAGAAAAAAGAAAGAAAAGAATTAATTAATGTAGAAAGAACAAGAATAATATAAATATATGCTCAATGCCCAGTTGCTGTTAGAACAGGAGAAATTGATTAATGTAAAAACAAAATGATATCTATCTCCTTTGTCGTTTTATATGTTTAGTCATATTGCTTTTAATTTGTTCCACCCCTCTGGCATATCCCTTTTAAATTTAAAGATCTTTTCACTATCTTTTTTATGTGGACAAGCATATGCACTGCAATTTACGAACTATACAAGCATAATTATACAGGTTAAATTTAGAGTAGACAAGAGGGGAAAAATAAAATGGAATTATCAAAGGCATATGTAACAAAGGCAATTTCCTTTTCCATAACATCTAATATTAACTATAAACACTACTTGTTGGGTTCTAAGGCTATCAATATCAATCCCTATAAACCGTTATTTAAAGTAGACAATAGGGGGAAAATAAATAGAATTATCAAAGGCAAATGTAACAAAGGAAATTTCCTTTTCAAAAACATCTTATATTAACTATAAACACTACTTGTTGGGTTCTAAGGCTGTTAATCTCAATCACTATAAACCACTATTAGGCTATCAATAAGGCCCTGAACAGAGCCAGCTTGTCATGAGAGGTTAGGAAAAAAGGAAATCCAGAAGCCTAAGAAGGGTCGCATTTTACCTTTAGTCCACAAGCAAGATCTTCTTATGGGTCTCTTCAACTGGAGCCTTTGTCTGGTCAAAAAGATAGATATTGTTTAAATACTTGATAAAACGAATACCATTACATCAATAACCAAAAGATAAAAGTAAGAAATTGACTTCCAAAGAAAAATATAATTTCATTTCAAATGTATATTTATGCATTCTTATAAATTGTGTATTGCTAAAGGAAAAAATGAATACAGGCCTAGAGGGAATGTACTAAAGCATAATAACGATTATAGGTAAGGAAAATAAGGACTCGCCCAGCCCCCTTTCACACACAATTTGGACTTTATATAACAAATGCAAATTAATCTCCCCAGGAACTTACTTCTCCAACACCCAGGAATAAGAAGGTATGGTCAGCTAAGGTTCCCCCAACTAATTTCAGGGAAGCAAGCAATCCTGCTAATACCACGAATGTTGTACCCTGAATTAAACCAGCTCTATTTGATTCATTGATTAATTGTACACTGACAACCACAAATCATAACTCAAATTCATCGCTTTTCTTACTCACTGGTAAATTTAAACCCTCCTAAAGTGATAATTTCACGTTTGAGAACATATGAAATATAACGAGAAGGACGAAAAGTCACCTTCAGAATATTTGGTGCAAAATCACGAGCCAACCTCTTGTTCAGAAACTGAAACTGAGAGCAATGTTAAAGCGATAGAACCAGAAACTGAGACACAAAAATCAAGCACCAAGGTTACCAAACCAAACCAGAAACTGAGACGTACAAAACGGACGCAGAAAGGTTCACGAAAAGGAAGACTTACCGTGAGCGCCGTCGCCGTCGCCGCCCTACGGTGAGAACCAAACGGACGCAGAAGAAGGGTCCAGAAAGGGGGTTAGGTCTGTGGAGAGTAGAGACTGGAGAAAGGGTTGTATCGATAGCAATTGAAAACTCAGCCCCTTTTTAAAAAACCTTTTTTTTATGGTTTTTAAAATTGGGTTTAAAAACGTTTTGAAACCGGGTAAAAACCAAACTCAACCCTTTTTATCCGAACATGTTACGTTTTCAATTTGGCATTTTAAAACCAAAAACCAAAAACTGGCAACCACCCCGAACGGGCCCTAAACTAGTAAAAGAAAACATAAAAGAGGGATCTTTGTGTTCTTCCCCTTGATTGGCTTCCTCCTAAATGCTTGATGCTTTTAGGAGAACTTGTCTCCTATTTTGCTTTGGGATCCTAGCTAGGATCCCGTGATTCTAGACTTTTGTTTGGTTCTCAATGGGAGAACTTGGTGATGTTGGTCTTCAAATGGATTTTGAGATATTTGGTTGGTATTGGACACTATGATGCCCTACTTCAAGTTGTATTTATGAGTGGATGTAGCTTGGAAATTAAGCAGAGTTACATTGTGAGAGTACTTGATTTGTTTCTGACAAAATCCTCCATTAACTAGCAATAATCTTCATTAATCGACAATTTTGCAACATTGTTCAATGATTGGAAGCTTTTTAATAATCTTTAATAACAAGGAGAAAAACTTTAAGTGTATTCTTGGGTAGCAATCTCTAATTTCTAGTAGCTTTTCTCCAATTTTTCACAAAGATCTTTATTATCTTGGGAAGAATCTCTAATATCTTGGCAAGTATTTCCATTATCTTGGACGTGAATCTTCTTTATATTTGATAGAGATCTCAAAAACTTGGCAATTATTATTTTTGGAAGCTATCTAATAACTATTAATTGTAGCATTTTTGGCAATTCCTAATTACTAAGCAACAAATTTTGGACTGAAGAAGCATATCACAGACCGACTTTTAGATATTTCCTTAAATATTCACCATCAATGATTACACATGCATATATCATAGATTCATCTGGGCGTGTCAGCTAATTCACAATGTCTTGTGGACTTCAAAATCTCTTTATGGGCCTTTATAGACCTCTAAGATATGTGCTATTTAATATGGGTAATTTTTTGTTACAATAAGAAACTAAAGAAGGGCTATGGCCTTACAAAAGAGACTTATGCTCTGTCAGTTACAAGCCAGCTTCTAAGGGCATATGGGGGATATCTAAGAATACAAAACTTTTCTAAAGAAGCTACTCCTTGCTATCGGCACAAAAATTCTCTTCCCTTAGAGTATGTTGAATGGTGATACTTCAATCTCTAGAGATAAAATCTTGGATTGTTCTAATAGTAGAACCGTATTAATGAAGCTTAACACGGGGATTAGAAATTAAGTGAATAATTTCTAAGCAATCTGACCAACAAATTACCGACTTATAACCTTCATTCTGAACCAATTGAACCCCATACAACAAAGCTAATAATTCAGCGAAAATATTAGTACAATGGCTAATGTGCTAACAAATTACTGTTAGAGCAAAGACTTATGAAGAAAAGATTGTATATTCTGTAACTAATTGAATCATACATCAACTCTATATATAGATAGAGTTTGTTATTGAAACTTGAACAACAGAATAACTAATTTTTGAATTACTAACTAACATACCCCCTTAATTAAAAAATTATTACAATTGACAACACCTAATGCTTCTCTCAAAGATACAAATCTATCAATTTTTACTGCCTTAGTGAGTATATCTGCAATCTGCACATCAGTTTTGCAGTAAACAACTTCAATCCTTCCATGGTTGACTTGCTCTCGAAGGAAATGGAACTTAGTTTCAATATGTTTGCTTCTCCCATGAGAAACCGGGTTCTTTGCCAAGTTAATAGCAGATTTATTATCCACAAACAACTGAATTGGCTTCTTCACCTCAACTCTTAATTCCTTCAATACTGAATCAATCCATATTGCTTGACAAGCAGCAAAAGAGCCAGCTATATATTCAGCCTCACATGTTGAGAGGGCCACTACTGACTGTTTCTTAGAACACCAAGAGATTGGTGCATCTAAAAACTTGAATATGTAACCCGAGGTACTCTTCCTATCAGCCTTATCCCCACACCAATCAGAATTAGAAAATCCAACCAATTAATTTGATTTTTGTTCTGTCTTGTTAGGAAATAATATCCCAAACTCAAGTGTACCTTTGATTTATCGCAGGATCCTTTTAGCTGCCATCAGGTGACTCATTCTTGGCTTAGACATGTATCTGCTAACCAAGCCTACAGGGAATGCAATTTCAGGTCTGCTGTTACACAAATACCTCAAGCAGCCTACAATTTGTTTGAACAAGGTAGAATCAACCTCTTCATCATCACTTCCTCCAGCTTCTAACTTCAAATTTGCTTCTACAGGTGTAGTGGCTGAATTACATTGCATCATACCAAACCTTTCCAGTACATCATTTGCATATTTCTTCTGATGTAGGATGATTCCAGCTTCAGTGTTGAGAAACTCCATTCCTAGAAAGTAGGACAATTTTCCCAAATCTGACATTTCAAACTCAGTCATCATTTCTCCTTTGAATCTCTCAATTTCTGCTTCATTGTTGCCAGTTATCAACAAGTCATCAACATATAGGCAAATCAAGAGTATTTCCTCAGCTTTCCTCTTCACATAGACACCATATTCAACTGTGCACTTTGTGAATTCATTTTGAATAAAAAATGAGTCAATCCTTTTATTCCAGGCTCTAGGTGCCTGTTTAAGACCATACAAGGCCTTATACAATCTGTAAACCAGTCTCTCCTTCTCTTTGATCACAAAACCTGGTGGTTGAGTGACATAAACCTGCTCATCCAGGTTGCCATTTAAAAAGGCTGACTTGACATCCATATGGGATAAAGACCAGCCTTTGTTGCTAGCCAATGCAGTGACCAATCTTATTGTTTCCAGCCTAGCCACTGGGGCAAATACCACAGTATAATCCACTCCTTGCTTTTGCTTAAACCCCCTCACTACTAATCTTGCTTTGTGTCTAGCCATGGACCCATCTGGATTCAGTTTCTGCTTAAAAACCCATTTGACATCTATTGCCTTCTTCTGAGGTGGCAACTCAGTCAACTCCCAGGTGTGATTCTTCTCAATAGCCTCCAACTCTTCCAGCATGGCCTTCTTCCACACATCTTCCTTCAATGCTTCTACATGATCCATTGGTTCTGCACCAACCATTAGAGCAAAGTGAACTAAATCTCCATCAGCTGTGACTTCACTATCATGAAGCATCTCATAATTCGTGAACCTTGAGGGAATTTGTCTAGTCCTCTGTGTCCTTCTCTGATTCTGATTCACAGTTGTAGCTTCACATTCATTGTTTTCATTTGCACTTTCTCTGCCCTGATCAAATTCTCCTTGATCATCCTCAAAATGAACTGAGACCCTCCTGTTATGGTTACTGCTAGCACCAGTCTGCCAATTCCATGACTCTTCCTCACAAACAATTACATCCCTACTTATTGCAATTTTCTGTGTTACAGGATTATATAATCTGTAAGCACATGTTGGATGATAGCCAACCAGTATCATGATCTCGCTCTTGTTATCTAGCTTCTTCCTCCTAGCATCTGGAATGTGTTTATAGCACAAAGATCCAAACACCTTGAGGTGACTTACTAGAGGCTTCCTTCCTATCCAGTATTGTTCAGGAACCCGTTCCTTCAACCTTTTAGTGGGACACTTGTTTAGTAAGTATACTGCAGTGGTCACTGCTTCACCCCAAAAACTGTGAGGGAGACCTTTCTGCTTGATGAGACTTCTAGCCATGTCAAGGACAGTTCTATTCCTTCTTTCTGCCAATCCATTGTGCTGTGGAGTGTAGGGGGCTGTAACTTCATGAATGATTCCATACTTCTCACAGAATGCTTCAAACTCCCTAGAGGTATACTCTCCTCCACCATCTATCCTCAAAACTTTAAGCAATTTACCACTTTGTCTTTCAACCAGTGATTTGAATCTATTAAAAATTTCAAACACCTCACTCTTGGCCTTTATCAGATATATCCACATCATCCTGCTGAAGTCATCAACAAAGGAAACAAAATATTTGTGGCCTCCTAATGATAATTCTTCAAATGGGCCACACACATCAGAGTGTATCACATTTAGTAATTCTCTAAACCTCATTGGCAGATATGAACAGAAAGAATTTCTAGGCTGCTTACCAATACTACAAACCTCACATATTGTATCAGGCACTAGCATATTAGGAAGACCCAGTACCATTTCTTTAGTCTGTAATTTACTAAGACTTCTAAAATTTAAATGCCCTAACCTGAAGTTCCAGATCCAGCTTTCTTGTTCCACTTCTGTTGCTGTTAGACACTTGGTAGATGTTGCACTAATGTTGGTTTGGAAGGTTCTATTTCTTGAGAGTGGAGATCGAAGGACCGACCTCTTCTTTGGATCAAATAGCTCAAGTGCATCACATTCCATGACCACCTTGAATCCTTTCTCAACTAACTGCCCCACACTTAGGAGATTACACTTCATGCCAGGAACATACAACACACTCTCAATTACTGTTGTTTTCCCATCTTTCTTCTGAACCAAAATGTTCCCAATACCCTCAGCCATCAAGGTTCTGTTGTCAGCTAGTTTCACCTTTGTAGATTTGTTGGTATCAAAATCAATAAGCCACTCCTTGTGCCCTGTCATGTGATTAGAACATCCAGTATCTAGATACCAAACCTCTGTGGTTGATCCACCTTCAAAGGTTGTAACCATCATCACTATTGCATCTGAGTCAGAATCTTCCTATGCCACATGTGCTTCATCTGAGGCTTTTGGTTTTCTTTTACCTTTGTTGCCTTTTCTGTGCCAACACTCCTCGGCATAGTGACCAAACTTGTCACACACAAAACACTGAATTTTACTTTTATCTTTCTTCTTTCGATGCCTTGTTCTGAAGGTCCAGCATCAATTTTATTTGAGGATTCTGCCTTGTCCTCATTCTTGAACTTTCCTTGGTTTGAGTTCCAAGGTTTCTTTGAAAAATTCCATTTCCTTTGTCCCTTTACAGAATCACCTTTGGTTTGTGCCTGCAAAGCTTGATCAGCCACTTGAATCTTGTTTCTTTGGATCAATTTTAGTTCCTGTGCTTCCAAGGACCCTTGCAACTCCTCAATTTTCATGGACTCTACATCCTTGGATTCTTCGATCGCAACCACAATATGATCAAAATTCTGAGTGAGGGTTCTCATGATTTTATCAAGGATCATTTGATCAGTGATCTTTTCACCACAGCCCTTCATAGCATTTGTGAGACACAACACACGATTGAAATAATCTGCAACTTTCTCGGATTCTTCCATCTGCACCAATTCATACTGTCTTCTCAAAGCTTGAAGTCGCACCTTCCTTATCTTGTTTCCACCAGTAAAACATCTCTCTAAGATGTCCCAAGCCTGCTTGGATGTAGTAGCCTTTGAGATCTTTTCAAAAATACTATCATCTACACCTTGGTGAATCAAGAACAAAGCTTTGTTATCCCTCTTCACCGCATCCTTGTGTGCAGCCTTTTGTGCATCCGTTGGTCTCACACCAAGTTCTTGGAATCCATCCTGCACTAGTTCAAGCACTTCTTGAAACTGGAATAGCACCCGCATTTGTACGCTCCATCTCTCCCAATTTTTGCCATCAAGAATGGGCAAACTTCCTGGAAATCCACCATTGCCTGTCATTATTCCAGAACCAACAACAAGAAGAAGAAGGTATATTGGCTGCAGCTCCACTCTCGAGAAAAAGAATATGTTCTCTCACAATGCAAACTACAGAACTAAAATAAACATTCTCTCAATCTTTTCAGACTCTCAAGGTCTTGCTCCTTCTCCCACAGAGAATCGCTCTCCCTTGGATCGATTACAAAAGCTCTAGATACCAATTTGTTAGAGCAAAGACTTATGAAGAAAAGATTGTATATTCTGTAACAAATTGAATCATACATCAACTCTATATATAGATAGAGTTTGTTATTGAAACTTGAACAACAAAATAACTAATTTTTGAATTACTAACTAACAATTACAGACTTATAACCTTCATTTCGAACCAATTGAACCCCATACAACAAAGCTAATAATTCGGGGAAAATATTAGCACAATGGCTAATGTGGACATGAAAACCACATAACCAATTACCATGAATATCTCTAATTACACCTCCAAATCCACCAAGCCCAGGATTCTGAATTACACTATCATCAACATTCAGAGCTACTTCATCATTTTTAACTTCAATTTGGCAATAATTTTTTAAATTATTCAAAGTGTTGAAAATTGCTTCCAAAATATAGTTGTGTTATAAACTATAGGAAATTGGTTCATTATCTAATAAAAAACATTAAAAGGATATACAAATTTATATATCTAATTAATCTATTAAAAAGTATATATATTGTCACCTAACATGTTATAGATTTAAATTTTGTTATTACTATATTGTTAAAAAATTGCACAAAGCATGTTCCACGTATCTCAAGCTTGTGATTTTACTCAATGAAAATGACATATGGATGTACAATATTTATATTTTTCTTTTCTAAAAGAAGGCACCACACGCATCCGCCAACTTGTTGAGTTCCTCTACTCGTTTGTTTTCTTTCAATGTAAGGAATAAAAAAGAGCCAAGAAAAAAAAAAAAAAAAAAAGAGCAAAGGCACCACATGATGCTCTCTCATAGTGACTGTATCATCTGTTCATTGATAATGTTATTTATATAACCAATTGTTTATATTTCTGTTCTTTTCTTCGGTGTATTAATACAAGAAAATATCTCCTCAATTTATTTATTCATTTCTATGTGTACAAAAAAAATTATTCATTTCTACATCTGACTTAAAATAAAAAATAGTGGGTACCAATGACAGGGGAACAATGTCTGCCAACTATTACATTTGCTTCAAAACATTAAAATAAGTGATGAAATATATTTATTTTTAAAAATAATTTTTTTTTATTTCTTTTAATTTCATTTAGTAAAGATATCAGAGGATTAAAAAAAACAATTAACATCTTTTAAAAAATAATAAGTAAAATGAAACAAAATCTTTTACTCAAAATCCATTGATTGATATTTTAAAGAGGAAAGTCATACCACTCACTCATACACTTGCACAAAACTAACAGTTTTCAAAACTTCCCTTCTCTTTTTTCTTCTTTGGTGGTTTTGGCTAAAGTCTAAACTACCTCACCAATGTATAGTCATCCATTAATGAGGGGCATTTTGATTTGAAATGATAAGGGCATCAAAATTCATGGCCTTAAATGTTTTGATGCAAGTTGAGAAGGAGTGTCCCCCATACAAGTAAAAAAACTGTTCTAGCTTGCAATGTTTGTATTTATTCACCTTTCAGTGTGATACATGGAAGCTGGATAGAAGGACAAGTACCAAAATCAACTTTTTGAGGGCCAACAATGGTAGTACCAAGTTGCATAAATTTCTTGTCCCTAACTAATTGCTTGTAAGTTCATGAATATGTCCATTGTTCCCTAGTCGACAACAGATACTACAAGTATATGCCAAGGACCAACTTGAGAGTGTGATTAAAGATCTTGTTTTTTTTCCATGTGGGCACACCCAAGAATGTGACCTTTCAAATTTGGATAAGAAGATGCAATGTCCACAAACAGCTCATAATTAACACCGTGTAAAGGTGGCTCCATTCTGATCTGCCATATGCATAATTTACCATCAATTCTGATGTATCTCACAACTGAACGCGGGACCCTTTGTTTGTTTTCTCTTATATGCCAAACAGCCAGACAAAAAAGACAGAAATTTTTTTTATATAAAATTCAGTTAAATATAAGGATAATAATTACATAAGATAAAGGGGTGAGGTGGAATGTTATCAAATTCTAATAGATATATAATGTAATTTCTATAATATTTTTTAAAATATTATAAGGTTAAATATGTTTTTAGTCCATGAAGTATGATCCGAATTTGGTTTTAATTTCTAAAGTTTAAAACTGTTGATTTGGATCCCTTATGTTCTGAAGTCACGTAAGTTTAGTCACTTCCCTTAACACAGTTAACTTTGATACTCACGTGATAAACAAATTTCTGTGTCAACTTGTCCAGTCACCTTTAATTAAAGTGATTTGATAATTGAATAACACATCAACTCATCCAGTCAGATTTCATTTAGCTAGGGTTTTATTAAATGTAATGAAATTATTAATTCAAAATAAAAATTACAATTACCATTTACTGTGTAGAAATTGTCAAAAGAAACTCTTGTATGTGTACCAATTGTTAAATCATTTTCATTAAAAGTGACTGGACAAACTGACACAAAAATTGTCACGTGAACATCTAAGTTAACCGTGTTAACTGTTAAGAGGATGAACTAAATTTACGTGATTTCAGAAATAAGGGACTCAAATAAACAGTTTTAAACTTTAGGTATATTAAAATCAAATTCAGGTCAGGACTAAAAACATATTTAACCCAATATTTAACCCAAAATTATATTAAGATTATTAATTATTAATATTTTAACATATACCATAAACCCAAATAAGATATTAAATATATCACAAAGTATCATATATATATTGTATGGAAAAGTATTATGTACCAAGTACCTAAAGTAAAGTCTGCTTATTTATTTAACAATCAGTAATATGTCAAACTATTTTTTTTTCCAAAAATTCTAACTTTTTATTATATTTTTTAAAATAACAAGAAGGAGTAAGGTTTTCCAATTTCAAGATTTGGACATATGCTACAAGCCTACAATTTTCTTGTAACTAAAGATGACCCCTTAACGAAACAATACAAATTGAGCCAAGACTTTAAGCTGTGGGGACCCTTTCCCTTGACAGAAAACCATATAAATATCTTCTCGGCTGCTAACTATTTTCAACCCCAAATTCAACCACAATTTGTGTTCCTCAGTTCCTAAAGATGACAACAGCAGAAGAAGAAACTTCAAACTTAGATCTGATATGCCAATATCTCTTAGAGGAAACCTCAAACTCTTTCCTCACCAATCTCTATCCTGTAAAACTTGAAGACCCTTCACCAGATTTTGATTTCAGTTCATATATTTCAGCCAACAGCAGCTTCTGCTCTTTACTTGAAGGCTGTGATTGGGTGGATATGGAGTTTGTTGATCACAGTTCTCCAAAGTTCCTGAATTCCACAGAAACTAGCCCCTCAAAGGATACCCAGAAATGCAATTCCCCTGAAGCAATTGTAGTGTCAGAGAAGAGAAAGAAAACAGCAGAGTGTGATGAGGCAAGGCGTTACAGAGGAGTGAGGAGAAGGCCATGGGGAAAGTTTGCTGCTGAGATACGTGACCCAACAAGGAAAGGGACCAGAGTTTGGTTAGGTACATTTGACACTGAAATTGATGCTGCAAAGGCTTATGATTGTGCTGCTTTCAAGATGAGGGGTCAGAAAGCCATATTGAATTTCCCTTTGGAGGCTGGTGAGTCTGAACCAAAGCCAAATAGTTGTAGCAGGAAAAGGAGAAGAGAGAGCACATTGATCAAGCTACCACAAGTTCAAGTTCATCATGGAGAGTCCTGAGAATCCAATGGGGTGTGGAAAATTATGATGTGTTTGGTTTATATCGGATACACGTTTCAAATGTGGATCCAATCAGAAGCTACTCTCAGTAGTGTTTTCCCAAATCCATGTTTAAAACGTGATTTTGAGTAAACCAAATACACACTAAGTCGTCAAAAATAGAATTGTGTGCTAGGGATGTAGGACAAGTTTGTAGAGTAATTTTTGTGTGGGCATGGTGGCACAATCAATCATAAATTTAAGATAATGTTAGAATAACTTGGGAAAGAATTGCAGCTAGGAAAATATGGTTGCCTATTAAGTTTGTACATAGAAGCAAGCAATGCAAATATCTAGTGCATATTATGAAAGGTTTACCAACTTTGATGAGTTTTAAATATTAACTATTAATTAATTCATGTGTGAAAATACACACAATGATGAACCAAACCAATATATCTCCTTATTGTTTTTTTGTTACTGTACTCTGTTTTTCGATGATTTTATAATAACTTATTTTTCAGTGTTATACAACACTTGATCCCTTTATTGTTTGACGCCATTTTTTAACATTCATTTGAATTTTTTTTAAAAAAAATCTCATTTAACTTATTCATAAACATTTCTAGATTTATAATTTTTTATATTCAAAATTAAGTATTTATCGTGTTTTCATTGGGCAAAGTACTTATCTATGTTGAAAGAAGGTAACCTAAAGTGGGTCTATATATATATATATATATATATATATATATATATATATATATTAATTGGCGATAAAGTTTGTAGCTCAAATGATATTTTGGGTATTTCTTTAAACACCATCCTTTTTCTTCCACACCACCCCTTCTTTCAATACCAAAAAACCATCATCCCTAACTCCTCTTTTTATTGCGTTTAGTCCCTTTGATTAATAGTTCAGAAGCATCAAAATTAATTTTTCACGTATACTTAATAGCCCGTTTATTTTAAATTCTAGTGAAACAAAATCATGGTTTTGAAAATTGATTTTAAATCACTTTCGTTCAATGTATTTCGTAAAGTGTGCATTATTCATCTCAACCAATAAATTTCTAGAATCAATTTTACTCAACTGTAAACCAAATGTACCCTAAATCATTTTGAATGACATTTTTTTTTTCAATTCTCTGAAAATCAAACATAAGTCTTGGACTCCTATATTTTGGGTCTATGGTAGATCTTTATTATAAATAATAAAAATTTAATATTTTTTATAGCAATAAAGTGTAGGGTTTATCCTAGACCCAAAAATAGGGGATCCACCCTAAAATTCCCCTACAAAGGTTGAGCTCAAAGTAGGGTTAAAAGTGAAAAAAAAATACATCTTTGAGTTGAAATTTTCATATATTTTATCGTAAATTTACTTTTGAAATAAGTGTTTTAATATATAAATTATTTCAATTTATATTTATGGTAAATATATTATTGATTCTAGTAAAATAGGCAAATTTTGATTTGGTCTTAGTAAAAAAAATTCATATACAAATTTTCAAAATCTAAAATTTTGAAAAATGTCTTTAGTAGCAATGATGTGTAAAGCCAAAAATTACACATATTCTCTCTGATCTTAAACATAAATAAAAATTAATTAATTCATATTAATTAAGTATATTAGTTTATCTCATTAAATTTTCTCAAATTCACATAAAAAATAAATGCATTTTCTAAATTATCCTTCCTAATATTTATTGTAAAGTGGATTATTGGGAAAAATTGAATTAAATAAGAGCGTTTTTTTATACTAGCATTTAATAAGGTTAAGTTAGTTAGATTTTGATTATATTTTAGATCAACAAAATTGAATTTTGAGTTGCTTATATTTAAGACATGAGGGAATAATAGAAATTAATGCATATGAGGCAATTTTTTAACTTGTAGGTGCTCGAGCCCTACCTTTTTGCGGTTTTTTGCGAATTTTTGCAGGTAGCCCGGTTTTTTTGCGAGGTTGTACAGGCTATGCGTCCTTTTGCGGGTAATTGGCTGCGTAAAAAGTCCATGAGTTATTTTGGCTTCTAAAATAAGTGTCTGAGCCCTACATTTTTGTGAACTTTTACATGCTGACCCGATCGAGAGCTAGCTCATTTTGTCAACTCTAAATTGTAAACACTCATTCTTTTTTGTTTGTTCGAAATAAATAGTGATTCAAAACTAGATTGGTTAGGATCTATCTCAAAGGCAAATCTTAGCGTGGAAACGAGAGCCATTTATATAATTATTAAAAATTAAAATTATCTATATTCTGAATTATCAATAATAAGATTTCTCATAATATTTAAAGTACTTTTTAAAATTATTCTATAATATTTATTCAATTTGGGATAATTTTATTTATTTATTTACTATTTTAATGGTCAATTTTGTGTTAACTTTACACTACAAGGCTTAATTGTAATTTTGATCTCTCTAGTTTAGATTATGTGTAATTTTGATCTCTAAAGCTTTTTTCAAGCTAATTAAGTCCATCTACTTTCAAAAATAAGTAAATTTGGTCCCTCTGCCCATTGTCTTCTATTTAAAACCCTCAAATTTTCACCTTTTACTTAACATATCAACAAGTTGAATTTATTAAATCATTTTTTAAATCTAATTAGGTTCAAAACTCCTCAATCAAAATATCAAATTTCACCTAAAATTGAATTTTTCAGTTCCCCCTCTTTAAACCCTAATTTCACATCCTATAAATTCCTTCAAATTTTATTAAACTTCTATTGATATTTCTACTTGTGAACTTTAAAAATTATTTCATATCTCAAATCTATCATAAACTACTAAATATTTGAATTGAAAATAAGAATTTAAGGGGTTTAGGTAGAAGACAATTGGCAGGGGACCAAGTTTGATTAATTTTAAAAATTGAGAGACTGAATTTGCTTAAAAAGACTTGAATGACAAAAAATGCACACAATCTAAATTAAAGGAACCAAAAGTGAAATTAAATTTATAATATTATATATTTATTTATACATTAAAATCTTATTTCAGCTCCCCCAAATTTTTCATGCCACTAATCTATCACATCTAAAATTTATAATTGAGACAATAAAGTGTGTGTTTTAGGAAAATCAAGCAAAATGGTCAAGAGATGACAATTGCTCACAAGATTAATGAGTTGTTTAGTTTGAGATTGATATAAGATAAATAGAAGAGATAGGTAAGTGTAATTATATTTCTTCTTGTTTGGTTGAGTTTAAAGAGGGTAGAGAAAAAGTAATTTTTTGGTTAAATTGGAAAAAAAAAAACCATACCTTACGTTGGAGACAAAAAAATGATTTGTGTTTAGGAAAGATATATATTATTATAATTTCACTCTCATCTTTCCTATTTCTCTCCCATTTCTCCTCATCTTTGGAGAATAAATAAACATAGGACCAACTTATTTTTCTTTCTCTCCTCAATCAAATATTTTTTATTTATCTTCTATTTTTTTTTTCTATTTCTTGAACTCTAACTCTTTCTTAACTCTTTCTTACCAAAAAAAGGGTAAGCGATATTTTCTTCAGTCATCATAAAAGTTAGTAGAAGTGAAGGGATCTAAAAGTTACTAAAAATAAAAAAAAGTAACACTAAAAAATTATAATAAGTAAAAATAGTCAACAAAAGTGAAGTCATAATTAATATGTGTTTGGCATGACTTATTTTTGGCTTAAAAATCACTTAAAAGTAAAAGCTTAGCCAAACACTTATTCTTAAAAGCTCTTAATAAAATGAAGTAGCTTATTTTTTGTATTTAAAAAAAACTTTTTAAAAAGCTAATTTCCGCGGCTTATTTTAAAAGTACGAAGCTTTTGTTACATGACCCCTCTTCGATCCTGCAAAGTTGAAAGTTTGTATTTCATTAAAATTTTATTTTTGTTTTTACTATCATGAGTCGCGACCATAATACACAAAAAATTCAAGTTAACAAACAAGTCAACACAATTGTGATATATATTACTCATGGAGTAATCAGTGAAACAAAGAAATGTGTCTTCCTTCCTTTATCAATTACATAATAATTCCAAATTTATATTGGTCCCAGTACGGACCGGCTCGGGAACCGGACCCAAGGCTGGTTCGGTCACGGGTTCGGATCGGTTATACACTAAACTCGGTCAACAACTGGTTAAACCGGTCAACAACCGGCAGAACCGGTGTGGACGGCTCGGTCCCTGTGCAACGTCAACAATGGCTCCTTATTAAGGATAAATAATGCGTGGAACTCCATCTACAGGGTTTGAACTCTGATCCCTTTCAATGGAGATGAAGCGCTTCACCACTAGACCAACTGCACTTTTTGTAACATAATATGCCAAGTATTATATATATATATATATATATATATATATTATACATATACTTGAATCAATCAGATTCAATTTAATTCTTAATCCATATAAGATTAAATTAAATCATTGTTGATATATTCAGATCAATAACAATAAAATGAATAACCTAAGATACAATATTATAGTATATTCAAGTATTTGTTTAGAGTGAATTACGTACCCGGAATCAACGAAGGATCCATCTATATCGATGTTGTTGAACTACGTGTGAGAGGATACTGCTCTCTTCCTGGTAGGGTATGCCAAAAGACAGAATACTGAATGACAGAATGTATCTGACAGTTTTTTCTTATATATATTAAAACTGATTAATGGGGTATCAGTTTTATATCCTCACCAGCAGAGACCAGGGATCTCTCAACAGGTTACTGAACAGTCAAACTCATCACAGACCGTTCACTGAACAGTCAAACTCATCACAGACCGTTCACTGAACAGTCCAACCCATCACGGACCGTTCATCAGAAACCCAATATGTATTATCCATAAAATTAATAACAATGTGCAATATAATTGATATTAACAAATAATATAATTTATTGGTTAATGTTAATCCATAATAATAACAAAATAGAGAATAATAATTATATAATAAAATTATATAAATATAACATTCTCCCACTTGGATAACATTAATTAATAAATTAATTATATCAATTACAACACAAGCACAAATACCAATTAAGAAATATAAACATGAACCACAAAGATAGTATCCGATAGGGATACATACCATATGCTTATATTCCATAAATAATGGATAACCAAAAAAAAAAATATAATAAATATGGGATCCCCAAAAAATGGTTCAAGCATTTTTATATGCTAAAAGAGATGTAATGAAAATGACGTCATTGATAAATTTACATCTCATTAAAACCATGATAATATAAAGTGTAAATTTCAGACTCCCACTAACCCAATACATCAAAAGACTTAACCACACCCATATGAGTTACATGATTTTGAAAAACTCCAATAGCTAAGCCTTTAGTCAGTGGATCTGCTAACATATTTTCTGTAGCAGTATGCTCAATCCGAGTCTGAAAATCCAAAACTTTCTCTCTAATAAATAGAAATTTTATATCAAAATGCTTTGAGCGAGTAGAACTTCTGTTATTTTGAGAGAAATGCACAACAGCAGTATTTTCGCAATATATCACAAGTGGCCTAGAAATACTTTCAACAATTTGAAAGCCAGAAATCAAATTTTTAAGCCACACAGCTTGACGAGTAGCCTCATAACAAGCGACATACTCTGCCTCCATGGTAGAAGTAGCTGTAAGAGTTTGTTTAACACTCTTCCAAGAAATAGCTCCTCCTGCCATCATAAAAACAAAGCCGGAAGTAGACTTTCGGTCGTCAGGGCAACCAGCAAAATCAGAATCAGAATAACCAATGACCTGAAGTTGATCAGACTTCTTATAGGTCAGCATGTGATCCTTGGTTCCCTGCAAATATCTAAAGACCTTTTTAATGGCTTTCCAATGACCCAAACCTGGGTCACTCAAGTATCTCCCTAAAGCATTAACAGCAAAAGCAATATCGGGACGGGTACTAACTTGAGCATACATCAAACTACCAACAGCGGAAGCATATGAGACTTTTTCCATTTCAACTCTATCATTATCATTTTGAGGACATTGAGATTTAGAGAGTTTGTCACCTTTTTGAACAGGTACAGCACATGGGGAGCAAGAATGCATGTTGAACCGTTTGAGGACTTTATCAATATATCCTCTCTGAGACAATCCAAGAATGCCACGTGACCTATCACGGAAAATCCGAATTCCTAGAACAACAGAGGCATCACCAAGGTCCTTCATATCAAAGTGGCTATTTAACATAAATTTTGTCTCTGTCAAAAGTTCAACACTGCTACTAGCAAGAAGAATATCATCAACATATAAGACAAGAATGATGAAATGATTCCCACTAGTCTTCAAGTAAATGCACTGATCTGAAGCATTTTCCTTGAAGCCAAAAGAAGTGACCACCTGATCAAATTTCAAATACCATTGTCTAGAAGCTTGTCTCAGCCCATAAATACACTTCTTCAACCTGCAAACTAAATGCTCCTTGCCTTTTTCAGCAAAGCCATCAGGTTGAACCATATAGACTTCCTCAAATAAATCTCCATTCAGAAAAGTTGTTTTGACATCCATCTGGTGAAGCTCCAAATCAAAATGAGCTACTAAAGCCATAACAACACGAAAGGCATCCTTAGTAGAGACTGGTGAGAAAGTCTCCTTATAATCAATGCCTTCCCTCTGACTATAGCCTTTTGCTACAAGTCTAGCTTTATACCTCTCAACTTTACCATCTGGACTACGCTTAGTCTTGAAGACCCATTTACACCCAACTGGTTTACAACCGACTGGTAAATTCACAAGATCCCAAACATCATTATGGGCCATAGAAGCTAACTCATCATGCATAGCATTTAACCAATCAGAAGCATGAGAACTAGAGATAGCCTCTCTAAAAGAAGTAGGATCATCAACATCACTAAGATCAAATTCATGCTCTTGAAGATACACTAGATAATCATCAGGTATAGAAGACCTGCGTACTCTTTGAGATCTCCTCAAAGGAACCTCTTCAACAACATCATCATGAACTTGTTCATCTACCACAGGTGTTGTGACATCAACTATATCTGGAACAATTTCATTGTCATCATGGACAACAGGAATCACATTATCTGCTGGAAAAGAAAAAGATAGCACAGGAACAAGAACACGGTCTTCTCTAAGAGTGACTGGTCGTGGTGTAATGCTCCCACTGCCCAAGTCATCCTAAAAAAATACCGCACGGTCAGACTCAATAACCCGCATGGAGTGAGAAGGGCAATAAAACCTGCTACCACAAGAACCCACACAATAACCAATGAAGAAGCCACTGACAGTCTTAGGATCAAGTTTTTTTAGCTGAGGATTATAAGGTTTCACCTCTGCCTTACAGCCTCACACATGGAAATGTCTCAAACTTGGCTTCTTCCCAGACATAAGCTCATAGGGATTTTCATTATAGAATACCTGTTGAGCAGAATTTGTATTCCGTTAATCTCATAATTATTTACTGTTTGTGCATAGAATAATTAGGGATTTTCATTGTAGAATACCTGTTGAGCAGTATACATATCGTCCATGAATGGAACCATTTTTTCGTCCTCTGTTTGAATTCAGAATATATAAAAAAAAATGATTTTGCATTTTGATGCACAAATTGACAAAGGGGTTTTCTTCATGTACATATAAGGATTATAACTATTAAATTTTTCGTGCGATTTGGTTGTATATTTTGAGAAAATCGAACATTTTTCCTTCGCGGGTTTAGCCCACAAAACTCAGTTTTTTCGATCTGTTTTTCCTCACATTTGGACCGATTATTGCTAAAATTGTTTTGGGGGTTTCGACCGCCGCATCACAGCGGTCATGTGGCCGGAAAATCTCGACATTCTGCTGCGTATATCATTGGAACAGAACCGGGTCAAAAACCGGGTTTTTTTCTAGACTGTCCAACTCGTCTTCATGAGGAAGACGATGAACAGTGCTCGTCGCGCCTGCCCACTCGCGGGGCCAGGCGCGTGGGGGCGCGTGAAGCTCTCTTTTGGCCAGAAAAAATTTTAGTTTTTTATTTAAAATTCAAATAATTAAATTTCTGGTTATTTGGTATATTTTTTGTAATTTTTGGATACCTGTAGGTATTTTATTTTAATTATTCTGAGAATAAAACTTAATTTTATATATTGTACTCTCGGCTTTTGGGTCTGAAATTTTTTATACAAGTTCTCTGTTATTTTGGTGACATGTTAGTATGCTCTACTCTCCCTGGTAGCATGTTTATACTTGAATTAAAAATTTTCACCCTTGTTTGTATCAATGCTTATATGTTTTGTATTTATTTAATATGTATTCAGAAACATGCATAATATAATTTTATTATATTTTGTTAAGCATGAGTAATATAATTTTATATGATTGTGAGCTCACCTATCGTGGGTACAATTGTATGAAATTTTGTGTGAATGAAATAATTTAATTATTTCTTTAATTAATTTTATATTACATTAATGATAATCATACCCTATCGGTATTTTGTTGTTAATGTATTTTGGTTGTTGATACAATGCACTTTTAATTTTGTCTTGTGTCATTTATTTGTCAAGTACCCTATCGGTATTAGATTTATTCTGACATGAGTTGTGCGTTGTATTTATATTTCTTATTTATTATGATTCGGGACCCTTAGGCGGGATCATAGTGAATGGGAAATTTGGTATTATAGGCATGTTTGGCTGTGTATTCAGAAACATTTAATTTTATATTGCATAATAATTGTGCATATTAAATGTTTCTTTGTTGTTTTTTTGATACCAGCTTCTTTGCCTATGCAATTGACTTCGGTCAAAACCTTGAATGGGACAAATTTTGAGGATTGGAAAGAATCTCTGGATTTATATCTAGCAATTATCAATATGGACCTTTCTTTGAGAGAGGAAGAGCCTCCAGCTCTTATTCCTGAGTCCACTGTTGTCCAGAGAGCTTCTCATGAGAAATGAGAACACTCAAACAGGGTGTGTCTGATGGTGATGAAATATACCATGGAGAAGTCTATTCGACAGAGCATTCCAGAAAATAATAAGGCTAAGGATTTTCTGAGCTCGGTTAGTGAGAAATTTAAGACTTTTGACAAAGCTCTAATACCAATTGTTATTGATCTGAATATATCAACAATCATTACACTACAATTAATAATTAATATGAACATGTAATTTTATGTTAAAAAATATATATATTTCATACATATATACTTATTAATATATTTTAATATATTTCCGGTTTAACCGGTTCAACCATTGACTCACTGGTTGAACTAGTGACCTATTAACCCTCTGCCCTGACCGAGTCAATGACCGGTCCGAGTTTAATAACATTGTCAATATGTGCCTTGATTATTAGATATATAATCCTACAAGAGTATTATATTCTTATTTATAGAATAAAAATCTCTAAAAATATTTTTCTTTTTTTATTAATAGTTTTTTAAATAATTCATTAATTTAAAATATTTACTATTTTGTTATCAGATAGACAGATACTATTTTTATTAATTTAAAATAAAATGATTTTTATAAAAATATTTTACCAAACCATTTTTAGCTTAAAAAGTAGATTTTGAGTTTTAAAAAATTAAAACTGCTGAACAACTTTTAATTTATTTTTAAAAGTTCTTATTTTTAGCTTTACCTTTAACTTTAAAATAACTTATAAGTAAAAAGTTGCATCAAACAAAGCCTTAGTATGGTTATATCTCCTAAATATGGGTTAACCACTTTAACCCAAAGAAGTAGCTTAAGTAAAGCAAATGAGGACAGGTTCCCTGAACAAAGGTTAGTCTACATGCACCCTAATCTATTTATTTATAATATATTAAAATTGACATGACGAACTGTAATTGACGGCTCAAATTTCCCATTTTGTCATTTCAACACTTTTTCATGATATTTGGCTTCTTATTGACTTTTCAGCCTTTTGTTTCAAATTTTTTGCTTAAAAATGTTATGAATGTCACATGATAGATATTATTAAATTTATTGATTAGTTTTTATGCTTCAATGAGTAGCGTGTGGAGAAGGGGATGTATTTTTGGAGAATAAGTGATAGAAAATTAGAAATGAAGGCACCAAGCACCGTACGTGAAAGGGTGTGCTAATTTTGTGCATATTCACTATTGAATTTTTGTAATCAATAGTTTGGATTTTTATTTTTTTAACAATGGTGTTATTTTCTGTAATATCTTTTATAAGGAGTTTGTTTAACTAAGTTATATGAAATCTGAAACTAGCTGAATATATCTACACCTTTACTTTAAATAAACAAATACATATTAAATACAAGGCTAATTGAAATGTTTAATTATATGCAATGAAATGAGATAATTCAATATAAAATAATTTAGTAACCAAATAATTCGGATTTTGGTCTCTTTCAGGATTGGGAAGCTTGGTCAGTCACTGAGCAATAGACAAATTAAATTGTCAATAAGCATATATATATATATATATATATATATATATATATATATATATATATATATATATATAAAGGACTAGCTAGTAGACAACTTGTAAATCAGAAACAAGACAACAATGTGAATGCTACGGCACTCTGTCCGCTAAAGAGTATCTTGAAGAATTTGGAAACACTACACATACAAAATAACCACATGCATTACATTAGCACAGTACAAAAATGAAATTCAGCTTTGTAACTAAAATTAGAAACTATAGTTCCATAAAATCACATACTGCATGTTTAGTTTAATGTTAAAATATGATAAACTTACGTTTTAAATGTTAAAAATAATTATATGTAGGAAATCTAAATTTGAGTTTGATAATTTTAAACGCGAAACCAAACACACACCTACTCTAACAGATTTTAATAGGTAGCCAAGTTAACATAAAATAGATGTAATGGTGGATAGATTCCATTGGTTTGATTCTCAATTATAATACGTACACGTACCAATTAAACATAAATACCAAGATGATCAAGCTTACTTCAACTTATTTTTCATTTTAACTTTGTCTTCTAATAAATTATTAAAATATTAAATTAAGAGGTAATTTGACAAATGGGGATGCAGAGAAGAGAAGGGGAGAAAGGAGCTGTGACACTTATGGTTTCAAATGGGGATGAATTAATATGGTCAAACAATTACAATACAACAATCATAACTTTAATTTGACAAAGTTGAGTTGAAGTCATGGTATAATTAATGCAGGGAGATACAGGGAAACATCAAAGTAAAGGCCAAAGTGGTGGTCATGCAAGTTGGTTTCGCATATTCCCTTCATATAGAAAAATTCAATCGATTCGTTGTGCATTGTAATTGAGACAATGACACAGATATTGAGCTGATTGAAAAATCAAAAACCTATTATGTCGTTATTGACTTGCGTCTCCGTCTCTCATTCACTTCCTTTTCATGATTTGACAAAGGTAGTACACATACATATGAGAAGGAAACTCATACAGCACAATCAATCACATATGACACAGTCACTTCAAAAATTTAATTCTCGATAAGGAATAAAATTAAAATATGTATATCATAATTCCAGTGAAAGAATTAATAACTTGATTTTATTTTCTTTATGCCATATTGTCCTTCAAACAAAATGTTAGAATATATATCTTTTTTAACTGTGAAGAAGTATTTACCAGAATCCAACATGTAGTCATGACAGGTTAATTTGGCTTTTCAAGAAAATCCCCAAACCAAGAAATGGATAAAAGCTTGTTTCTAACTATTATTATGATTTTTAGCATGTTTAGTTTATCATTGAAACGTGGTAAATTCATGTTTCTAAAATTAGAAATAGTTGCGTTGGGAATCCAAACTTGAGTTTGGTCAGTTTTAACGCTAAACCAAACACACACTCTGAAGATTAAGATCATGTTTTCCGGGTGAACACTACTTTTAGTAAAGTGTGTGTTTGATTTACTCTAAAAACAGTGAATTTAGGCAAATGTTATAGAGAGTAGCGTTGAACTGAATCCACATTTAAAATGTGATTTTAAGCTAAATCAAATATACTAAAAATTAACTTTGATTCTTATTTAAAACGTAATTTTGATAAAAATTAAACACATTGGCATAGGAAGCGAAATACACTTCATTGTGGGGTCCAAGATGGCTAAAACCAAGATATGGGATAATATCAAGTAATTTAGTTATACATAGAGGAGAGGGAGCTAGGAGAGGCATATTCTGTTCTTAGGTGCACTATTTTGTACTGTGTATGATCTTTTCAACTATTCTTGGAGAGATATTATCAGAAAATCAAAATGTCTTTAGAAAGTAAGCAATTATTTATGATTAGGTGTCTAAGTATCATGTATGATCCAGGCCAGGGCATATTGAATGTCTTTTAATCTACAAGTTGTATCAAAACCTACATGTATGATTTTGGACGCAATCATGTGAGTTTTGACATATAGAGGTGTATGATTTAGGACGCAATGTCAACTAATCAAAGTATGGATTTTGACATACAGCTGTCATGTTTTAAACTCCACAGTCATTGCTGCAGCAGCAGGGGCGGCTACAGGCTAGGCCTTGGAGGGCTTTTTGTATTACAAAGACAATATCACAATAGTGAGATTTGAATTGTGATAAGGAAGGGATGGAGGTGGAGTTTGATTTGGTTTTTAGTTTTGTTTAATTACAATATCTTCAGTTAGCTCATGCCTTATAGGTTGAAGTTATCAACTAAAATTGTATTATTCATTTTTTTTCTAATTATTATATTCTTTTTATTGATCCATGACTTTTTAATTAATTGATTATGGATTTTATGATGTGCCAGAGACAAGAATGGTATGTCAGTTGAGGAGGCCTTTCAGACTGTAATTATTCAGGGTTGAGGGTTTAGGAAATTGGAGGAGCAAGTATATGATAAGATTTATTTTGTGGCTGTCAATTTCAATTACTTGTGTTCTTTTATAATATAATTTCTCTATTATGAGATTTAACTATATTATAATTTAATTTCAATAACACCATATGTAAGCTTCTGTTATTTCTCTGCCAACATAAATCTTGGAGTAAGCAGGTGTATGGAAACTGAATTATATATTTAAAGTAGTTTGTGTACTTCATAACTAATCTATACAAGGTAATGTAACGTTACATGGCTTTTGCAACTTTTCACCAAATGTAATGATGCCAAATATAACGTTAAAGTACAGATCTTGTTTTCAAAAGCTACTTTTCACCAAGTGGAGGGGGGATGTATACATTAATTAGCACATATCTATGTTTTCAAAAGCATATAAAATACAAATTTATGGTATTATTTTATTTATATACTGTTAGTTATGACTTAGGAATGAATTTGTTATTTCAGTTAGGTTGTTATTTCAGTTAGGTTGTTAGTTGTTGCTCTTCAATACTGCATATATATACAGTAGCTTGCTGTATAGGGAAAAGAGAGAAAAGTAAGTGAGAACGATTGCTGTGAACTTGTTGATGTGCTTAACGAAGTAACCTTCTGAATCGGTGTAACCTACTGAAGGTGGTTGAACCTTCTGAAGTTGATTGTCTGAAATAAGAGAAACATTTTTCTCTTGTATATTCCTTCTCTTTCTTCGTGTTCTTTGATTTTCTTATCCTTCTTAAGCTTTCATTTTGCTTGTTTTTACCCAACAAGTGGCGCCATCTGTGGGAAATAAATTGAAGGGAAAAGATAATGAAGAATGGCAACGATGTTTGATATTGAAAAGTTCTCTGGAGCAAATGATTTTGGGTTGTGGAAGATCAAGATGGAGGTTATCTTGATACAACAAGGGTGCGAGGAAATGTTGAAGGGGGAGATGAACATGTCATCATCTTTAACGCAGGCAGAGAAAAAGAATATGGTAGACAAGGCAAGGAGTGCAATCGTTCTGTGTCTTGGTGATAAGGCACTCACAGAGGTGGCAAAGGAGAAAACAGCTGCAAGCATGTGGGCGAAGCTGGAATCTTTGTACATGACAAAGTCTTTGGCTCATAGACTCTGTCTGAAGCAACAACTTTACTCGTTCAAGATGGTGGAGTCAAGAACGATTGAAGAACAGTTGGCAGTCTTCAACAAGATTGTTGATGATCTTGAAAACATTGGTGTGAAGCTTGAAGATGAGGACGAGGTCGTGATCCTTCTTAATTCTTTACCTAAGACATTTGAGCATTTTAGAGATGCTTTACTGTAAGGGAAAGATCAGATGATTACTTTGGAGGAGGTTGTTACCTCTATTCGAACCAAAGAATTGCAGAAACTTCAAGATTCGAAGGGAGTAGAGGAGGTTCCCTCTGGTCTAGTTACGGTGAAGGGCAAGGGAAAGAAGTCAGAGAACAAGGGAAAGAAGGCAAAGTCTGAAGGAAAGAAACAGATCAAATATTACAAGTGTCAAAAGGTTGGTCATATCAAGAAGCATTGTCCTGAAAAGAATGGAAAGGAGCCTAGGATACAGGAAACTGCAGATGTTGCAGACGCTTCTGAAGGATATGAATTTGCAGGTGTTCTGGTAGCTTCTTCTGAAGACTCTCTGAAGAGTTGGGTTATGGATTCAGGGTGTACCTATCACATGTGCCCTGTGAAAGATTACTTTGAGACCTTAGAACTAAAGGAGTATGGGTCAGTACTTCTTGGGAACAATAAATCTTGCAAGGTGCAAGGCATTGGGGCAATTAGACTGAGGATGTTTGATAACAGAGAGTTGCTGCTGCAGGATGTGAGGTATGTTCCAGAGCTCAAGAGGAACCTTATGTCCATTAGCATGTTTGATGTTATGGGGTATTCCACCAAGGTGGAGGGTGGAATGATGAAGGTGTCTAACGGAGCATCCATAGTTGCTAAAGGAAGAAGAAGTAATGGGTTGTACATTCTGGAAGGTTCTACTGTCATTGCACATGCATCAGTTGCAAGTCAATCAATGGTAGACAAGACTAAACTATGGCACCTGCATTTGGGCCATGTTAGTGAGAAAGGCTTGGTTGAACTTACTAGAGATCTTGCCAACTTTGTCAATGGAACTAAGAACCTCAACAAAATGTTGGGTGTTCAAAAGAACTCCAAAAACAAGGAGGGTTTAGGATACTCAGACAGTGAATCATCACATGATCCCATTTTTAAACCTGCTGAAAAAAGCTAAGAAAGACAGGGGATGCTCTCACTGTGGAAAACCTGGACACAGTGTGTCTCAGTGCAAACACAAGAGAAAGGGTAAACCTGTTGCTAACAAAAAAAGGACCCAAAAAGATGTGGGTACCTAAGTCTCTAATTATTCCTGTTGCAGATGTGTTTAATAGGACAAGGGAGACACCACAAATGGTACCTGGACAGTGGCTGCTCGCGACACATGACATGAGAAAGATCTTTGTTCCAAAACCTTAGATCTAAAGATGGAGGGGTGGTGACCTTTGGAGGAAACCAGAAATGAAGAATCATTGGTATTGGTTCAGTAGGTATATCCCCTCTCTCTGTTATACAAAATGTACTCCTTGTTAAAGGTCTTCAACACAACCTACTAAGCATAAGTCAATTATGTGACAGTGGATATGTTGTTTCTTTCACTAAGGAAGGTTGTGTAGTCAAAGATGCCTTTGACCAAGTCATTTTTATTGCCAAGAGACACAATAATGTGTATAAAATAGATCTTGAGGATCTTGCATATCAAAATGTGACTTGTTTGCTTTCTGTTAAAGATGAAAAACAGATTTGGCATCAGAAACTTGGGCATGCCAGCTTGAGGTTAATCTCAAAGCTTACAAAGCATAATCTTGTAAAAGAATTACCCAAGCTTTCCTTCAAATCTGACATTTTATGTGAAAACTGTCTTAAAGGTAAACAAACAAGAAGCTCTTTTAAGAGTAAGAATGTTGTTTCAACCTCAAGACCTTTAGAATTGCTTCACATTGATCTGTTTGGTCCTACAAGAACTGAAAGCTTGTCTGGTAAAAAATATGGCTTAGTTATTATTGATGACTACTCTAGATATACATGAGTGATATTTCTCAGAAGCAAGGATGAGACTTTTGAGAATTTCACAAAATTCTGTAAGAAGGTGCAAAATGAAAAAGGCTTTTGCATTTCTGCAATCAGAAGTGACCATGGTGGTGAGTTTGAAAACTCAAGCTTCAACATGTTCTGTGATGAGAATGGGATCTCTCACAATTTCTTTGTGGCTAGAACACCTCGGCAAAATGGGGTTGTTGAGAGAAAAAACAGAAGCTTGCAGGAGATGGGTAGAACCATGCTCATTTCAAGCAACCTACCAAGATCATTGTGGGCAGAGGCCGTTCACACAGCTTGCTACATTCAAAACAGAATTTTGGTAAGACCTATTCTCAAATGCAATTTAAAGTTCATGATGCATGCAAATGCAAGTAATAGTCTAATGGCTTCTAGTCTAGCAACAGGAGCAAATGTTTCTTCATAATCTATGCCTTCTTCTTGATTATAACCTTTTGGAACTAGTCTAGCCTTATTTCTGGTTATTATACCATATTTATCTAGTTTATTTCTAAAAGCCCATTTAGTCCCTATTACTTGATGATCATTAGGCCTAGGTACCAGTTCCCACACTTGGTTTCTTTCAAATTGGTTTAACTCTTCTTGCATAGCAATTAGCCAAAATTCATCATTAATTGCTTCATCTATACAAATAGGTTCTATTTGAGAAACAAATGCCATATAATTACATGCATCCCTAAGTGCTTTTCTAGTTATTACCCCTTTTGAGATATCACCAATGATGTTGTCAATGGGGTGATTCTTAGAGATTCTCCACTCCTTTGGTAGATCTCCATGAGGCTCATTTGAATTTTGAGGTTGAAGAGATTCTTCTGATTTTGCCTTTTCATTCTGCTTCTTTTCTTCAAAAGTGGTGCTTTCCAAAATATCTACAAAATCATCAATTACCTTTCCCAAACTTTTGGGATTAGACTCATCAAAGGAAATGTGAACAGATTCTTCAACAGTCATAGTTCTTTTGTTATATATTCTATAAGACTTGCTGGTTAAAGAGTAGCCTAAGAATATTCCCTCGTCAGCCTTTGCATCAAATTTTCCCAAGTTATCCTTTCCATTGTTTAAAACAAAGCATTTGCATCCAAAAACATGTAAATGAGAAATGTTTGGTTTTCTACCTTTGTAAAGCTCATAGGGGATTTTCTTCAAAATAGGTCTAATGAGAACTCTATTCATGACATAACAAGAAGTACTAACTGCATCTGTCCAAAAATATTTTGGAAGGTTTGTATCATTAAGTAGTGTTCTAGCAAGCTCTTCTAAAGAGCGATTTTTCCTCTCCACAACACCATTTTGTTGTGGTGTCCTTGGAGCCGAGAAATTATGTTCAATTCCATGTTTGTTACAAAACTTTTCAAAGAATTGATTTTCGAACTCCCCGCCATGGTCACTTCTAATGCATGCAATTTTCAATTTTTTTTCATTTTGGATGACCCTTGCTAACCTTTTAAATGCAGAAATTGCTTCATTTTTATGAGATAGAAAGAGGGTCCATGTAAACCTAGAGAAATCATCTACTATAACAAAAGCATAATAATTACCGCCAAAACTCTTAGTCTTAGAAGGTCCAAACAAGTCCATGTGTAAAAGTTGTAAAGGTCTACAAGTAGAAACAACATTTTTAGACTTGAAGGAGACTTTCACTTGTTTTCCTTTTTAACATGCATCACATAACTTTTCTTTTTCAAATTTAATCTTAGGCAAACCAATAAGTAAATCTTTTGTAATCAATTTGTTTAAATGATCCATATGAATATGTGCGAATCTTCTATGCCATAGCCATGACTCCTCATTTTTACTAATAAGACATTGTGCATCATTTGAAGAAATATCATCTAAGCTAATCATATAAATATTATTAACCCTATGACCAATGAATTTAATCACATTATCCTCTTTTCCTTCTATGATACAAGCATTTGAGTCAAAAATAACTTTATTTCCTTTATCACAAAGTTGACTAATGCTTAGTAAACAATGTTTCAACCCTTGAACATATAAAACATTATCAATAGAGGTTGAAGGAGTCTTACCAACTTTACCAACACCAAGAATTTTCCCTTTGTTGTTATCTCCATAAGTGACATATCCATCCTCCTTCATAGTTAGAGAGGAGAATTTTGATTTATCTCTTGTCATATGTTTGGAGCAACCGCTATCAAGATACCATTGAGAGTGCTTTGCCGTCAAGCAAACCTACAACACAATTTAAGACTTAACTTTTGGTACCCATATCATCTTGGGTCCTTGAATATTAGTTTTGGGGAGGGTGCTTTTTGGAACCCAAATCTTGCGCCCATTTTGAACACCATTCTTTCTTATATTACAAGTAGATGCACCATGTCCCTTTCTACCACAATAGTTACATTTAATAAATGGGATAGTAGGCATGTTATATGAGATAAAGAAATTTTTGTAAAGCTTTTGTTGCTTTGAAGGATCATATCCTAATCCTACCTTTTTGAAATGACAACCTTGTTTACCTAGTAATATATTCAAGTTATCCCTTCCCATTGTAAGTTTTGCTAAAGAATTTTTCAAATCCTCAACTTCTTTTTGTAAAATATCACATGATGTGCAAGGAGGGGACTGTTGAAAATTACAAGAGGTACATGTGTGATCAATTGATTTTAGTGCTTCATTTTCTATGCTTAACTTGTTCAATTCATCATTAATATTTGAAACCTTTTCTTCTAGAAGAGAAATCATTTTCTGTGATTTGACTAGTTTCTTAGCAATCTTTAAGGATTCAACATGCAGTTCTTCAAAAGCTTCTGGTAACTCATCATAACTAGGATTAAGAGGGTCTAAGTCATTTACCTCATTTTCATCAAGGTTGGCCATGAGACAAAGATTGGATTCCTCATGTTCGGAATCATCTGATGAGTCCATATCATTTTCTTCCCAAGCAATGTATGCTCTTCTCCCCTTCTTTTCTTTGTAGGACTTTTTCTCATACTTTTCCATCTTCTTTTGATGGATTGGGCAATCCATTTTTATATGTCCAGGCTTGCCACATTCATAACAAGTTGGAGTTGCATTTGAGGTTTCTCCTTTGTTGAAGTTTTTCTTGGGGTTAAAGGGTGGCCTTCTTTGACTTCCTTTCTTCTTAAGAAATTTTCCAAATTTCTTCACAAGTAGAGTTAGGTTTTCTTCATTTAATTCCGCAAAATCAGAATCATCACCATCATCTTCATCTTGGATAGTAATAGATGTTTCTTTTAGGGCAATACTCTTCTTCTTTTTGTCGCCCTCTTCATGTTGTTGCAACCTGCTTAATTCAAGTTCATGCTCTTGTAACTTTCCAAAAAGAGTTGCAAGAGACATGGTGCCAAGATCCCTTGATTCTGCAATTGCTGTGACTTTGGGCTTCCAATTTCTGTTCAAACATCTCAAGACTTTGTTAATAAGATCTTCATTTTGAAAATTATTTCCTAAAGTAATAAGATGATTTACTATATGTGTAAAACGTTTTTGCATGTCTTGTATGCTTTCCCCCTGATTCATACTAAACAGTTCATACTCACGAGTGAGAGAATTAGTTCTATCCCTTTTTACTTCATTAGTACCCTTATGAGTAACTTCTAAAGTTTGCCACATTTCCTGTGCAGATTTGAAATTTGAAATTCTAAAGAACTCATCAATCCCTAAGGTCGATGTAATGATATTTTTTCTTTCAAATCATATTGAACCTTTTTCTTATCATCATCACTCCATATGCTTCTAGGTTTTTCTATTTCTTTTCCCTCAGATGTATGCATGGGAATGAATGGTTCATTTTCTATAGCATTCCATATATCCAAATCAATAGCCTCGATAAAAATTTTCATTCTTACTTCCAATAGGAATAGCCTTCTCCATTAAACATAGGAGGACGATTAATGGAGGCGCCTTCCAAATTAAAAGAACTTTGAAAAGAGGCCATTTTCTTGAGGCTGTGAAGCCCTTAAAACAAGAACCGAGCTCTGATGCCACTTGTTGGACAAGGGCCTCTATGCTCAAGAGGGGGGTGAATTGAGAGTTTAAAACTTTTTTACAAATCTTTACAAAAACGTTTTTATCGAGATTTATGAATTCGAATATATGAAGTAAGATGAAGACAAGATGAAGAACAATGCAATATTGAATATTAAATGTGCAAGAAATAATTAGTTAGGGATAGAGAGATCAAACAACACAGTTTATACTGGTTCAGCCACTAAACCTCCTTGTGGCCTACGTCCAGTCTTCAAGTTCTCGATCAATTCTTTATTAACTTTCCAAGCTTTAATAGGCACTTGTGACCTTTACAAAATAGAGCACTTCTCACACCTTGGGATGCCCCACCCAAGTGCTTAAGTCTCAACCAAACTCTAGGGATGCCTCACCCTAGTATTTTCAATGAGGGATGCCTCACCCTCACCAACTTAAATGAAAAAGAATGGAGAAGAGATTATGAAACTCCCAGAAGAGCATATTATACAAATTGAAGTCCTATGATCAATGGGTTATCACAAAGATAAAGCAAAAACTCAAGCAAAATCAAGAGAATAAGAAAATGATATGATCAATGTGAGAAAAAAGATTTGTGGCTTTGCTTGATTCTTTTTCCAGTGCAATCTGAATTCTCAAACACATATATTTATAGCCTTTATGAAGACATAGCCATTGGAGAGTGAAAATGTGTGTTTTTTAAGAGTTATTTTCGAGTTCTAACGAAATTGGTAGTTTATAGCCGTTATTTACCGTTTTTGACCGTTATCCAGCGACTGTTTTCAGACACCAACTTTAAAGGGTCATAACTTCTTCGTTTCTTATCCGTTTAATGCAAATGACCACTCATTGGAAAGATATTTAAGTCTAATTTTAAATAAAACAAGTTTCATTCCAAAACTTTGAGTATAATACCAGTTATTCGCCAAATATTGGACAAAGGTCATTTTCTGAAATACAAAAGTAGTGCTATTTTCAAAAATTTATAACCTTCTCATTTCTTGTCCATTTTTAACAAATGACTACTCATTAGAAAGATAATTATGTCTACTTTCAGATGAAACAAGTTTAAACTTAAAAAGATAAGTATCCTTCAATATATGATCAAAACAGTGAGCAAAGGTCATTTTCCAAAACATAAAAAATGTTGCTTTTTCAATGGCTGACTTCAAAAAATCATAAATTCTTCATTTATTACTTATTTAAAATAAATAAATACTTCTTGAGAAGGGAATTGAGTCTAGTTTCATCTCAAAACACAATATTTTTTAAGTTATGATTTAAATAGTGAACACATGTCAACTTTCAAAATATAAAAAATGACATAAGTTAAGAGATACATATTAAACAAATTTTAAGCAACATTGTAAAAACGTATATTTCTCATTTTAAGGAAATTTTTAGAGAATGGTTATATTTTCAATTATTGGCTATAAATGTTGTGTAAGAGTAAGATAAAAAAATTGCTCTATCAAAAGATAACATATTGACCTTACACTTACTTGGCCTAAGTCTCATGTTCTTATTCTAGTGAAGCTTTCTTGGACTTGGCACAAGATGCCGTTTGTCTTGAATCGCTTCTTTGGAATCATCAAAACTCTTTAAATCATTTGCATCCACATACTCCCCCTTTTTGATGATGACAAACAATTACAATGAGTTAGTGTCAGAGTATAAGTGCAGAAGCGAGTTCAAAAACAAATGACTCCCCCTTACTTAGGGAATTTTACTCCCCCTGTCTATATGACACAACTTTTAAGTATAATTGGGGCTAGGCTTCAAAACTCTTTACTAAGATAAGCATATTTTCAAACAATTTTTGAAGCTTTGATATTTCTCCCCCTTTTGGCATTATAAAAAAAATGGGGATTTTTCCATAAATGGTAAATAGTTTTTCATCTTCCAAGTCCCTACAAAGCAAACTAAAAGAGTCTCTGACGCTCAAGTCAGTAATATTCTTAAATGAAGAATAAACTAGAATAGATAGATTTAACTAAAACATGACTGATCGATGATACCAAGTTCCCTTCTTATAAAAAAGAAAATTTCTTTTGCAAGAGGCTTAGTGAAAATATCTGTAAGTTGTTGAGATGACTCAATGAATTCAAGAACACAATCACCTTTTTACACATGATCACGGATGAAATGATGTCTTATATCAATGTGCTTAGTCCGAGAGTGCAGAACAATTTTTTTACTTAAGCTGATTGCACTAGTGTTATTACATTTTATAGGAATGTGGTCTAATTTAATACCATAATCCTTAAGTTGTTGTTTCATCCACAAATTTTGAGCACAACAACTTCCTGCTGCCACATATTCTGCTTCAGCAGTAGAGGGTGCCACACTAACTTGTTTCTTACTATGCCATGATATTAATGAATTACCAAGTAGGTGACAAGTACCACTTGTACTTTTTCTATCCTTTTTACAACCACCATAATCAGAATCTGAATAGCCAATTAAATAACAAGAAGATCTTTTTGGATACCATAATCCCATATTAGGAGTATCAATTAAATATCTCATTATTCTTTTAATTGCTTTTAGGTGTAATTCCTTAGGATTTGTTTGATATCTAGCACACATGCATACACTAAACATTATATCTAACCTACTTGCAGTTAAATAGAGTAAAGATCCAATCATACCTCAATATTTAGTAATATTTACGGGTTTACCTTGTTCATCTTCATTCCAAGTAACATGATGTATATAATGATCATGATGTTTGATGTATTTGATAACCTTTTCTTCCTTCTGTTCTCTCTTTCTCTCTGCCTATATGTATAATCATCTATCTTGTTATACAATTTATGGAGATCAGACACTGGACTTAGGAATATTGAAACTTTTCTAGCATAAAATATATTTCTTATACAAACGAAGTGCAAATGCATTACAGAATGTGCCCACTGCAATTTAGTGGATACCAAGTTTCTTGGTCCAAAGATGCATATTTATTTCATTGTATGAACTGAATTTGATGATGTGGATGCTAGCTATCTTTAAATTTTTAAGTGAAGAATGTATTTTATTTTAAAAAAAGTACATAGCCACATAACTATTGATTTGAAAATCAATAGTTAATTTTATTTATAATCTATAGCTCTATACACATGTATAATAAATCATGAATTTATTAAAATTTAAATATTTTAAAGACTAATTCTTCAATTTAAATGAATCAATAGAAAAAAAAAATAAGAAAAACTTTAAAATGGGTTGGATTCAGTTTGACCCTATCCATGAAGATTTAGAGATGAATGAATGCAACCTGAGTACCTGACCGAATCATGTTTGATCCAAACCCGCTAAATATTTATCTCTATCTATATCAATCCCAACCTAGTGACAATTTAATAAACCAGTAATATAATATATTGATGTAATTAATGATTATATATATAATTGATTATTTTTTTTTACAATACCACATACAAGCTCCACTAGAGGCAGCCGGGTAGAACCTCTATAGTCATATAATTTTATTTTTTTTTGCAATACCACATGCATGCTCCACTGGAGGCAGCCAGGTAGAACCTCTATAGGTGGCAAAGCTCCCCCTTCAAGTATTTAACACAGTTGCATACCCAGAACTTGAACTCGAGATCAAACAGTCCCTGACCAGTTGATCACATGTTCGGTGTTTGTGATATAATTGTATAAATGTTCGTGGATTGGATTAATTGTTTTTTAAAAAAAAGGCATTATACTCAATCACTTCGATTTTTTTATTTAATATATCATTAATAGATTTCATTTTAAATTTAAAATCAATTTAAGTTAAAAGGGGTTGAATTACATTGGTTTTGAATTTTAGTCTTTTTTTTTCTCAAAGATTTTACTGAATAAATCTCAAGTTTAATCCTTAATTAAAACTAAGAGTATGTTTAGTAAGTCATTTCAGCGAGGTGAAAGCTAAAATTAGTAGCTGGAACCATTTCAGCTATGTTTGGTAAGGTAACTTTTTTAAATAGCTACTAGTTTTTTTAAAAAAAAGCTACTTGAGGTAGTTTTTTTTAAAAAACTCTCATTTTACCACCCCACTCATCATTATTTAATAATTAAT
Organism: Sesbania bispinosa; assembly: GCA_026901365.1. NCBI lineage: Eukaryota > Viridiplantae > Streptophyta > Magnoliopsida > Fabales > Fabaceae > Sesbania > Sesbania bispinosa. The sequence continues at coordinate 350,251 of QLOH01000509.1, read as the reverse complement.
AATGTTTTTGTATGTTATTTTACCATTTTCAGTTAGTTTTACCAAACACCTTCAATCAAATAAGCTATCTTTTTAGTTTTCAGCTAGTTTTACCAAACAAAATTTACATTATAAATTTAAATTCATTTTAAATTCAACATATATTTTATATTTTAATATATTTATTATTAATAATTACATATATATTTAAAGATTTATAAAAACAAATATTTTTATATATTGTGCCGATAGAATACTAATTAATTAAGGGTTTTAAATAGAGTAAATATCTTTAAACTCTAAACTGAAATTAGAGGATAAAATACTAGTTTACTAGAAATTTAGCCTGTGTGTTGCACGGATTTATTTATATTTGATGAATATAATTATTAATATTAGTGAATTTTCTAATAGGATGAGTCACTGGATAATAATTTTGTAAAAGTATTATGTTAAAACAAATACATTTTCATCAATTAGCACCATATATGTACTAATTAATTCCTTTTTTTCTAGATGTTGAGAATGTTCCACATTCGTGAAATTCACACTTTTATCTTTAAATCATGTGTTGTGTAAAAAGGATTGTTTAGAAATGTAAACTGGTCGTCATAAGTGGACATCTTTCTCCTGAGTTTTAAAGGAAAAAAACAAAATATCAGTAATATGTGAGTTTATAGAAGTAATTTTTATGATGAAAACATATTTGTATACTTGTTAAGATAGGTGGTGAGTGCTGACATGTTTTTTCTGCAGTATTTCTTCCCACGGTGTGAAGGTTTGAGCATATGTGTTATTTATATAGACACATTAGTAAGAAGTGAAAGGTGAATAGAAGTAATTTAAAGGTCATGATGGAAGGTGAAATTTTACATGTTACCATATTTGTTTTAGTAGGTTATAAAATAACATTTGTACTGTTTTTTACTGTTTATATTACCTTAATCCGAAGCTTGTTTTTCTTGTGGGAAAAAAACGGTAAAACATAAGGAACAAATTGTAACAATTTTTTTTAAATATTGGCTCTTGAAATATAATGTCTACTTCGGTGTGTGTGAATGGACAATTCTACTCTATTAAATATAAAAATCATAAAATAGTTCCCTTGTAATCAAATCTAGTGTATAGGGTACCAACAAAATTGCATTATTGTAAGAAGGGTAAGAAAATAAAAATAAAAAAGGGAAAAATAAAGAAAATGTTAAGGGTCTGTTTGGTTTACATTTTCATTTCATATTTTTAATTTCTGTTTTTTTTTTTGTTTAACCACAGGTATCCTCCATTGGAGGCAATCCTGTTCGAGCCGGGAACATCCATATCATGGTGAAGCTAGCTCTCTCAGATTTTCATTTTCTGTTTTCATTCTATTTCCTGTTTTCTGAATTTTTACAAAGGAAAAACTGAAAATGCTGGAAATAGAAAAATTTTGTTTCCAGTATTTTCAAATCTTCATTTGTAAAATTTCAGAAAATAGAAAACAGAAAATGAAAACAGGAAATGAAAACGTAAATCAAACAGGCCCTAAAGATGTGATATAAAAAAATTTAAAAAAATATGGAAGGAGAAAAAAATGAATATATTGTTGAGTCTCAAAAATATTATTAAGAAATTAATAATGTTTTAAGTCTCATTACATTTATACTGTTTTTTTACTGTTCATATTACATTAGTCTGAAGCTTGTTTTTCTTGTGGAAAAAAAAACGGTAAAACATAAGGAACAAATTGTAACAATTTTGTTTTAAATATTGGCTCTTGAAATATAATGTCTACTTTGATATGTGTGAATGGACAATTCTATTCTATTAAATATAAAAATCATAAAATAGTTCCCCTGTAATCAAATCTAGTGTATAGGGTACCAACAAAATTGCATTATTGTAAAAAGGGTAAAAAAAATAAAAATAAAAATAAAGAAAAAGTTAAGGGTCTGTTTGGTTTGCATTTTCATTTCCTATTTTCATTTTCTGTTTTCATTTTGTTTCCTGCTTTTTGAAATTTTACAAAGGAAAAACTGAAAATGCTGAAAACAGAAAAATTTTGTTTCTAGTATTTTCAAATGTTCATTTGTAAAATTTCAGAAAATTGAAAACAAGAAATGAAAATAGGAAATAAAAACGTAAATCAAACAGACCCTAAAGATGTGATATAAAAAAAATTTAAAACAATATGGAAGGAGAAAAAAATGAATATATTGTTGAGTCTCAAAAATATTATTAAGAAATTAATAATATTTTAAGTCTCATTATCTTAAGTTTTAATGAGTAACAAATTTGACCTTTGAAGTAATTATAAATACTCTTAAAGGTATTTCTCATGTTCAGCAGATTGGACCTTCTGAAGTGAAGAAGACTTGCTGAAGTCATGCAACGTGCTGAAGTTTAAAGACTCTCTGAAGCTTTCGGACGTGGCTTTTGGTTCTGCACTTTTATCTTTCTTTGAAGAAAGACTCGTTGAAGACTTTCTCAGAGATCAAGTCTTTTCAGAGACCTATGCAAGATGTCCGTGTTGTCTACTCCTCTTAGCATAGTGCTCAGAATAGCTTTCTGGAACCAGTTCAAATTCCATACCATAAAAGGAATGTTCCTGCTGCAGAAGTACATGAAGTCAGAAAAAGCAAAGTCTCAGCTGCAAGCTTACTTTGCTCTGTTCAGAAGACATCAGAAGCTTAGTCTTAACTGAAGCTTTAGCATTTAATGCTATTTCATAACGGGAATTTATTATAGCTCAACGGATTGTAAATCTAACTCTATAAATACCCATGTATCAGACTTCATGTGAGATAGAAGAGAATATCTACTTGCTGAAACGCTGCAACATTTACGTGAAAATTATACTCTAATATACTTGTACAAAAATTTCATATCCTGAGATTAACTCAGTTCTCTTGTACAATTTTACCTAGTTAATTTGAGTTTTAAACTTGTGTAGTTTGCAAGCTTAGGATATTTTCATTCAAACACTATTTGTTTAGAGCCTGGAGAGGCTTGGTAAGGAAAGAATACTTGTGTAGAGAGCCTGAAGAGGCTTGGTATCAAAAGAATACTTGTAATCTGTTCAGATTAGTGGATAAATCCTTAGTTGGTTGGCTTTCAGACTGTACATAGCTCACAGTGGTAGTGAGTGAACCAGGATAAATATCTTGGCAAAGTTTTCTCACTCTTAACTCTCTTAAATTCAGTTTAAATTAACGAGAAGGGAATTGAAATCATTGTTTTATAACACTTAGCTTTCAAACAGATTTTATAAACTGTTTTATTGAACCCTCTGAAGCAACTTCAAAGAGTATAAAACTTCAAATAACAACAAGTTATTTGAACCTTCTGAAAATTATTCAGCTTGAGAAAAGATTTCCAAAAAACTCATTGAGTTTTATAAAACCATTCAACCTCCCTTCTAGTGTTTCCTGTGTTTTCCTACAGTTGGTACCAGAGCTTTACCTCGGGGTAAGCATCTTATCAGTGCTGAGGGAAAGGATCCAGAATGGAAACTTCTACAAGCAACTCACACTATATCTCAGATGGTGCTTCTGTGGCAAGGTCTCCAGCATTTAATGGTGTTGATTACCATTTTTGGAGAGATCGTATGAAACTGTTCATTGAGAGCAGCAACATCGATCTGTGGGATATAGTCACTGATGGTGATTATATTCACATGCATGGTGGTATACTCATACCTAAGGCAGATTGGACTAGTGAGCAAAAGGCTCGTATTCAGTTAAATGCTAAAGCAAAACTCTACTTAGTTTGTTCCTTGAATAAACATGAGTGTGAGAAGGTGCATGGATGCTCCTCCGCCAAGGAAATCTGGGATACATTGGCAGCAGCTCATGAAAGGACTGATAATGTTAAACAATCCAAGATTAGCATGCTAGTTCATCAATATGAGGTGTTCAAGATGCAAGAGTCTGAAACCATAGATCAAATGTTTGGTAGGTTTCAGACAATAACAAATGGACTTAAGTCTTTAGGCAAAACCTATGACTCTGGTGATAATAATCGCAAGATTCTAATGAGTCTACCAAAGGCTTGGAGATCTAAAGTTACAGCCATTCAAGAGGCTAAAGACCTCAACTCTTTGAGAATGGAAGAACTGTTAGGCTCTCTTAAAGTTCATGAGTTAGAACTTGGTGAGGATGCACCCAAGAAAAAGTCATTAGCTTTGAACTCCAGATCCAAGCAGCCAAGGCATGGGGCACACAAAGCAATGCAAGCTGAGGAGACTTCAGAAGGTAGTGAAGGTTCTGAAGTCAGTTTAGAGGATGATGATGATTTGGCTCTTCTCAGCAAGGAGATCAAGAGAATGCTGCAGCAGAAAGGAAAATTCAAAAAGCATTCATCATCTGGATCAAAAACAGGTAAGTCAGGTAAGGATACTTTATCAAATGATAAAATTATTTGTTTTGAATGTAAGCAGCCATGGCATATGAAGAGTGACTGTCCCAAGCTAAAGAAACCTTCATTAAAAAAGAAGAAGTTCTTTAAGAAGAAGAAGGGATTGATGGCTACATGGGAAGACCTTGATGATTCTACTTCAGAGGAGGATGAGGACACTTCAGAGGAAGCAAATCTTTGCTTGATGGCAAGTCTCCCATCTTCAGATAGTTCAAAATCAGAGGTAATTCCTCAAACTCTCCAAGATCAATATGATGATTTGGTTGAGAGCTCAAGGGAACTTTTTAATGAGTACAAATATCTTTCTAAAGCATACACTGATGTATGTGACAAAAATGAAATCTTAGAGAAAGAAAAATTGTTACTCAAAGAAAAACTCTTAATACAAGAGACTAGAAATCTTTGGAATCTTTCCAAGGAAAATAAAAAACTCCAAAGAAAGATTGAGGAACTTACCAGAGACTTAGCCAGATTTGTAGAAGGAACTAATAATCTCAATAGATTATTGGGAACTCAAAAGAGCTTCAATGACAAATGTGGCTTAGGCTTTTCTGAAGACACATCATCATATTCATCTGATTCTAAACCTCATTTTATAAGCAAACAGGGTTTGAGAAAAGGTAATGGATGCTCCCACTATGGAAAGCCCGGACACCATGTGTCACAGTGCAAACACAAAAGGAAGTCTAAACCCAAGACTAACAAAAGAGGACCCAAGAAAATATGGGTACCTAAGAATTTGATTATTCCTGTTGCAGATGTCTTTAATAGGACAAAGGAGACGCCACAAATGGTACTTGGACAGTGGATGATCGCGTCACATGACGGGAGAAAAGTCTTTGTTTCAAAATCTTAGACCCAAGGATGGTGGGGTGGTCACCTTTGGTGGGAATCAGCAAGGGAAGATCACAGGTATAGGGTCTGTAGGTATCTCTCCTCTTTCCCTTATTCATAATGTTCTCTTTGTGGAAGGACTTCAACACAACCTGCTGAGCATAAGTCAATTATGTGACAGTGGATATGTTGTATCCTTCACCAAGGATGGGTGTGTAGTCAAGGATCCTTCAGATCAAATTATCTTTTCTGCTAAGAGACACAGAAATGTGTATAAAATTGATTTTGAGGAACTTGCAAGTCAAAATGTGACATGTCTTCTTTCTACAAAAGATGAAAAACAGATTTAGCATCAGAAACTTGGGCATGCCAGCTTGAGATTAATCTCAAAGTTAACAAAATACAACCTTGTTAAAGGATTGCCCAAGCTCTCTTTCAAGTTTGATATTTTATGTGAAAACCATCTAAAGGGTAAACAAACAAAAAGCTCTTTCAAGAGTAAAAATGTTGTGTCTACCTCAAGACCTTTGGAACTACTTCACATTGACTTGTTTAGTCCTACAAGAACTGAAAGTCTTAGTGGTAAGAAGTATGGTTTGGTTATTGTGGATGACTACTCTAGATTTACAAGGGTGTTATTCTTCAAAAGCAAGGATGAGACTTTTGAGAATTTCACAAAAATTTGTAAGAAGGTGCAAAATGAAAAAGGATTTCACATATCTGCTATCAGAAGTGACCATGGTAGTGAGTTTGAAAACTCAAGCTTCATAATGTTCTGTGATGAGAATGGATTCTCTCACAATTTCTCTGTGGCAAGGACATCTCAGCAAAATGGGGTTGTTGAGAGAAAGAACAGAAGCTTGCAGGAGATGGGTAGAACCGTGCTCATTTCAAGCAACCTACCAAGATCATTCTAGGCAGAAGTTGTTCACACAACTTGCTACATTCAAAATAGAATTTTGGTAAGACCAATTCTTAAAAGAACTCCCTATGAACTGTGGAGAGGAAGGAAACCCAACATTTCTTACTTCCATATTTTTGGTTGTGAGTGTTTCATACTTAACACCAAAGATGATATTGGAAAGTTTGATCCTAAATCTGACAAGGGATTTTTCATTGGATATTCAGAAACTTGAAAGGCTTATAGGGTGTATAACTCTAGAACCTTGGCAGTTGAAGAATCTATCCATGTTAGATTTAATGATGCTAAAGAGACTGATAGGGAACTATCAGATCTAGAAGATGATTTTGCAGGTATGAAGCTAAATTCAACTTCAGAGAAGATAGAGGTCAAGGATGAAGAACCTGCTGAAGAACCCTCTGAAGTACCTGCTGAAGAACCCTCTGAAGTACCTGCTGAAGTTAATCCTGAAGTTGAAATTCCAATCACAAGAAGGGGGGTTGAATTGTGATTGTTTTAAATTTCTTCAAATTCCTTCTAATACAAATTCTTCTCAAGTGAAACTTGGCTAAGTATTAGAGGATGAGATTCAAGAAGATAAGAATTATAATGTGTGTAGTATGCAAAAGATATGGTTCCTTTTGATAGAACTCTTGTAGGTATCACTTACTTAGGTATTAAGTAGCTTTCAAAACAATTTTATGCACATATAATCAATATAAAGTAGAGAGAGTAAGGGTTAGAAGATTGCACACAAAGATTTTATACTGGTTCACCTCTTCCAACCTGAGGCTACGTCCAGTCCCTACAGCAAGTAGGATTTTCTTACTCAACTTTCACTTTTACAATCACCTTGGGTACACCTTACCCCTAGTATTCTTCTGCAGCCTCTTTCAGGCTCCTAATCAGGTTTCTTTCTCACAATCTTAAGGACGTACACTTACTGCAGTTTCTTCTGCAGAAGAGACAATCACTTTAAATTCTGCAGAACACCTTCTGCAAGTTCTTTACTCAACCTAGCTCACTGTATCTCAATTTACCTCTCAGATGATACTCACACCTCACTATCACAAGAGGCACAGACAATCTCAAGCCTCCTTGTGAGTTCACAGAATGTATCAGAAGAATAGAATAAGTACAAGCTCAAAATGAATACATATAAAGCACAGCAGAAGCTAAGTAATGAGCCAACTCTCTCTCAATAACTTATAGAACCAGAAACTCAAAGATCTGAGGAGAGAGAAAGTGTTCCATAAGATATGGACTTGTAATTCTGAATATATGGGTTTCTTCTGGAGAGAGGTATGTTGAAACATGAAGGGAGCTTCTCTTTTTATAGGAGATTAGAGGAAATAGTCGTTGGAGGACTCCCTGGACCTCCAGCTGTGTTCCTTGACCTGTCCATGTCATGTAACAACTATTTTCTGCACAAACAGCTGTCAAGTTTGACTTGCTGCACCTTCTGAGGTGCTATATTCTGCAGACAGAAAAGCTTGTGTATTTTGCAGCCATTTCTTCTGGGAGTACACCATAGGTTATAATTTACTCATCATAAATTATTGAAAATGTATTTGACTCAGTTGCAGCTAAAGATTTGAGAAAAACAGAATTTAGTGAATTCTGCTTCTTCTGCAGTATGCCTGATAGCAGATTCCTTCTGCAGAAAGTCCTTTCTTTTGTAGAGGAATCTCACTGGCATGAGAATCTTAAACTCCTCAAAGTATAATTTTGCTTGACTTTATCTATGGAAAGCTTAGGAAGTCATAAATTCTTAAGGCAAAGTGCTGCTTCTTCACTTACTGCAAAAGTGAATCTTCCTTCTAATATCTTATAATTTGATCTAAGTCTGGAAATTTGATTTTGAGGACTGAATTGGGTTTAGTCCAGTTTATTTAATATCCAGACTTTCCTTTCTTAATTTTTTGAGTGCTTCTTATTTTTTAATCATGTTTCTTCTTTAGAAATGTATCTTCCGTATCTTCTGCAGACCTTGTTCTTCTTGAATCTTATTACAGAAGACTTTTCACTATATTTTCTCAACTGCTTTCCTGCTTTCCTTCATTAAATTGTCATTTCAAATATGTTGAAGACAGTTATTGTAGTGTGAGAATGTTGATTGCTTTCTTCTGGACTTTGGTTCTATCTTCTGCAGATTCCTGTCTGTATCTTCTTAACATACACTCAAGTGAAATGATTAGTTCCTTTAAAATCAGAATTATGACAAGTGAATTTTGATAGATTGTCATCATTAAAACCACTTAGGAGGATTCTTGGACCTTACAAATCCTCTTCAAAGAGTTAATGTTGAGTCTCAATCTAAGCAAGTATTTCCTCGCAGAAATGAGTGAAGATACAAGTCTTATCATCCTCAAAGGCAAATCATTGGTGAAACTTCAGAAGGTGTATGAACAAGATCAAGACTTAGAGAAGTCAATAATCTTGCCCTTCTTTCTGAAATTGAGCCAAAGAATATTGATGAAGTTCTGTGTGATGAAGGGTAGATCCTAGCCATGCAGGAAGAGCTGAATCAATTTGCCAGAAGTGATGTCTGGACTCTTGTTCCTAAACCCCATGGGAAAACAATTATTGGAATCAAATGGGTGTTCAGAAACAAGCTCTCTGAAGAAGGAAAGGTTGTCAGAAACAAGGCCAGATTGGTTGCTCAGGGCTACAATCAGCAAGAAGGTATTGATTTCACAGAAACCTTTGCACCTGTAGCAAGGCTTGAAGCCATTAGGATTTTGCTTTCTTATGCAGCAAATAATGCCATCAAACTGTATCAAATGGATGTTAAGAGTGCCTTCCCTAATGTGTTCATTGAGGAAGAGGTATTTGTTAGACAACCCCCTGGATTTGAAGATTCAATTTTTCCTAATCATGTTTTCAAATTAAAAAAGGCTCTCTATGGTCTTAAACAAGATCCCAAAGCTTGGTATGACAGACTGAGCAATTTTCTCATCAAGAATGGTTTTGAAAGAGGAAAAGTTGACACAACTCTTTGTAGAAAAAATGTCTAACAAAGACCTAATTGTTATCCAGATATATGTTGATGACATTATATTTGGTTCAACAAATTCTTCAATGTGCAAAGAGTTTTCAAGGTTAATGCAATCCGAGTTTGAAATGAATTTAATGGGTGAACTCAAATTTTTCTTAGGACTCCAAATTAAGCAAGAATCTGACTGTATATGGATATTTCAAGAGAAATATACAAAAGAAATGCTGAAGAAGTTTAAAATGAATGATTGCAAACCTATGTCAACTCATATGCATCCCTCTGCCATCTTAAGTAAAGATGAAGGAGAAGAATGTGTTGATCAAACTTTGTATAGAGGTATGATTAGTTCATTGGTGTATCTTACAACAAGCAGACCTAACATTATGTTCAGTGTTTGTCCGTGTGCAAGATTCCAAACTGATTCAAGAATAACTCATTACAAGGTTGTAAAGAGAATTTTCAGATATCTCAATGGTACTACTAATCTTGATCTATGTTATGAGAAGTGTAAGGACTGCAGATTATTAGGCTACTGTGATGCTGACTTTGCTGGAGACAGAGTTGAAAGAAAGTCAACAAGTGGAGGATGCCACTTTATAGGAGAAAATTTGATCAGCTGGTCAAGCAAGAGGCAGAGCACAATTGCCTTATCAATTGTTGAAGCTGAGTATATTGCTGCTGCAAGTTGTTGTTCACCGCTGCTATGGGTAAAATATCAGCTTGAGGATTTTAATGTTGTTGTCGATTCAATTCGTGTGTTGTGTGATGATACAAGTGTAATAAATCTTTCTAAAAATCCCATTCAGCATTCTAGGGCAAAGCATATAGAAATCAAGCATCATTTCATTAGAGACTATGTTTAGAAAGGAGTTTTTTATATAAAGTTCATTGATACAGAAAATCAATGGGATGACATATTCACAAAACCCCTTGCTGAGGATAGGTTTAAGTTCATAAGAGATAATTTGAACAATCATGCATTTTCTACAAAACGAGTCTTTGAAATATATGAACTTTCTTATATTTGTGTGCTTGCTGAAGTTTTTCCCACTTGCTGAAGTGTCACTTTGGTGACGTGGCTATCTAAGACGGTTGGCTTTTCAACTTTCTCAAGCACTCTGCATGAAGCACGGCTCCCTATGTTTGTGTAGTCTGTAATTGTCATGATTAATGCTCATTTGACGGCTATTTATAGCGCGCGGGAAGCTGCTCCTGGTTACTTTCTCTTTTCGCTCTCAGAATATTTGCTTTCAGAAAACTCTTCAAGTTCCTTGTTCTTCAAGTTCTCTCTTTTCTTCTCAAGATTTCTGCAACTCAATGGCTCCCAAGAAGAATGTTGCTACTGGTTCTTCCAAGGCTGGTAGGAAGATTGTTCTTACAAGAAGTGTGAACCTAGATAAGCTTGCTGAGTATAGCCATGACTTCACAGAATACTTTGATGATGCGGGATGGACTCCATTCTTTGGGCATGTCTTCTGCTATTGGCATGAAGCTAGTGTGATTGAGTTTTGGAGGACTGCTAGAGTTATAGAAGGCAAAAACAAGTATGTCTCCATTAGGGCAACTACAATGGGGCAGAATATATTTGTTGATGCTTCTATTTTGGATATGGTCACTGGTGTCAAGGCCAAAGGTGCGCAGTTTGTTCCTAACTTGGAGGTGCGCAATGGAGGACCAAGGAAGTTCAACCTTATGTTGTACGATTCAGAAACTCCTTTGAACATGGGTGGAACTGGTTTGTTGGAAGTTCCTAGGCTTTTGCATGCCATACTTGGTTGTTGTGTGCTTCCAAAAGGTGGTAGCAAAAATCATGTTTCAGAGTTGGAGAGGTTCTGTCTCATCCACTTGCTAATGAAGAAGAAGCTGAACCTAGCAAGGATCATCCTTTATCACATGATCAGAAGGGTTAGGGATACTGCGACTAACCTTCCTCACAACACCTTGATAATGAAGATTATGCTTCATTTCAAGATTCCAGTGGAGAAGTTCTATGATCAGAAGCCTCTATCTTTCTTCAAACCTTCCAACATCAAGCAGATGGGCATTGACATTAAGCCCCCTTCTCCTGAACTAACTATGAAGGAAACTCTGGTTATGGAGAAAGTTGATGCAACTGGAAGATAAGCTCTTGAGATTTTGGAGAATGAGCTGATGGGAGATACAAGGAAAGATAAGTTCCAACCTTCTGCTGAAACTCCTGTTAAAAAGTTATTCAAGAAGAAGAGGAGCAAGTTTGTTCAGAAGACTCCTGATACTGAAGCAGTTCAAAGCCAAGAGGTAGTCACTTTTGTTTTCAAAAGGCAACACCATCTGAAAAGGTGGCTGAAGTAGCAAAAATCAACCTGTTGAACCTGTTCAAAAGGTTCCAAGTGAACCTGCTAAAATTATGGGTCAACATGCTGAAGTTGTTGCTACCCAGGTCACTAAGCCTACCTCTTCCCAGAGGGACAGGCCATGGCGGTTGATCATATGAGTGAAAGCTCTTCTAAGAAACCTATTTCAATTATGCCTTTAGCTACCAGAAACCTAGATCCATAACTTCAGAAGGTTGCTGCCCTAGCCAATGCTCTGGATGAAGAAAAGGCTAGAAAAGCAAAGGAGCTGGAAGATCAGGATCATGTTATTGTTGTTGCTGCTCAATAAGCAATATTGGAAGATGATAGGATTGAGAAATCCTCAAGGCCCAAGAGAAAGAGAAGCTCCAAGACAAGGAGGATGACTAGAAGAAGATTGATGTCACCTGTTCTTGAAGTGCCTCAACTTCAAGTAGTCACAAGAAGCAAGTCCATTCAAGAAAAAGATGTTGTGAAATTTCAGCAAATTGTTGAGGAGGAAAGAAATAAGAAGCTCGAGGAGCTTAAGAAGAAGTTAAAAAGGGCAGCTACTAAACCTGTTGCCGAGGCTGTTCCTTACAAGAAGATCAAAGTACATTTTGGGAATCTTGATCCCACAGATTTAGAAGATGATCTTAGTCCTTCAGCTGTTCTAGTAAAGGTTGCTGAACCTATTGTTGTTCCAGTTAAGGTTGTTGAACCTACTGCTACTGAAATAATTGTTGTTGCTCCTTCACCACCTCCATCTCATTCATCACCATCACCTTCATCTTCATCTCACTCAGAAAAAGATGATTTTGCTCAAGAAGTCGTATCCATTGTTCCTGCTGAACCAAGAAGTTTTAACTGGTTAGAAGAAGATTGTTTTGTTTGGAAAGGGGAAGGAATATTTGTTTGGGAAGGTAGCCACCCTACAAGAGACAACTTGCTGAAGCCCAAGTCAAGGGGCTTATCAAGAAAACCATCTTTTGATATCAGGTTGTTCCTATTAACAGCTTGGATGATCTTTTGAAAGCTGCTGAATTTCCTCACAAGTTCTATTCAACTCCATATGGTCACAGGATTAGAGTGCCTAAATTTCCAAATCTTTATGAGGAATTGTTGTTCTTTAGAAAGCATCCATCCTTACACAAGTATAGTGGACTGCATGTTGATTCCCTTGAAGCTGCAAGGTGTAGAAGGATAGTTGCACAAAAGGAGATAGGAGGAGATCTTTTTTCTGATCAACTGGAAAGGATTAGGCAAGGAGTTCAACCTCCTAAGCATTTCTGGAAGAAGATAGATGTATATTCCTCTGATCATGTCAATATACCTGCTGAAGACTAGATTCTTATAAGGCATCTCAACTTGGAGACTGAGTTGTATGCTAGATACATTATTTCTTCTGCTGGGTGTAAGAATTTCAACCCCCCCAAACCTCTCACCATCAAGCCATCCACCAAGATCTTTTGGCAACTTGACATGATTGTCTCAAGGCTCCCTTTTGATGAAGGACCTGAAAGCAAGAATAAGGCTCCAAAATTCTATTCTTCTTATCCCACTGACTTGAGGCCCATGACTCCTGAAGAATGGGAAAGGGTTCTTGACTATGTGGAAAGTAATGGTGGTTTGGATCACAGTTACAGAGAATAGGTGTTGCTCTCATATTGGCATGAAAGGGAAAAAGAAGGGTCTTGCTCAGGTACTAAGTTTGATTTTGCTGATTCAACTACTGTGAGCACTCTCTCTATTCAAGAATGGAAGACTTTCTTTCCGGGTCATTTTCCCTTATCTGGTAGAGAAAAGCATGAAGAATGGGTGATACAAGCGAAGCCCCCTGCAACATATTCCTATCCAGTATTCAAGCCTGCTGAATTTGGGCTACCCATTGGATTTGGAAGGTTTGAGGTTACTGGTCGCTATGCTACTTTTGTGTTCATTGAAGCTGGACTTGCTGAAGCTTTAGCTGAAAAAGAAAGGGAGAATACAAGACTCAGAAGACTGAATGGAAGGCTCATGCAGAGAATGAATGAACTTTTGGCTTCTCAAGCTTAACTGCAACAACAACTTCAACCTCCCTCAGGATCCTCAATAGAACCTAGGACTTGAGTTGTTGTTTGCCTAAGTCTATGATGGTTAAGCCATAAAATTCAGAAAGTGTTATTTTTTCAAACAATTTTACTTTCGTAAATTTTGATACGAACATCTTTGTCTCATTCTATTTGATGTGACTACGTTAGTTTCACTTAACTATTTGTGCGCTTTATTCCGTGACTGTTTTGGTATCATAAATGCTCTGATATGCCTAGTTGCTCTGATCCCTTTTAGTTCTTTAATTGTCTGATCTGTTTTGTATGTGTATTTATAACTTCAGAAGGCTCTGATGTACTCATTTGATTGATGACAAAAGGGGGAGTAAAAATATACTAACAAAATCTGAAGTTTAAGTGTTTCAGAGAAGGAAGCAATATTTGAGGGGAGCAAGCATTCTGCATAAATATCTGTCTAAGGGGGAGGATTCTCTAAACTTAATTTTATTTCCCTTCAGATATTTGTTAGATTATGAAAGCAAATTTGTCATCATTAAAAAGGGGGAGAATGTTGAGTCTTAAAAATATTATTAAGAAATTAATAATGTTTTAAGTCTCATTATCCTAAGTTTTAATGAGTAACAAATTTGACCTTTGAAGTAATTATAAATACTCTTAAAGGTATTTCTCATGTTCAGCAGATTGGACCTTCTAAAGTGGACCTTCTGAAGTGAAGAAGACTTGCTGAAGTCATGCAACGTGCTGAAGTTTAAAAGACTCTCTGAAGCTTTCTGACGTGACTTTTGGTTCTACACTTTTATCTTTCTTTGAAGAAAGACTCCTTGAAGACTTTCTCAGAGATCAATTCTTTTCAGAGACCTATGCAAGATATATGCATTGTCTACTCCTCTTAGCATAGTGCTCAGAACAGCTTTCTGGAACCAGTTCAAATTCCATACCATAAAAGGAATGTTCCTGCTGCAGAAGTACGTGAAGTCAGAAAAAGCAATGTCTCAGCTGCAAGCCTACTTTGCTCTGTTCAGAAGTCATTAGAAGCTTAGTCTCAAAGGAAGCTTTAGCATTTAATGCTATTTCACAACGAGAATTTATTAGAGCTCAACGGATTGTAAATCCAACTCTATAAATACCCCTGTATCAGACTTCATGCGAGATAGAAGAGAATATCTACCTGCTGAAATGCTGCAAAATTTACATGAAAATTATACTGTGATATACTTGTACAAAACTTTCATATCCTGAGATTAACTCAGTTCTCTTGTACAATTTTACCTAGTTTAAGCTTTAAACTTGTGTAGTTTGTAAGCTTAGGCTATTTTTCATTCAAACACTATTTGTTTAGAGCCTGGAGAGGCTTGGTAAGGAAAGAATACTTGTGTAGAGAGCCTGAAGAGGCTTGGTATCAAAAGAATACTTGTAATCTGTTCAGATTAGTGGATAAATCCTTAGCTGGTAGGCTTTGGAACTGGACGTAGCTCACGGTGGTAGTGAGTGAACCAGGATAAATATCTTGGCTAAGTTTTCTCACCCTTAACTCTCTTAAATTCTGTTTAAACTAACGAGAAAGGAATTGAAATCACTGTTTTATAACACTTAGCTTTCAAATAGATTTTATAAACTGTTTTATTGAACCCTCTAAAGCAACTTCAGAGAGTATAAAACTTCAAATAACAGCAAGTTATTTGAACCTTCTGAAAATTATTCTGCTTGAGAAAATATTTCCAAAAACTCACAGAGTTTTATAAAACACTATTCAACCCCCCTTCTAATGTTTCCTGTGTTTTCCTACATATATAACTATAAGAATTAAGAATTCTTTATTTCGTTATATAGACCAAACTCAGATCATTTATTCCTTCTCTTTGTTTTATGTGTGATGGAGACGCGAGTATATATTGGTGTTGCAAATCAATTAAATCCACAAACTAGAAAATGTGTTGAGGACTTGAGTTACTGTTCATAGTAATTTTTTTTCACAATAGTTGTAGCGTAGAATTGTAACATTGAAGTGTGATAATTCTCAACAACAGCAAACCTATCTTTGTACTTTGACACCTCAATTTTTTTGCTATTCGCACCCCCATCTCATACCTAGCATGGGGTGGGGGTAGTATGGGGAAAGGGGGTATGGGATGGGGTTCTAAAAGCAACTCCCCCAAATGGTTCGTTAAAAGTGGGTTTAGAATCTCAGCCCATCTAAAAAATTGTAAGAAACGGTGAGATACTGAGTGAGAAGAAATACAGACAGAAACACGGACAAAGAGGAAGAAAGAGAGCTTACCGGTGGCGAAGGCAAGCAAGGAAGGAAGCAGGTGAGAATTACGAGCAGAAGACGGAACCTGCGAGGTGAGGAAGAACGCGCTACGAGGAGAAGCGAGCCAGTGAGATACTGTAATTTGAAACAGAAAGTCAGAGAGAAACCGGGAGCTTACCGACGATGGAGGGCAGGCGACGGCGGTCCAGTGATCTCCGCCTCCGGCGACTGCATAAGGCACGATGACTGTCCTGGACCCTGGTCTGTTACTCTGGTTGCTGGAGGCGAGAGACTCAAAGTGAGAAAAAAAAGGGTTAATTACTTAAATATGAGTTCCACTCAATTTACCGTTGAAAGGTAAAATACTTAGGGCCTATTTGTGAAAATTAACACTTCAAACCTATTTGAACCATTGTCAGAGTGAGAATTGGAAAACCATTGACTCTTAAATTGAAAATGGGTTCACTAGGGAAACCAGAAATTTTCACATTTTCTCTAATTTATGTTTTTAACTATTGCAAGAAGAAGGAATAAATTTCCTCCTCAGTGCCCTTTTTTCTATTCTACATATAGTTGTGTGGCATGATGGCAGCACAACGACGGGGAAGGGTGGCCAATAGGGGTGGGAACAGGCCAGGCCAGGCTTTGGCAGGCCTGAGCCTGGCCTGACTGCTAATTCTTAAGCCTGAGCCTGGGCCTGTTACCTGTTACAGGCCTTATTTTAAGGCCTGGCCTAGCCTACGTAAAAGTCTGGCCTGGCCTGTAAGCCTGTTTAGAAGTCTGTTTTACAACAAGGCCTACCAACAGGCCAACAGACCTATAGACCTATTTAGGCCAACAGGCCTTTTAAGCATGTTTTCTTATAAAATTATTTTAATATATTCTAGTTTTTTACTATATTATAATTTTTTAATTATATTTATAATTATTTATATAATTAATTTAATATATTATATATTATTATATTAAACAGGTCGGCCTATCAAGCCTAATAGGCTTTTTCATAGGCCTGAAGTCTGACCTATTTAACTAAACAGGCCTTTTAACAAGCCTTAGTCTGGCCTTTTTAATAAACGATTCCGGCCAGACCAGTCTGCAGGCCCCTGACAGGTCGGCTGGCCTATTCCCACCCCTAGTGGCCAAGGAGGGGTGTCGGCATGACTATAGGGTGGAGGCGTGGAACGACGATCAAGTTTGGAGGAGTTATGAAGAGTATGTGCAAGCTTCTCTTCTTAACATTCCAATTATGTGTCGAGCCATGGATCAAGCTCGTATCCATCTTTTTTTTTAATTTTAAATTGGATGGGACAAATGAAATCACAATCGTTGAAGTTGTTGAAGTTTCTGAAGCCACGTGACATCTGCATCCATTCCAAGGAGAAATGGAGAGGACCTGAACGGGGCATTGTTGTGCTTGTCCTAGGGTTTTAGATGCTCTCCCCTTGATATCCACGTGCATAATTAATTAGTTTTTTTTAAAGAAAAATAAAAACATGGAAAAAAACATGTGTTCCATAAAAACTTCAACATTTTTTTAAATCAATTTTCTTAAAACTTAAACAAACATATCCATATTCATGTAATGGGAATAACACCATGTATTATACAGTAAGTTAAAAAAACTGTTGTTGTCACATGGATGAACTAAAATTTCAACAACTATATTCTCATGCCATCTCATCCAAGAAAAAAAAAAATCTCAAGAAATCATCTTTTTTATGGAAAGTAAAGTTAATATACGATCGCAAATTCGCAGTGAACCAAATTATGTCTATTGATTTGCAAAAGAATTCTAACGTGATGAAATCCACAACAATATATATATATATATATATATATATATATATATATATTCTCAGTTAAAGTAGCATGATGGTATGATTTGTTTCTATTCTACTTTCAATCTCTAAGTTGTATCAATTTAGACATATTAATAGCACTTGATATCAAGTAATCAAGAATAAAATACCAATAGTACGCCTTTTACTACCATCATATTCTAGGAAAAAAAATCAGGGCTTTTTGAATCATGGTATAATAGTTTGTTCAGGAGCATCTAACATAAACAGAAAAAATATGCAAGCAAAGAATGTATATAATGACATTTCTGCTTAGCTTCCAACAGAATCTGCAAAGGCTCAACACAAATATAACAAAACTTGAAGCCCAGGCGAAGAAATGAAAATAACCAAAAAAAAAAAGGTTAAATATGTTTTTAGTCCCTCAAATTTAGTCGAGATTTGGTTTTAGTCCCTGTAATTTAAAATCGGTGGTTTTGGTCCCTCAAAAATTGAAAATACACCAGTTTAGTCCTTATTGCCTAGTTTTGCTACAGATTTTGCTACGGATTAGCTACAAATTTTCATCAATAAGGACTAAATTGATGTATTTTCAATTTTTGAGGGACCAAAATCACTGGTTTTAAATTACAGGGACTAAAACCAAATCCCGACTAAATTTGAGGGACTAAAAACATATTTAATCCAAAAAAAAAAGGAAAAGGTACAAAAGGAAATTTTCTTCAACATTCAAGTAGATTCAAGATGTTTGCACCCTGAAACAGCTTATCCAAACTAGGGTAGCAATACCCATAGGAAATATCTCCCTTGTAATGTCTTGCTTGAAAACTGAATTGCAATGTCATGTGCATCAAGCACCATCTGATGGTAGGGTGCTCTGAATATTTGAAGGCATAAGGATGTTGAATCCATCTGCTGCAGTAGACACAATCATTCCAGGAATCTGTGCGTGCCAATGCAGTTCTTTCAGGTCTTTCTGTCCCTGTTTTATGTTAAAAAAATGAACAAACACAATTAATCAGGGAGAATAAATGAATAAACACAATTAATCAGGTAGTTCTACCATTCATATGAATGTTGAGTTAAGTATTTTGGCCTACCTGGTGAATAAACAATAGCTGAGGAGGCAGATCTTCAGGAGCATTTACTTGCTCTTTGGTTTTAGCTTTAAATTCAGCCTCCTCTTCCTCATCCCTTTCTAAAGAAAGGTCCCATATTCTGTGGCAGAAGATTACGAAACTTATTAAATCCCAAAGGTAATGACAAAGTAAAAAAGGGGTAGCCTGGTGCTATAAAGCTCAAGCTATGTGTATGGGTCCAGGGAAGGGTCAAACACAGATAATAATGAAGTAAATGCAAAATACAACCCTAAAAATTGTTTGGAATTTGATCCACGACATTCTGCACAAAGCATGCATAGTGCTATCAATATCTTATTTACTTACGTGAGCTGATTATCAGATGATGAAACAGCCAATGAAGAGGCTTCATGTGGACTCCACTCAATGGATGTGATTGGGTGCTTATGGTATTCAAAATGTGCTACCACGGAATCTCCTTCCTAGCCACATATTAATGAACTTTTAACATCAGCTTTACTAACAAAAGAAAAATAATCAGCAGGAAGAAATCAAACAACGTAGTTTCTTTCTAAATTATAGTAAAGCCATAATAGTTCTTCACCATAGTGAATCATACAGAAGTTCCTTGACAAATGGATTTACAGGCACTTTATTTGCAGGTATAAAATGAAAGGTACCAGAAGGATAAGATAATGAAACAAGAGTAAACAAAGTCATCTCAGATAAATTTACACATAATAATGTATTATGCTACTGGGACATTAGAAAAAAGAATGATAAGAAAATTGAAGCCAGATATGACATGACTTGAAACACCACTGACATGAGAGAACATCACATGCACAGTAATCTTCCTGTTATAAATGAAGTATGTTTACTATTTTTTTTTTTTTGGGCTTTCTGTATGGGGAGAAGGGGGATGTTCACCAATCACCACTACAGTCAGGCTATTCATACCTTGAGCAATCTGAGATCACGAATAGAAATGGTCCCATCATCACTCCCCGAGGCCAACATACAACTAGCCAACCTACTCAGTACAATGAACAAAGTAATAAAGAGATATAGAATGACAATAAAGTTGATGGAATGGAACAGCATAAAATTAATGCTTTAATACCTGTTCCATGACATTACATTCACATCGGCATTATGTGCTTTAAAAGATGCAGCCGGTGACTTCCCCAAACGGGTATCCCATATTGCAATGCTTCCATCCACAGAACAAGAAGCAAAAACATGAGGTTCTGTAGGGCTCCACTGCAGGGATTTAATGAACAAATACAACTCTCAACAGGTTTATAAATAAAGAAGAACTACCATCTAAGAAATGGACTGCACAAAATATATACTCAATCACAAGAAAAGCAACTATTGCTTTGTGTTAGTACGTACTTGCAGATCTTCAACACTAGCATTATGTCCAATAAATGGAGTGTTGTCAATATTCCATGTTGCAGCAGATGTAGGCTCCCAAAGATAAATACAATTATTGCAATCCCCTTCAAACATGAAGATCACCATCAAGCTTCATATCTTTG
Source organism: Sesbania bispinosa (assembly GCA_026901365.1). Lineage (NCBI taxonomy): Eukaryota > Viridiplantae > Streptophyta > Magnoliopsida > Fabales > Fabaceae > Sesbania > Sesbania bispinosa. The sequence continues at coordinate 330,111 of QLOH01000509.1, read as the reverse complement.
TGGTTACAAACTATGATGACGTGCTAGAGAAAAATATAGCTAAACTGAAAAAAGTATAATGGAAGGTTACCAGATACAAGCCTTCCAGGAACAAGAGGACTCCAGTCTATAGCATAACCTTCATCTTTGTGCTTAAATTTTTGAAGTGGGACCTGATTAAAAACTGCAGCAACTCCTTGGACACCTTCTGTTTCTGTCTCTGCTAGAGCATTGAGATGAGAGCTCATGTCCCAGATCTACAAATTGATTATACAAGTACCAGAGTAGGTAGCTAAAATCAGGATTTTAATTTGAAATGGGAAGTGGAGTATAAATCGTAAAATTGTAACTCGAATCGTAAGATTTTATAAAATTCATATACACATGCTGATATGCAAATAAATTCATATACATGCATATCAAATTGCATAAATAAGAAAATAAATTTGCATTCATAATCCATATCCCATAAATTTCATACACCATAAAGTAGTAAAACTCCAAACACAACACATCAAGTTTTTGACAAGTTGCATGCCATCTTCACTTCAGTTCAGCAAAACAAAGTAAAATCTAAAACCATTTGAACAACAAGAGCACAAGCCAAAAGGATTTGAACAAGAACAGTGGATAAATGGTGAAGACAGAAGAGGGTTCAACTTCAAACAAGACCAGCAATGGCTCTGTTCGAACAACAATGGTGCGCACAGAATAGCAAAACTGGTGAAGGCAAACTGGATCACAACTAAGCTCAATTGGGTCTGATGGGAAACAAGTTTTTTTCAGGAATAGTAAAATCACACGATTTCAGTGATTTTACGATTTAAATCCTGATTTCACTACGATAAACAAAAAGGGGATTTTGCTTGCAGGTTGCAATTTTACGATTTGAATCCTGATCTTAACTACCATGTAATAGACTACATACAAAATAGAAGGCATGAAGTGGAATTTAACTTCTCTGGTTGAAAGAGATTTGCAGAAAGTATAAACTGCAATCTTTAACCTGAGATACTGCTAAAATTAAGAACGTTGAGAAATTTAAATATGTTGCAATACTTGGGAACATGTAACCACATTTATATCTAAGAGTAAACTATACCCAGTGCTAGAATATATCATATTTAATCCAACTGGTTACTAGCTTTGAAATTTGTCAGAAGTATTATAGATCCACAGAAAAAGGCCTATGGACTGTGGTCCTATTTGATTTCTCCAACAAATACTAAACAAATTTGGGGCCTTGTTTCAAAGATTAATTTATGAAGTCAACCCAAAGTTTTATGATTCTATGTTTCAAAATTAATGTGTACAAGGTTTGTAAGAGCATGGCAGTAGCTGAAACAATAAAGCCCAACCACAATAATGTATTTAACTAGATATTTTGTTTTCTATGGACACTTTGATCTTATACATTCCACCATCCACTGTCCTCAACTCATTTAGAGTAAAAAAGAAAAGATCTAGAGAACACCCCCCCCCCCCCTCAAGGGAACACTAGATTAGTTTAAATGACTTTGATGCAACTTTATTAACATCCACAAATTCCCAAATTTAATTAATGCATTAACCACATTATGCTCAAAATTGATGTCAAAATTACATCATTTAATTTATTTTTACACCATAACAGAATCCAATTCCCAGACCACAAAAGGGACATTTCTAGATAGACAATAACCAATAAATTTTTCATCCCACAAACAGAAAGACGATCTAACATAACTATGTGAGAAAATGCATATGTATAACCACCTAAGACCCGTTCAGTAAGCATATTCAAGACTAAGTAAAAGAAATAGAGACTCGAAGTTGACCCTTGGTGTAGTCTTGGTAGTTAAAGGAAAGCCTGTTGTGGTCCCACCTTGTGTTCTCACACTAGTTGTGACCCATTGTATGTATCTTTGATTGCTCACATAAAGGTAATATGAGCTCCTTTCTTGTCTAAGGCTTTCAACAATACCTCTCATGGTGTCCTCTTGTAAGCCTTTTCTAAATCGATGAAAATCATGTGTAAGTTGTTCTTTCCATTAATATCTGTAGCAAATATATTGCCTCCTTGGTCACCTCCCTGACGTAAAGCCAAATTGATTTCTATGAGTGTCTTGTCTTAATCTCTACTCACTTACCTTCTCCCATAGCTTCATAGTATGGGTCATGAGCTTAATACCTCTACAATCAGTGTAGAGTACATCACCCTTGTTCTAGTAGATAGATATTAAATTACTTCTCCACTCATCCAACATTATCTGTTTAGAACATCTAAGGAAAGGTTGAACTTGGGCAATAGCTCTATCAATATCAGCAAAACCTGGGGCATCACCCCATGGCAAAATAAGAACATTCAAAACAAAACCAATCGATACAATAGGCTTAAAAGAACTTGACTCATCAAATAGTACTCTCCATATATTCCCATTATGAACACTGGCATTTTGCAATTGCAAACTTAAAATAACCCTCTATAGAGGTACATCACCCTTGTTATAGTAGATAGGTATTAAATTACTTCTCCACTCATCCAACATTATCTCTTTAGAACATCTAAGCAAAGGTTGAACTTGGGCAATAGCATTGTTGTCAAGATCGCGATCTATATCGTAAGATCGCACGATCTTATGATTTCACTACCCTTGGCCGAGTCAGGTCGTAAGCAAAATCGTACGCAGGTGGGATCGTGGTGGGATCGCCGATCCATATCGTAAAAACGTGAGATCGTGCGATCTTGAGCGATCCCAATTCTGCAGATTTTCGGGTCGGATTTCGCGACCCGGTTTAACAAAAAACGTTGTTTCTTGCGTGTCTTTAATCCTGAAGCCTCATTTTTTAACCCTAACAGTTTCGTCTACTTCTCTCGTGCCTTTCGAGCTGTGTTCTGGGTGGTGTGCGTTCACTGCGTTCGCCATTGTTGTTCCCGTTCTACTCTCGCTTTTGGGTCCTGGTGCTGGCGTTGCGTTGCGGTCGTTTTGCTCTTCTATGCGTTGCGCTCAGTTTTGGGTTCCATTCTGCTGTGTGTTACGCTCTGTTCTGCCTTCTATTTGTGTTTGTTCTACTCTGGTTCTGTGCTCTGTTCTGCCTTCTATTTTCTGCTACTACTGTTTTTGCTTGTTCTGCTCTGGTTCTGAAGCCTGTTTTTCTCCTGCTGTGCTGCTGCTGTTTTTTTACTAAAAAACGACAATTGTGTTGTGCTGTTTTTCTCCCGCTGTGCTGATTTTAATTTACCAAACCTTATGTTATGTACAAGGTAGTTAAGATCGAGATCTTACTCAAGATCGGGAAGGGGTCCCAAGATCGTAAATCGTGGGATCGTAATACGGATCGTAAGATCCTACAAAAGTACTTAATTCATATATATGTGTGTGTGTGTGTATTGTATGCATATAAATTTATATATATACATACAAAATAGCATAATAAAAAAATAAACCCTTCAAATTCTAATAGACTCTTCATAAATTTAAATTCAAAATGTAAACCAAGTTTTAAGATAATAACATAAATCTAAAATACCAAACTACAAGTCTTATACAAAGTGCCAAATACATAAAATTTAAAAACTTAAAAAAAACTTTGACAAAAAAAATAAAACTTAAAAACTAATTAACTTCTAAATAGAGGCAAATTTAAAAAAAAACTTTGATAAAAAATAAAACTTAAAAACTAATCAACTTTTAAACAGATGCAAACTTAAAAAAAACTTTTGACAAAAAAAAAATAAAACTTAAAAATTAATCACCTTCTAAAGAGACACAAACAAAAGCCATTGGAGACCAAACTAAAGCCTTCAAAAAATGAGCAGCGAGAGACGCTATAGAGCAGAGACGGAGAGAGAGAGTACGAGAGAGAGGAAGAAACGCAGTCGCAGAAACAAAAGCAGAATAGCAAGCAGAAGGAGAAACAGTTCGCACTTCACACCCAGCAAGGAAGCAAGAGAGAGAGAGCACTCAGCAGAGGAAGCAAGAGAGAGAAACGCACCCAGCAGAGGAACGCGGAGGAATGCACGTCGCAGACGAAAGTAGCAACAGAGGAAGAAAGAGGAAGACGTAGCAGATGAAGAAACTGGTATTAGGGTTCAAAGCTCGCTGAAAAATGAAGCAAAAGTCCCGATCTCGAACCTTTTCTTTTAAATTTGCCAGGTAATGAAACTCGGTGGGATCGAACGATCACAGCATTTCTACGATCTTGAACGGCAATCCTACGATCCTACTCCGATCCCGATCTTTCCTGTGCACGGGATCGCTTATTTTACGAGTAAAATCGGCGATTTTAACTACCTTGGTTATGTATTTGACTAATTAAGACATGTTTTTTATGTTATAATAATGAAATATAAAATTTTAAGTGTGTTTTAGTGTTGTCATTTATAGGTTTTTTTTCATAATTTCTGTGCACATATATATATTTTAGTATAATTTTTCATTTTGGTAGGATCTTACGATCCTTTTTACGATCTTACGTTTTTACGATCTTGCTACCCCATCCCGATCCTGCGTAGGATCTCGATCTTGACAACACTGGGCAATAGCTCTATAAATATCAGCAAAACCTGGGGCATCACCCCATGGCAAAATAAGAAAATTCAAAACAAAATCAATCAATACAATAGGCTTAAAAGAACTTGACTCATCAAATAGTACTCTCCATATATTCCCAATATGAACACTGGCATTTTGCAATTGCAAACTTAAAATAACCCTCTAGCACAACAGAAATAACAAAACATTTTTTGTTGCAACAGAAATAAAATATGACACAAAAAAATAGAATAAATACCACTTCCAGCCTCTAATAGCATGTGAGAAAGATTTTCCAGCACAGAAGAGTTTAAAGGTGCATGGCTCATTCATGCATTAACAGAACTTGAATTCATTTCTAATAAAATCAATAACTAATTAACTAATCTGATTAGTCAGTTCAGAAAATAACACTCTAGACTAATTTAACCAGATATTTATTTAGTCAAGGTTTAGTCCATACATCTCATAAAACTTATGGAATGTATAGTGTAATGGAACATTAAAAATGCATCCAAAACCATAATAAGCCAGGACATGTCTTATGCATCAACATCGACCTCAGGCACACATGATCTCATTAACATTTATCATACACATTTTCTCTAAGAACAAACTCCAAATTGACCAACACTTTCCATCATGTATCCAATTTTACGTCAACTTATTTCATCAGAATGAACACCCCATATCACATGAACTTGCAAGTTTTTAATTCTAAATACAACAGAAGACTTTCTCAAAGTTTATCTCAAATTTAAAAAAATAATAATTGTATAGTTGAAAAATCTGACCTGTACATGACCAGTATCTGCCCAAGCTGCACATATATGGGGATTTTGTGTCATGGAGCGTATACGGTTGACACATCCTTCATGAGTTACCTTTCGCAACTGTAGATGTGAACAGAAGGAAAATGTTAGTAAGATCAAATTCAAAACAGTAAAAGGTGAAAAAATAAAAACTCAAATGAAGAGGATTTGCCTGCAAATTGGGACCCCGAGCACCATCTTCATCTTCATCTTCACTGTCATCCTCACTATCACTATCCTCACCATCCATTCCAGAGTCATCATTGTCAAGTTTAGGCACTAACTCACGTCTCTTCCCAGAAATATTTGATACTTTAAAAATTCCAATAGAATTCCAAGAAGCTCTCTCTGCCTGTAGCACATGCACCATCATAACAATATGACAGTAGTAGTAGTAGTAGTAGTAGTAGTAGTAGTAGTAGTAAGAATAAGAATAAGAATAAGAATAAGAATAAGAATAATAATAATAATAATAATAATAATAATAATATCATCTATTCATCTGCATTCAAAACTCAAAAGTCCTTCAAATGGAAGTATTTTTCCCACATATTTGTCCACAAAGCTCAATATCAAAGTTAGTGGATAGCATAACTAGGAGATGCTGAGAAGTAACTTTTGTTGTGATAACTGCTAGTTATAATAATAAGTAAAAAAAAATCTGCTTTCAAAACTCAAAATGTTTTTAAAGGGAAAATTTTCTCCCATATATCTGTCTACAAAGCCCAATATCAGCCTCTCTCTTACCCCCATTTGATATTCCTAATGTAACAACCTCCAAGTTGATTAATGAAACATCCTCCAAAAGTATATAACTACAAACACACACACATATATAAAAGAAATAAAGCTGACCTGAGTCCCTGCCATGAAATATACTGTGTGGGGAAATTCTGTTCGAACTAAGCCAAGAGTGTCACGTAAGATATCAAAGCTGTCAAAAGCCCAAAACATGTTTATAACTTGAAGGTAACTGATACCAAGCAGAAATTAAAGCAAGTGCTCAAAAGGGTAGTCATGATTCTCCTATTGAATTGCAATGCTGATGCCAAAGGAAATCCACTTTAACAAGTGCATGGTCATAATATGAACAACAGTTCCAATAAAAATAATTATGTTTTGTTTATGGAAAAAGGTCAAAGTTTTGTTCTTTTTCTCTTTCTGGGGTGCCAAGCAGGAAAAAAATGAGGGAGAAAAAAGCCCAGAACCCACCTCAGACAGGGCCAACCAATGTGAAATGCGTGAAGAGAATTGTAAGCAGAAGGATCACACTGGAGTTCTTCATCTTCCTCCAACTTGTCCACACCAGGTTGCCACACCTTCACCGGAACTTGTGGCACCGATGAAGATGAAGAAGACCCATCCCCTTTCTTCGAGCCCTGAATTTTTATTTTTTTCATAAAGCCAAAAAAAAAAATGAGAGGTCCCCCACAAAAAAACAGAATGAAGTTAGGTTACAAAAGGGGTTGAGTTGACCAGGCCACAAGATCATACCTTGTTTTTGCTCTTGGCTTTCTTACGATGTTTTATGCCACGAGTCATCTTCAATTAGTTCAGAGTCTTCAGGATTGAGAAACTGAAGGAAGATGGTTAAGCGAATGAATTATAAAGGAATAATTTAACATTTCATAGCTCAAACTAAAAGAGAAAAAAAAACCAAAATACCAAACAAGGCCTGTTAAGCCTACGAGCCTATTTAAAAGCCTACATGTAATGAAGGCCAATAAAAAGGCCTAAAGCCTATTTATATTCTTGGCTAATAGGCTGGCAGGCCCAAAGGCCTATTTCCAGCCTTGTAAATTTCCTACTTGTTCCAACTTCCAACAATTATTGTACAGTTTCTTAGCAGAAAAAATATAGGATTCAATTTTCTGAATTTCATCAATTTCAAACACATAACATTACCCTGAAAATGACCAAACTAAAAACAAGAATAGAGTGAATAGAAGAAACACCTTCATTGCTCTCATATGGAGAAGACATTTGGAAGACCTATTTCATTACAAATTAAAAAAGCCCAACTAAGCTATGCATTAAAAGATAAAACAGATTTTTGTAAATACAGAGCAAATAATTTTAAAAGGATGTGAAAATTTTAGATGAATACAGACCAAATGATTTAAATCCCCTTTTCCATTAAAAACTCCTACTTAGATTTGTATAATGTACACTCAACTAATTATGCATTCATTACACCAGCAAGAGATCCTTCCCAAAGACTACCAGGAGTTTCTGATTGTCTAACCACACCTCCATGGAAAACTGAAGCAAACTTTGATGACTCAGGTATCAAAAACCAAAGAAGGCGAGATTTAGATCAGCAAGTTGAGGATGTTTGTAGACAGCTAAGTTAATGACATCCATTAGAATAATGGAACAAGCCAAAGGATCTTGTCTTTCCCTCACTCAATTAAAAAAGAGTATTATGTATATATCCAACATCTGTGTATCTTTTGTGTGATCTATCATACTTAAATCATTTGTCCAGATCAATTATTCATCATTGCTGTCTCATAACTATATTTTTCTGAATTCCAAGAACCTACGTGACAATTTATGTGTGAAATACTATGATAGTTTACCAGTGCATGTGCTAACCCATTCAGCCACAGTATTAAGGGAAGGGAAAAGAGTTAACATTTGAAGTATCTGTTTCAGGGGAAAAAGAAAAGTATCTGTTGCATTTAAAGATTTAGCTTTCATTATCCTTGTGCATTTTACTCAATTTTAAGCCCTTAAGCTTTCTACTGTTCTTCCTCATTTCCTAGTAACTATCTTTTTGCAAAAGCCAACCAACCAAAAGAGATACTTGTTACTGCTCCATTAAAAAGCTCTGCAAATCTAGCTTAGAGGTTGAAAGGGTTTCCACAAAGAAGCCCATGTTCTTAACATGTCCTATCAAACATTTCCTTTCGGTGACTCACTGGTTCCTTTTATCTTTCACTTGAGGCTAAATTCTTACTTTAAGCAACGATTAAGAACATGTATTGATGTATACTAACAGAGAAAGAAATACTAACAGAGTAACAGAGAAATCACTTGCTATCAATTCCTATCAACTATTATCAATTACAAACAGAGAAGGAAATAGATGTTACCGGTTAAATTGAACAAAATAGAAGCGGTCACGGACACAAAGAGATGATCAAACCAGGCCACGGCCTACGGAGGCGCAGACGGAGGCGGAAGGGGCGGAGCGAGGCCACGGGAAAGGAGGCAGAGCCGCAGATGAAGACAGAGACTGGCGGAGGCGCAGAGCCGCAGATAAAGACGCGAGCGGAGGCGTAGCGCGGCGGCTGCGGGCTGCTACTGCTTGTTGTCTGCTAGGGTTCGTTCAAACTTCAAATGCGTGAGGGAGGGAGGCGCAGAGCGTGAGAGACTGAGGTGAGAACTGAGAAGTATCAGATAGTTTTAGATTAAAAAAATAAAATTAAAAATATACTACAATAAAATAATTTTATAAAAATAATATATAAGTATATAATTATATGAGTTTAATTACCGTACACTGTCAGTGTAAAGAAGTTTTACACAATCATTCAATAATATTTTGCCACATCAATTAATGAATATGACACCTCATGTGTCATTGAACTCATTAAATGATGTGTCAACACATCATTGGATGACTGTGTAAAATTATTTTACACTGACAGTGTATAATTATTAAATCCTAATTATATTAATTAAAACCAAAAAGTTAAATATTATTATATTTATGTAGACCACTTGACAGGCTAAACATACTTTTTTTACCTACCTGAGTCTGGCTTGTTTATATAAACAAGTTTTATAAAAAGCTCAGGCCTATCTTTTTAATGACTTTGTCTAGCGTACTTTAACGCATGGGTAATGTATGGGTATACAATCCTATTTTCACCGTTGGATTTATTAACAAAGTAATGAATGGTTAAGATGTAAGACCGGCTACTTACTAAACTCCAAATTTCAAATTTACTCTTTAGTCCACTGCTATGAGATGCCCCACACTGTGAGAATCTCCTTCCACTTATAGAATGAAAACTTCATTTACTTTTAACTCCATTTTTTGCTCCAACTAATCTGATTATTCTTCATTTACTAATTTGATTACTCCATTTTTTTTCTCAGTTCTTTAACAGCCGCTCTACCAGAATCTCCCTCTCCCATTTGTAGCCAACTAGCCATGCTTCCACCCCACCCGCCTCCTACACATGTCACCCTCCTCATTCACAAACAGTAACCTAGTATCAACCACTGCATTCCACTCCAAGAAACAATAACTCTGGCATTGAATATAACAAATGCTTCATTGGCTTCTTTGAAATGGTTCTGTGCAAGACACCATCCCCGCTGAAGGGCACACCATCAAAGCCACCAGCAAGCACTTCTGCGACGTCACCATTTACAAGCTCCCACTTCAGTTTCATCCCTTTCTTCATTGGAGTAGGAGCTCATGATGGCCTATATAGATTGCACTGGTTTAGGTGCCTAATCGGAAAGAGTATGAGGAAGGGTGACACCATGGCAGCGATGGTGAAGAGAGAGTGTAGTGGATACAACGTTTTCTATCAACGCTCAGGATTCAAACTTTACTTTCTAAGTGTAAAATCATGTGCAACTATTGATCGTAGTTTTCCAAAATCATGTTTTCTACTTTCTGATATAGCATCAGTTTTTTTGCTCCAGGTTCTATTTTGTAAATATTTTAATGCTATGAACTATTGTGTTAAAAAAATTAATTTAGTCAGCAGGTGAAGCAACCGGTAGTAACTGGTCATTTTGGTTATGTATCGGTACATGACCTATCTTTGTCATGTACCGTAGAAGCACCCCTTTTTAATAAACAGGCAAGACCAGATTTTAATCAGGCCAAGTAATAGGCCCCTACCAGGCGGCCTACCTGACTCCCACCCCTAATGATAATCCATGCTTGACTTTTCAATCATTGTAATAGACTCAATTGAGGTGCTATAATTAGGGGTAAAAGTTTGTATGGAGGACTAGAACTGTTAAATAGGCCCATTTTAGTAATTATAACACATCTTTCTTTCTTTCTTTCTTTTAGTTTCTTCTTTTTTTTTCTTCCCTCCCCTCACTTGAAAGGCCATTTTAACTGCATTGCCTTTGTCTGATCCATAAGTCCAGAACCAGAATTGAACCTTTTTATTTTGTCAAATAACAAACAGAGTTAGTAATATTTAGTTCAGGTTCAGCCTCATTGCTTAGCAGGATATATTTCTTACCTCATCCTAGTCAGAAAGCTAAAGGCACAGCTAGATAGATAGCAGAAATCATAACATACTAAAATTCCTAAAGACAATATATTATCTCACCTTAGTTATTCACTACCACTACTGAGATGTTATGCTTCCAAAAGTTTTAAGCTACAAGTCTAGTTTTGATCACTTGATTGTAACTCTAGAATACATCTCAATTCCTAAATTGTTAAACAGACATCAACACATGAACCAAAAAAGAAAATCCTTTTTTTAATTTATTCCAAGTATCATTGTTTCAGCTGTGCCCGAAAGGTTTGCATTTACCTCACAGTCACAGAGACCAACACACATAGACCCAATAGAATTTAACTAGTTAGATCATAGCAACCCTGAATCAAAAGTGAAGTCACAACTGCTACAGAGGAAGTAATATATATGAAAAAGTCACAACATAATTTAAATGTGTGTGTATGCTCGCATGCGCTTAAACAAGAAAAACAAAGAGTAGCAACAGGGAAAAGGATGCAGAATATAGTAACCAGTGCTACAGTTTGATTGAAGGTGAGGAGGACATACCAGAGGCTGATAGATGCAGAGAAGTTGTTGTGGATGGAAAAAAAAGACAGCGTTGACCGTTAAACAAAAGGTACCAGTGATTGGGGTTTTAGGGGGTTATTGGGGGTGGATATCATGGGGTTTTGCTTGTTTTAAAATAATGATAATGCTTCATTTATAATTTGAGGCATTGTAGCTATGTGCCAACTACAGATGAACGGGCCAAAAGAAAAGGCCCAGACATTTTAGTATACTTGGGGCCTGGCCCAAATGGTGGGAGTTGCTTTTAGAACCCCTTTTTGTTATTTGCACACCCATCCCATACCCCTCTTTCCCCATACTACCCCTACCCCCACCCCATGCTCTACCCCTCCCCTACTGCACCTGGAAGCCTCCCTCCACCATCTCCCCCTCCCCACCCCTTCCCAACATTCCAATCCCCCACCCCCTTCCCAACAACCTCACCCCGTACCCCCCTTCCTAACATCCCCCTCCCCTCCCCCACCCCACTCCCCATTCCCCACCCCTACTCCCCCACCCCACTCCAACGTCCCATTCTCATCCCCGTCCCCCTTTAATTTATTTTTTTTGAAGCTTTTGGTTTAGAGATGAAATTTTTCCGGAAATTAATTTCCGGAAGGTTTTGGAAATTGTTTTAAAAAAATTTGGTTAGAGACAAAAAAATTCTGTCTCTAAACCAAAAGCTTCAAAAAAAATTAAAGGGGGAGGGGGACGGGATGGGAAGGGGAAGGGGAAGGGGAAGGGGGAGTGGGGGTGGGGTTGTTGGGAAGGGGGTGAGGGGGACGTTGGGAAAGGGGTGAGGGATTGGAATGTTAGGAAGGGGGCGGGGGAATGGGGAAGGGGGTGGGGGTGGGGAGGGGGAGACGGTGGGGGGAGGCTGCCAGGTGCAGTGATGATCACATTTTTATTCACACTTTGCATAATTAATCTTAGCTTTCTTGGGCTCTAATTGTGATTAAATCCACTATTTTAATTGGAATTTACCAAATTGGGCCTAATTGGGCTTTAACTGTAAATGTTGTTTAAATTCGGATTTTTAAGCCTACTGACCTACCTGTCTTGTTTTGATGATATCTGGAGTTATAGGTGTCCGATTTGAGTGATTCCAGTGGCATTGGAAATCTAACTTCCGGGGCTTTAATTTGATATGCTATATGACCATATTCCCATGAAGAAATTAGGAGCAGTTGCTGTTTCAAAATTGTCTATTGTTGCTGTCTGTCACAAGTCCGAATTTGATTAGTTTTGTAATTAGTTTGTAGGCTTGTTTTAATTAATTTCGGCCCAATTAAGGCCTAATCATTTTGTTAATGATTTAGGCTCTATAAATAGGTGTGTTGCTGAGTGGTTTGAACACTTTACTCTCATTTTTCAGATTTTAGAAAAAAAAAAGACTCTTCACTTTACCTTTTTTTCTCTCTTCTTCCAATTTCGGTTTTCTCTCTTCTTCTTCCTCTTCTTGCAATTTCGGATTTCACCTCCATGGAAATAGAAGGCTAACTTCTCAAGGTTATTTCTTTGTATCAATGTTAGCTTGGATCTTGAGGTTTGGTTGTAATTCGGATTCTATCTTTCACATAAATTCTAATTCCGATTTTGTTCTTCTTCCTACATGAATTTCGGTTTTGCTTAAAACTGTGAATTTAGGGATTGTAGAATTGAATTCAAGTATGCTTTATGCTTGAGGATTGGAAATTCGAATTAAATTCAGATTCAATTAGAATTAGGGATGCTTAATCACTAACCTAATTGATGAACATTGCATGCTTAATGCAAGAACTTGAATCATGAGTGATGCTTATTGATTAATTCATGGTGAAATTCGGATTCATATATGTTTGATAGAATTGCCTCTTGATTTCCAATGATATATCCAGGTTATACATGTGCAGGGAATGATCTTAATCTCCAATTGGTTAATTTCGAATTTAAGTTTTTGTTGTTTAGAATCATAGAATTGAAAAATCCAAACAATCTCCCCCTGAGTGTGTGTTACCTTGATCTTGAATTTCTGAATTTGTGATTGAATTCTTTGGGAAACGACTTTGGGTTAGCCAACCCTTACTGCACTTTAATTCATTTTATTTGGTTGAGTACGACCTCGATCATGCAGCATGGGAGGGGTAGAGCATGGGGTGGGGGTGGGGGTGGGGGTTGGGGGTGGTGTGCGAATAGCAAAAAGGGGGTTCTAAAAGAAACTCCCCCAAATGGTTCGTTAAAATTGGGTTTAGAATCTCAGCCCATCTAAAAAATTGTAAGAAACGGTGAGATACTGAGTGAGAAGAAATACTGACAGAAACACAGACAAAGAGGTTACAGGTGGTGAAGGCAAGCCAGGAAGGAAGCGGGTGAGAACTGCGATCAGAAGACGGAACCTGCGAGGTGAGGAAGAACGCGCTACGAGGAGAAGGGAGCCAGTGAGAAAATGTAATTTGAAACAGAAAGTCAGAGAGAAATCAGGAGCTTATCGGCGATGGACGGCAGGCGACGACGCTCCGGTGATCTCCACCTCCGGCGACTGCGTAAGGCTTTTCTACGTATGTAACGGTGTAAGGCGCGATGACGGTCCTGGACCCTGGTCTGTTACTTTGGTTACTGGAGGCGAGAGACTCAAAGTGAGTAAAAAAAGGGTTAATTACTTAAATATGAGTTCCACTCAATTTATCGTTGAAAGGTAAAATACTTAGGGCCTATTTGTGAAAATTAACACTTCAAACCTATTTGAACCATTGTCAGAGTGAGAATTGGGAAACCATAGACTCTTAAATTGCAAATGGGTTCACTAGGGAAACCAGAAATTTTCACATTTTTTCTAATTTATGTTTTTAACTATTGCAAGAAGAAGGAATAAATTTCCTCCTCAGTGCCCTTTTCTCTGTTCTACATATAGTTGTGTGGCATGATGACAGCACAACGACGGGGAAGGGTGGCCAAGGAGGGGTGTCGGCACAACTATAGGGTGGAGGCGTGGAACGACGATCGAGTTTGGAGGAGCTATGAAGAGTATGTGCAAGCTTCTCTTCTTCTTCTTCTTCTTCTTCTTCTTCTTCTTCTTCTTCTTCTTCTTCTTCTTCTTCTTCTTCTTCTTCTTCTTCTTCTTCTTCTTCTTCTTAACGTTCCAAACATGTGTCGGGCCATGGATCAAGCTCGTATCCATCTTTTTTTTTTAATTTTAAATTGGATGGGACAAATGAAATCACAATCGTTGAAGTTTCTGAAGCCAAGTGACATCTGCATCCATTTCCAGGAGAATAGAGAGGACCTGAACGGGGCATCGATGTGCTTGTCCTAGGGTTTTAGATGCTCTCCCCTTGATATCCACATGCATAATTAATTAGTTTTTTTAAAAGAAAACTAAAAACATGGAACAAACATGTGTTCCTTAAAAACTTCAACATTTTTTTTTTAAATCAATTTTCTTAAAACTTAAACAAACATATCCATATTCATGTAATGGGAATAACACCATGTATTATACAGTAAGTTAAAAAAATTGTTGTTGTCACATGGATGAACTAAAATTTCAACAACTATATTCTCATGTCATCTCATCAAAAAAAAATCTAAGGACATCATCTTTTTTATGGAAAGTAAAGTTAATATACGATCGCAAATTCGTAGTGAACCAAATTATGTCTACTGATTTACATAAGAATTCCAACGTGATGAAATCCACAACAATATATACATATATTCTCAGTTAAAGTAGCATGATGGTATGATTGGTTTCTATTCTACTTTCAATCTCTAAGTTGTATCAATTTAGACATACTAAAAGCACTTGATATAGAGTAATCAAGAATAAAATGCCAATAATATGCCTTTTACTACCATCATATTCCAGGAAAAAAAATCAGGGCTTTTGAATCATGGTATAATAGTTTGTTTAGGAGCATCCAACATAAACAGAAAAAATATGCAAGCAAAGAATGTATATAATGACATTTCTGCTTAGCTTCCAACAGAATCTGCAAAGGCTCAACACAAATATAACAAAACTTGAAGCACAGACGAAGAAGAAATGAAAATAACCAAAAAAAAAGGGAAAAGGAAAAGGTACAAAAGGAAAATTTCTTCAACATTCAAGTAGATTCAGGATGTTTGCACCCTGAAACAGCTTATCCAAACTAGGGTAGCAATACCCATAGGAAATATCTGCCTTGTAATGTCTTGCTTGAAAACTGAACTGCAATGTCATGTGCATCAAGCATCATCTGATGGTAGGGTGCTCTGAATATTTGAAGGCATAAGGATGTTGAATCCATCTACTGCAGTAAACACAATCATTCCAGGAATCTGTGCGTGCCAATGCAATTCTTTCAGGTGTTTCTGTCCATGTTTTATGTTAAAAAAATGTACAAACACAATTAATCAGGGAGAATAAATGAATAAACACAATTAATCGGGTAGTTCTACCATTCATATGAATGTTGAGTAAAGTATTTTGGCCTACCTGGTGAATAAACAATAGCTGAGGAGGCAGATCTTCAGGAGCATTTACTTGCTCTTTGGTTTTAGCTTTAAATTCAGCCTCCTCTTCCTCATCCCTTTCTAAAGAAAGGTCCCATATTCTGTGGCAGAAGATTACGAAACTTATTAAATCCCAAAGGTAATGACAAAGTAAAAAAGGGGTAGCCTGGTGCTATAAAGCTCAAGCTATGTGTATGGGTCCAGGGAAGGGTCAAACACAGATAATAATGAAGTAAATGCAAAATACAACCCTAAAAATTGTTTGGAATTTGATCCACGACATTCTGCACAAAGCATGCATAGTGCTATCAATCTCTTATTTACTTACGTGAGCTGATTATCAGATGATGAAAAAGCCAATGAAGAGGCTTCATGTGGACTCCACTCAATGGATGTGATTGGGTGCTTATGGTATTCAAAATGTGCTACCACGGAATCTCCTTCCTAGCCACATATTAATGAACTTTTAACATCAGCTTTACTAACAAAAGAAAAATAACCAGCAGGAAGAAATCAAACAACGTAGTTTCTTTCTAAATTATAGTAAAGCCATAATAGTTCTTCACCATAGTGCATCATACAGAAGTTCCTTGACAAATGGATTTACATGCACTTTATTTGCAGGTATAAAATGAAAGGTACCAGAAGGATAAGATAATGAAACAAGAGTAAACAAAGTCATCTCAGATAAATTTACACATAATGATGTATTATGCTATTGGGACATTAGAAAAAGGAATGATAAGAAAACTGAAGCCAGATATGACATAACTTGAAACACCACTAACATGAGAGAACATCACATGCAAGTATGTTTACTATTTTTTTTTGGGTTTTCTGCATTGGGAGAAGGGGGATGTTCACCCATCACCACTACAGTCAGGCTATTCATACCTTGAGCAATATGAGATCACGAATAGAAATGGTCCCATCATCACTCCCCAAGGCCAACATACAACTAGCCAACCTACTCAGTACAATGAACAAAGTAATAAAGAGATATAAAATGACAATAAAGTTGATGGAATGGAATAGCATAAAATTAATGCTTTAATACCCGTTCCATGACATTACATTCACATCGGCATTATGTGCTTTAAAAGATGCAGCCCGTGATTTCCCTAAACGGGTATCCCATATTGCAATGCTTCCATCCACAGAACAAGAAGCAAAAACATGAGGTTTTGTAGGGCTCCACAGCAGGGATTTAATGAACAAATACAACTCTCAACAGGTTTATAAATAAATAACAACTACCATCTAAGAAATGGATTGCACAAAATATATACTCAATCACAAGAAAAGCAACTATTGCTTTGTGTTAGTACGTACTTGCAGATCTTCAACACTAGCATTTTGTCCAATAAATGGAGTGTTATCAATATTCCATGATGCAGCAGATGTAGGCTCCCAAAGATAAATACAATTATTGCAATCCCCTTAAAACATGAAGATCACGATCAAGCTTCATATCTAATCCAACTGGTTACTAACTTTGAAATTTTTCAGAAGTATTATAGATCCACAGAAAAGACCTATGGACTGTGGTCCTATTTGATTTCTCCAATAAATACTAAACAAATTTGGGGCCTTGTTTCAAAGATTAATTTATGAAGTCAACCCAAAGTTTTATGATTCTATATGTTTCAAAATTAATGTGTACAAGGTTTTTAAGAGCATGGCATTAACTGAAACACTAAAGCCCAACCATAATAATGTATTTAACTAGATATTTTGTTTTCTATGGACACTTTGATCTTATACATTCCACCATCCACTGTCCTCAACTCATTTAGATTGTAAAAGAAAAGGTCTAGAGAACACCCCCTTCAAGGGAACACTATATTAATTTAAATGACTTTGATGCAACTTTATTAACATAAAAAATTCCCAATTTTAATTAATACATTGACCACATTATGCTCAAAATTGATGTCAAAATTACATCATTTAATTTATTTTTACACCATAACAGAATCCAATTCCCAGACCACAAAAGGGACATTTCTAGATAGACAATAACCAATAAATTTTTCATCCCACAAACAGAAAAACAATCTAACATAACTATGTGAGAAAATGCATGTGTATAACCACCTAAGACCCGTTCAGTAAGCATATTCAAGACTAAGTAAAAGAAATAGAGACTCGAAGTTGACTCATGGTGTAGTCTTGGTAGTTATAGGAAAGCCTGTTGTGGTCCCACCGTGTGTTCTCACACTAGTTGTGTCCCATTGTATGTATCTTTGATTGCTCACATAAAGGTAATATGAACTCCTTTCTTGTCTAAGGCTTCCAACAATACCTCTCATGGTGTCCTCTTGTAAGCCTTTTTCTAAATCGATGAAAACCATGTGTAAGTTGTTCTTTCCATTAATATCTGTAGCAAATATATTGCCTCCTTGGTCACCTCCCTGACGTAAAGCCAAATTGATTTCTATGAGTGTCTTGTCTTAATCTCTACTCACTTACCCTCTCCCATAGCTTCATAGTATGGGTCATGAGCTTAATACCTCTACAATCAGTGTAGAGTACATCACCCTTGTTCTAGTAGATAGATATTAAATTACTTCTCCACTCATCCAACATTATCTGTTTAGAACATCTAAGGAAAGGTTGAACTTGGGCAATAGCTCTATCAATATCAGCAAAACCTGGGGCATCACCCCATGGCAAAATAGGAACATTCAAAACAAAACCAATCGATACAATAGGCTTAAAAGAACTTGACTCATCAAATAGTACTCTCCATATATTCCCATTATGAACACTGGCATTTTGCAATTGCAAACTTAAAATAACCCTCTGTAGAGGTACATCACCCTTGTTATAGTAGATAGATATTAAATTACTTCTCCACTCATCCAACATTATCTCTTTAGAACATCTAAGCCAAGGTTGAACTTGGGCAATAGCTCTATCAATATCAGCAAAGCCTAGGGCATCATCCCATGGCAAAATAAGAAAATTCAAAACAAAATCAATCGATACAATAGGCTTAAAAGAACTTGACTCATCAAATAGTACTCTCCATATATTCCCATTATTTTATTAGAATGAACACCCCATATCACATGAACTTGCAAGTTTTTAATTCTAAATACAAGAGAAGACTTTCTCAGTTTATCTCAAATTTAAAAAAATAATAATAATTGTATAGTTGAAAAATCTGACCTGTACATGACCAGTATCTGTCCAAGCTGCACATATATGGGGATTTTGTGTCATGGAGTAGTAGTAGTATAGATAGATAATTCTTATAAGTTTAAATAATAAAAAATTAGTTGAATTTATTATTTTAGTATAATTTTAATACATTATATAATTTGTTATGAGTATTTGAAATTTAGAATTTAATATTTTTTATTATATTTAATATATTATATATAATATTTATAATATGTAATAATACTAATTATATAATATAAATTAATTGTAAGAGATATTTAGTATTCCATGTGTTATATTTCATGAATACAACATTAATAGTAATTTTTAAAGTTTAATTCTATAATTTTTTCAATAATACTAATTATATAATATGAATTAATTGTAAGAAATGTTTGATATTCCATATGGTATATTTCATGAATACATAATGAATAGTAACCTTCAAGTTAATTTTACTATATATATAAATAAATACTTTATAACCTTAAACTGAAAGTTATTGAGGGATTTTAGTAGAGAATAAAATAGTAATTTATAACCCAATTTCATTTTAAATCTGTAAACTTTTAGATTGAAAATTAGAATTTAAGAGTTTTAAATAAAAAAAAATACTAAAAAACTTGATTAAAACAAATAAAAAAAATTAGGAAACTAAATTTGAACAAAATGTTACTGGAGTACAAAATCACACATTAGCAGTATAGAAAAACCTAAAGTACAATTAAGTCTAAATCTTAATATAAATTTATACATATACAATAAAAAAATATTTAAAATATCAAATATTTCATTTATACGTCATAACATAACTAAAACTAAAACTGATCAAATTATGATAATTCTATAAATATATAAGAAAGTAAAGATGTAAATATGAGTGGTATAGTTAAATGTTAAATAAAATTATATATAGATTTGGTTTAAATTAAAATATGTTAATTTTTAAAATTAAATCTAAAATCAGATTTAATTGAATAAAAAATTTCAGTTTTAATTTTTTTCTGATTTGTTTTAATGTAATTTTTTATTCATTTTTTTTATTGGAATTGATGAATTCATAAATTTTTGCCTAAACTATGTATATTTGTCTATAACCCAATAAACTATACTTGCACTTGCAGACAGGATTAATACTTAATACAGTTTATTTGGCCTAAATTTTTGCATATCCTTTTCTCTCGTGTCGCTTCAGAATTCTCTTTGTAAATTGTAACCGAAAAGTCATCATACCTGTCAGTTTGATTCGATAATAATTTAAGTCTTAATCGTAATTTATAATGTGTAAAATCATGTTATAATTGTAATCTAGACCAATGCATATTTCAGTTGGCTTAAATCGTTACAAACGTGATTTTAATTCAAACTAAACACAAATTTATTTTTTAGTAACTCTTTATATTGGTAAACAAAAAATAACATTTCATACTTGAGTGGAATTAAATCCAATAAATAATATAATCAGAGCATTTTCAAATAAACAATTAATCACAACTCTCAGTGATAGCAATCCTAATGGACCATATATTTTTCCAATAAATGAATAAACAAATTTGAATATTGATTAAAGTACAATACATCCTTTCACCAAATTACCCTCAACAAGGAAAAAGATAAACCAAACATGAGAAATTTTTTTAAATAAAAAAATACCTAGCTTCAACCTCCCCAATATTTACATTAAACAAACCAAAATATCCTTACCTGCAAAATATACTATTAGACATTAGTACTATCACTATACTATTTTAATATAGAGACAACCCAACCTTCTGTTCTGTCTCTATCTCCATTTCTGTAATTAATAATTGGTGATGCAGAGTCAGAGAGGATGGATAAGCATTGGCATCATCTCTCTCCTGCTAGACTTTGAGACCCTATCATCATTGAAAGAGTAAAAGCTCATAACTTCAAACAACCATAAGTGGAGATAATGGTGACAAAGGAGGTACACTAAAGATAGTGCCCATAACATCAGTGTCCCAAAACCCTTTCCAACATGAAGGAGTTAAAGGCCCAGCAGTTGCGGCAGAAACCCCTTTTGGAGAACAACACTCTTCTTGCTTCACTTTCTTATTGCTATTATTATTATTATTATTCTCAACAAAGTTCCTTCCTTTAACTTCACTCTTTTCATCTCTTCTCCTTTTCTCACCAACCTTGATGCAGCTAGAAACTGATTCATCAGAATCATCACCAACTTCTAGAGGGAAGTTCAATATGGCCTTGCTTCCTCTCATCTTGAAAGCAGCTCTATCATAAGCTTTAGCAGCTTCTATGGCTGTGTCAAAGGTTCCAAGCCACACCCTTGAGCCTTTTCTATTGGGGTCACGTATCTCTGCAGCAAATTTTCCCCATGGTCTTCTTCTAACTCCTCTGTAGTGTTTGTCCTCTTTGGTGTCATTAACACCACTATCTGAAGAAGAAGTACTTTGATTTTGATTTTGATGGTTATAAGTGGTTGTTTCAATTTGTTGTGAGAGGGTTTTGAGACCTGTGGTTATGGAAGGGATTGTGATGTTCTTCAAGGAAGGCTTGCGGTTGCTTAGATTTGAGGATCTTGGAGGCTTGGAGGAGAAAGAGGGTTGAGGAATTTGAAGGTTGGAATAATAAGAATTTGGTGGCATGTTATTGTTGATGATGGGAACTTCTTGTGGTAGTAGAAAGTAATCATTGATACTGATATCATCTGAAATTGAATTTTGCATTTCTAGGATGTTTGAGGTGTGAAGGGTGAAATTGGAATCAAAGGTTTGCATACTTGGTATAATTGAAGGTACAATTTTGTGGAGAGAAAGAGAGGAGTTGGTTATTAGAGATGGGATGCTAAAATTGGGAAGAGAGGGAGATTTGGTTTGGTTGAGTGGAAAAGGGAGAGTGAGGGCTATATAAATATGATGAAAAGTTAAAGGAAAAAAAGAGAGAAGGGGGGTTCAGTTGAGATTCCAAGATGGAGAGAGGAAGCATCGTTTGGTAACTATCAATAATGGTGTTGGAAACAATATTACGTCTCTGTTTTATCGTTTTGGGACTTTTGTGATGAAAAAAGGGACCACAAGTCCACGAAATGACCCTTCGAGGGTACTTCCTGCATTCGGCTGCAGCAACTTGATTCAAGTTGAGAGTTTTGGAATATATGTAATGTATGAGAGAGATACTCCCTGTATCTGTGTGCGTGTGTGTCTTAAAGCAGTAGAATACTCTCTCCTTCTAAAGTAAGCTTGACTTCGGTCTTGTTAGTCTTCAATTAAAAAATTGTTATTCATTAATTTAATTTCCATGAGAATGATGTACAAATAACAAAATACAAGTTGTTCTTGCATGTATGATGTATCGACCACGAAATAATACTAGCTAAGTAGATTCTCGCACCCGCACATGTGAATAAAAATTTTAAAAAAATTTATTAGATTAAAGTAAAATACCATATATGCCAATAATTATAATAATACCATCTTAATTGAGGTTAGATAGGTGACTAAAAGTGGAGATTAAGGCTCTGTTTGGCGGAGGAGAGAAAATGAGAGAACGAAAAATAGAAGAAAAAAAAGGAAGGAAGAGAAAATAAAAGAAAAATTGGAAGATTTTTGAGTTATTTGATTTGAGTAGAAAGAAGTAAAAAAGTGAGAGAAGGGAAAATGAGTGTGGTATATAATTACCCATTTACCCTCATACTTAATATTATTATTATTATAATTATTATCATTAATATTTCTATTATTACTTTTTTCTATTATTATTATTATTAATTATTATAATATAATAATAATAATAATAATAATAATAATAATAATAATAAAAGTTTTCAAAATCACCGCCGTACACAACCCTCTTCATTTTCCTATTAATATGAAGGAGGGAATGTTTAATTATTCACTGCATGTTGCAATTTAAAGAGGGTAAATGAGTCTTTTTCATATAACTCAGCCTCTTTTTCACGTTTTCCAGTCATCGATGCTCAGAAAACTGGAACTGCACTGTAGCAGTCAGTTTTCCCTTCTTTTTTCATTTTCTTGGCTGATCCAAACACATCAAGAGTGTGTTTTCCAGCCTTATTCCATCCTCTATACTTCCATCCTTCTATTTTCTATCAATACAAACAAAGCGTAAGTTTGCAGAAGAACGAATAGTGTGTGTAGAAGCAATTTGGGTGTGGAACTCATTTTTACCAAATCAAAACTTGATTTTTACCCTTATTTCTTCTTAAATACATACATGTGCATTTAATTTAACGAGAATTGTAGGATGGAGCCTTATGTTTTAGATTTTTGGATTTATGATAAATTCCACATTTTATTACTATAAAAAGCAAATTAAAATTAAAGTTTTATTATTTATAGTAAAGATCTACCATAGACTGGAGGTGGTAAAATGGGTCAAGCCCATCAGATTAGCCTGAATCCGCCCGTTAAATTGTAGGGCTTGGGTTTTAAAATTGAGCCCAAATCAATATTAAACTTTTTTTAACTCAACCTGATTTATCAAAATGACAGGCTTAGCCTGTATTTTGCAGCGCTTTAGAACAATTTTTTGAGCCCTAATTAAATTCAAACTTTTTTGGGTCGACCAGTTTTATCCCACAAACCGCATCGTGCAGGCCCGAATCGAGTCGGATAGCCCGTTTTGGGTTCACCCTAAAATTCTCCATGATTTAACATGGTAGTTGTAACTTGTGTTTTCTCTCGCTTGAATACCTAAGGGGTTTTATTTTTTTTTTCAAATTTAAGGGTCTCGCATGATATTTTGACACTAAATTTAAGGTTCACGCACTTGCAGCACTTGGAGACTGGAGTTTAATGCGATTGGTGGAGAGTCGTGCATCATTTGTAACAAGGAATGACTTTTGTTCCATGAAATTTCATAAGCAACGAACAACTATCGCAATTGTCATGAACCTTTTGTTTATGCAACGATTTGGCTTTTGTTTATAGTAATTTCCAAGTTTGTAATCTTTTGTTTACGTGACAATAAATTTATTTATGACAATTAAGAGAAAATCTCCGCCCCCTTGGGTCTTCCTTCCTCCATGTGAGGGTTTTCTATCCACTCTAGGTGGGTTAATCTCTTTCTCTCTCATGAGAGTTTTTATTTTATTTTATTTCCCTACTTCCTTCTTCTTCCTCCTCCCCGTCACTATCTTTCCCTTCTCTTTTTGACCACCACCACCTCAATAACCTCTAGCCTCTCCTCCTTTGCAAGATTCTATTAGACCTATATATATATATATATATATATATATATATATATATATATATACCTTAGCATTTTGTAGCACTGTTTTACGCAAATCTGTTGTCTATATGCACTTCCACCACTAGAGCTCCATTTTGCAGCATTGATTTACTCATATCGGTTGTCGTTAGTGCTGCGATTTTTTGCTTTGAGTGGATGTTGGAAATGTGTCGATCCGGAAGGTATACTAAATTACCTTAGACAAGTTAAAATTTTTAGGATGATGAACTTTTTTTAGTTTCATATGATGATTCATGTGACAAAAGATAATACTTAACATAATTCTTGCTTTTATGATCCATGATGTGTTAACTCTTTAACAAAGACATAAATTTATTTCAACTTTGGTGATTTTAGGATGGACCTCTTATGTTTTGGTATATCATGCACCTCTTATTTTTTACCAAGGGGCATACAACATACTTAAGTAATTATGGGACTGGTTGAAAACTTATTGATCATAAAGGGAAAAGATGGGAAACTCAGGGTGTATTTGGGAGTTTAGAGGGAAGAGAAATGAAAGAGTTAAGTGGAGAAAAAAAGGGGAAGGAAGGAGGGGAAAAACTTTGTAAAGAAAGAGAGAGCTAAACTCATAAACACATGGGAAGGAATGATTTCCTACAAACCTTCCCTTTCCCTTTCCCTCCCTTCCCCTTCATTTTCCAACTCACAAACACACCCTCAAAGAATTTCAGAGTGAAGAACACTCTTAGGTGAGATTCAGCCATAAGAAGCATATGCATTGAGGTGGAGACAAAATGATTTAGGGTTCATCACTCCTTAATCACAATCAAAAGGCTCTCTGCAAAATAAGATTTTGAAATAGAGATAGATAAGAAATTGAAGTTGCCTGTAATTTATCACTTACTATGGTGAATATCACAACCATATAAGTTTTAAGACCAATTATTTTGGGGTCTACCCTAAAACCTACCAGACATTTCAGGAATTTGTAGCTTCTTTATTCTAAAATAAAAACCATATAAAAAGACAATAATTGCACAACTATTGCTATTATAATTCATAATGCAATGCAATTATGTGCCGTCATTTTGCTAATTTTATTTTGCAAATTACCTGTGAAACTCGCTGGATAAGCATAAAAAATTGTTATTCTTGTAATTAACTATATTCAATTCATCAGAAAATTAATAATAACCCTTTTTATATATATATATATATATATATATATATATATAACACCTGAAGATTTATATTTTTTTTCAAAATCTAGAAATTAAAATTTCCAACCAATCAAACATCCACTGGAGGATTTTACTTGCAGAGATTAAATTGATACTTTTTATAGGCATCAATCATAACTTGAAAGATGGGTAACAGCTCCAGACAAGTTTTAAACCTTAATTACACAAATACCCACAAGTCTGCAAACATTATACACTTTAGTTCCTTCTGACGTGATTCATTTTAAATGCAAACATTATACACTTCAGTTCCAAATGTGTTTTTGGTTTGATATTGAAATTAACTAAACTCAAATTTAAATTTTTCAAAGTAACTATTAGTATTGGAAACGTGAGTTTACCACGTTTTAACGCTAAACCAAACATGTTCTAAATCTCGCAGGGGGAGGGGGATTAGGCTTTGGTTTCACATAATTGGATCAAACTCAAGTTTGGATTCCCAACGTAATTATTGTTATTATTGGAAACCTAAATTTATCACATTTCAATATTAAATCAAACATACTCTAAAAGTAATGAAGTAAATTGATGAAAATATATTTAAAGGAAATAGAAGAGACTTAAAGAACATATGAATAATCAAATCAATGCAAGTAAATATAACCTTGGTTAAAATATTCTTATGTTCTATGTCCAAGAGATGAAATTTTTATTCCTTGACAAATTTATGGTGCCACTCTAGCTAGGTACCCAGCATAACAGTACCACCACTGACTGAGTACTGTAAAATTGAAACCCCGCAAGACATTGACATCAATTAGTACCTTGTGAGAAAAAAGAAATAGAAATGCCAAACCATTTTGTCTTCAATATCATTAATTCAAAGGGGAAAAATAGGAGTTTTCTTTGGCTTTTGGGATCTTAATTCTGCTTCGGATGTTGTCCAAGAATAATATTACAGTCATTCATGGTCCGAGCATCTAGAAGACCATGATTATATAATTTGATCATAAAGAGTCTCCAGCACCTGCCAAAATAACAAATTTTATAATTATTCCCAGATCTTTATGCATATATATAGATGTGTGTGTGTGTATATAGACACACACATATATATCTAAGGACAACTTACAATGTGAAGCCACAAAAATAGCTCGATATTCAGAACACACTAGTCATTATCTTAAAAGGCTAGAGATCAATTGTTTAAATATCCATCATGGTTTCATCACAACCGTTACTAATCAAAACACCTAGTCATTATCAATCATATTATCAATCATGTCATGGATTAAATTTTGTAGAAAACATTTTATACAGGAAACAGTGAAATCGACTTTGTACTGGTTTTTCTATTTTCTGTACAAAACTCTGAAAAGTGAAATGAAATGGAAAAAAAAAAAGTAAACACTTTTTGTAATTAAAACTAAAAAAAATTCTCAAACTAAACGGCCCTTGACTAATTAAAAAATCTCCAATTACAAGATGAGAAAAGCAATGGTGTAAATTTCAAACTTCTGTACTCATACAAGAGAGATGCTAGTTACCTTGCCAATGAGCTGGATTGGGAAAGCTCAGGGGCATGCAATTTTGTGAAAGCCTCACATGCCCATGGAATGTGACCATCTGCTAGCACACTGCCACAAGAAGAAAATAATTGAAACAAGAAAGTAGTACACTGGTAAAACTAATGATATGTGATTATCTGTCAGCATATCACTTTGCATAAAATACAACTGCTTTTAACAATGGAAATCAACAAAATAAGGACGACGCAGCAAGTAGTGTGAATGACTTGAACTGAAATGAAAAGAACTTACCGTTGCTTCCGCACAAAGGAGTTCCACAGATGCATTACTAGCTTCTCAACTTTGCTCACATCAACAAAATTGTCAAGCATCTGCAATGTATCAGTGTGAGTCAATGATTCTTTATATTATAAGACAATAGAATGCGAACAATAGTAAAGCTGCAAAGCATATTTCACAATCCAAGCTCATGCCTCAACCTAAACCTGTACTGAAATCCTATGCAATGAATTAAGGAGTTTATTTTTCATGTTTGAAACAAATGATAAGCTCTCCAAATAACATCTAAACTGCGGTTGTACCGTCCAATTAAACTGTACATGAAGTAAATGATTCCGTATGGATATAGGATAGGGTTCTGTATATCACATCTATTTTACATTTCCCTTGATTTCTCTTCTAAACACTATTAGTATTACAACATGGTATCAAATGAGTACCATCCACCTTGAACCCTAGCTTCCCTTAAAAGAAATTCAACAATAAATAAATAATAACGATAATCGGATGACCTATAAGGTAGTCAATCACTCTTAAGTCTTCAGCACCTTGCCAGCACATAATTAATGGACGGCTCTATGGGAATTTTGATGTTCAGAAAGGGTTAAAATTAGAAATTTTAGCAAATGAACAAATATATAATTTCTACATAATCATACCCTTCGATCTTCAAAATCTGCAACATCATCATCAACTTCATCCTCACTATCTTGATCTGATAGAACGTGTTCAATTGCCATTGGCTTTAAGTAAAAGGAAAAGAAAAATGATCAACAAATCAAATATCAAATATATTAAATCAAATAGTACAGACTACGGGAAAAGAAACTTTTCTACGAAACAAGAACACAATTTTCAACAGAAAAAAAAAATTGTTTTTCAGTCTTCAGGCCATCACAGCTCATTGCAATGATATATAAAATAAAATAACAAGCTAATAGTAATAATTTTAGTACGCAAAGCAATGTCTCTGCTACTATCAATACAAATAATCCAATAGAGTTCATAACTTCACCATGCAAACATGCATCGAAGTTATGTTGTATCAATTTCAGAACAAAAATCAGTTTAATTAAACAAAAAACTAATTCCCAAATCTGTGGTGGTTTTCTCCTACTCACTCATCCAACCATCGCTGATCTTTAAGCTGCTCCATTCACCAGCAATGACAACCTTAATTTTATTTTTTTAATGGATAAATCAAGTCAAGTTGTTTTTTAAAAACTAAGCAATGCAAACAATCTCCTACCACTTGATTTTAAGTGCATCAAACAGTTTTCACGCATTTATTATGGGATAAGATTGTGCTTATGACCTCTCCTTATTGCTCCGCTCATCATGGTTGTATTAAGAAAATTTCTTTTACTATTATGCAGATGCAGCGATTCAACAGCTTTATGACATATTTAAGCCATTTTGACTTCCTGTTTTCTTTCTGCTCTTTTATTTTAAAAGATTCACAATAAGATATTATGGTGTCATTTGATCTATGTAACAACCCCAGAAGTGATGAAAGTGAACTCCCCAATAGTTAAGCCACCACTCCCTTCCTTAGCACAATCCATAGTCAGTGCCAATTAATACTTTAGAGTGGCAGGCATACTTAAGAGAGTAAGTTAGTGATTGTAAGTAACTGTTACCCTTTGTTTGAAATTAGCAATTTAGGAAGGAAAGAGTTTGGGAAGAGTGAAAGACAGCAGAGGGAGTCCAATTAAGTGGTTTGGTTAGCCGGAGGTTGGAGTGTGTTAGTGAATAGCTTTTTATTATTGTATCTTTGTAATAGCTCTCTGTTGCTGTAATATTGTCGTGCATCTAGCCCATGTGGTTAGTTAGAATCTGAGTCAGTTATCTGCTGACTCAGCAATCTGTTTGGTTAGTAGCTTTTCTGTTTACTAAATCTGTTAAAGAGAGTGTATCTATAAATACCTCTCTACCTTTTGTAATCAGTAAGTAAGAAATCATATTTTCAGATTCAATACAAGAGTTTTCTCTTTTCTCTCTCTTTCTCTCGTTTTCTATTCAATCTCAACATGGTATCAAGAGCATGATCCATGGCTTCCACTCCTGAAAACTCAATTCCCGAGGGAAGTTCGCGTGCTGCGACTACTTTCTCTCATCAACTTTCTGTAAAATTAGATGCGAATAATTTTCTCCAATGGAGGCAGCAAGTTGAAGGCGTTATCCGTGGCCACAAACTACATCGCTTTGTCACAAATCCAGTCATTCCTCTGCGTTTCCTGTCAGAATCGGACAGAGATCTTGGTGTTGAGAATCCAGCTTACTTAGAATGGGATCAACAGGACTCGCTTCTCTGTACTTGGCTTTTATCAACAGTTTCCGACTCGCTTCTTTCTAAGGTTGTGATTTGCAGACATTCTTGGCAAGTATGGGAGGAAATCCATAAATTCTTCGATAAACAAGTTAAGAATCGCTCTCGGCAACTTCGTTCAGAACTTAGATCGATTACCAAAGGTGACCGTAGTATTTCTGAGTTTTTTGCAAGAATTCGCGCCATTTCTGAGGCTCTTCTCTCCATCGGTGATCCTGTTCCTTACAGAGATCAGTTTGAAATCATCCTTGAAGCTCTTCCAGAGGAATACGATTCGATTGTTGATGTTGTTAATAGCAAAGAAGAAATCTGTCCTATGGATGAGCTTGAGTCCTTACTTCTTGCTCTAGAATTGCGCATTGAGAAAAACAAAAAGAATGTACTTAGTGATGTTCTTCAAGTTAATCTTACACAAGCCAAAAATACTGAGACCTCTACTCCACAACCTGATCCTGTTGATCAAGATTCTGTTCCTTCTTTCAATACTCAGCAATTTTCTGGAAGAGGCAACCAAAATTACAGAGGACGTGGTCGTTTTGGTCATTCCAGAGGACGTTTTGGTCGAGGAGGAGGCCGCTTTTACAATGTGCAGTGTCAAATATGCTATAAGATGGGGCATGATGCAAGTATATGCTATTACAGAAACTCCAGTCCAGATATGGCACCTGTTCCTCGCCCTCCTCAATAGTGGTTTCAAGGTGGCTGGACTCAGTACTCTCAGCCACGTTATTCTGCTCCCTATCTTAGTAATTCTGCTCCATCAACTGCTGGTTCTTCACATCAATTTTCTCCACCTGCACTACCTCCAAGACCTGCACGTCCTCAGGCCTTTGTTGCTGGCTCAGAATCTTCTTCATCTCTAAACTGGTATCCTGACTCGGGGGCTTCCCACCATGTAACCTCTGATGGTGAAGTGTTTCATGACAGCATTCCACTTCCAGGATCTGATCAGGTGTTTGTAGGAAACGGCCAAGGTTTGTCAATTACTGCTATTGGCTCTACTTCCTTTAATTCACCATATAACACCCACAAACACTTCAATCTTAACAATCTTTTACTGGTTCCATCAATTACTAAAAACCTGGTTAGTGTGAGTCAGTTTGCTAAAGATAATAATGTTTTCTTTGAATTTCACCCTACTTTCTGTGTTGTCAAATCCCAGGCAACTTCCAAGCCTCTTCTCTTGGGTACCCTTGGCAAGGATGGTCTCTACTCTTTTCCCAACATGCTCAACTCTCAAGGGACTGTATCTTCCTACAACAAGACTGCTTCTACTGTACCTGTTGTTAATTCTGTTTCATGTTTGAATAATTCCACTTCTACCTTGTATCATCTTTGGCATTGTAGACTAGGTCATCCCAACCCCAATGTACTCAAAACTGCCTTAAATACTTGTAATATTTCATTACCAAATAAATCTGATGTTGATTTCTGTAATGCTTGTTGTTTGGGCAAGGCTCATAGACTTGCATCTTTTTCCTCAACTTCAACTTTTACGGTCCCTCTTGAACTTGTGTATAGTGATTTGTGGGGTCCTTCCCCTGTTCTTTCTTCTCAAGGCCATCGTTATTTTCTTACTTGTGTTGATGCTTACTCTAAATATACTTGGATTTATCCTCTTAAACAAAAATCAGATGCTTATCCAGTCTTTATTCAGTTCAAAAACATGGCTGAATTACAACTCAATACCAAACTGAAATCTGTCCAAACAGACTGGGGGGGGGGGGGGGGGGGGGGGGCGGGGGGTGAATTTCGTCCTCTAAACAAATTCCTTACTGATCTTGGCATTGTTCATAGAATCACTTGTCCACATACACATCACCAAAATGGCTCAATTGAACGTAAACACCGTCACATTGTTGAAACTGGTCTTACACTTCTAGCTCAATCAAATTTACCCTTCAAATTTTGGGATCAGGCCTTCCTCACAGCCACTTACCTTATAAATAAACTTCCTACACCTGTTCTTCATCTTAAATCTCCTCATCTTGTTCTCTTTGGTCACCTCCCTGATTATAAGTTCTTAAAAGTATTTGGGTGTGCTTGTTTTCCCTTCCTTCGAGTCTACAATTCCCACAAAATGTCCTTTCACTCCAAAGAATGTATCTTCTTGGGTTACTCCTCTGATCATAAGGGCTATAAGTGTCTTGCTTCTGATGGCAGAATTTTTATCTCTAAGGATGTTCTTTTCAATGAGCATCGTTTTCCATATACTGATTCCTTCTTCTCTTCTCCTGCCTCGGTACCCAATTCTACTAACCTTCCTACCTCCACAATTCCTTTATTATCTGCAGCATCCTTCTCTCACACTACACCAGGTTCACCTTCCCAATCCTCACTCACTCCAACACTAAATCAAACCAATCCCACCACTTCATCTCTTCCTCCCTCCAATACACCAACCCCATCCCTTATTCCCTCTTCTTCCTTATCTCATCCTACTAATTCTCATCCAATGATTACTCGGTCAAAAGCAGGAATTGTTAAACCAAGGTTACATCCTACACTTCTTCTAACTCACCTGGAACCTAATTCTTACAAACAGGCCATGCAGGATCCCAAATGGCTCTCTGCCATGCAAGAGGAATATAATGCTCTAATGAAAAATGGGACTTGGTCCTTAGTTTCTCTTCCTGCAGGTAGGCAGGCTATTGGCTGCAAATGGGTTTTTAGAGTAAAAGAAAATTCTGATGGCTCAGTTAACAAGTATAAGGCTCTGCTGGTTGCAAAGGGTTTCCATCAACAGCCTGGATTTGATTATAATGAAACCTTTTCTCCTGTGGTTAAGCCTGTGACAGTGAGAACTGTTCTCACTTTAGCAGTTTCCAAGGGATGGTCACTTCAACAGATTGATGTTAATAATGCCTTCCTCAATGGCATTCTTGAGGAAGAGGTCTACATGGTTCAGTCTCCTGGTTTTATCTCTTCTGACAGCAGCCTAGTTTGCAGGCTTTACAAGGCTCTCTATGGCTTTAAACAGGCCCCTAGAGCATGGTTTGACAGACTTGCCTCCACTCTTCTTAGCTTTGGATTCGTATCCAGCAAATGTGATCCTTCTCTGTTTATTCTCAACACCACCACTCACTGCATTTACATCCTTGTCTATGTTGATGACATAATTATCACTGGCAGCTCAGCATCCTACATTCAGCAGCTTATTAAGTCCCTCAACTCTCAGTTTGCTCTCAAAGAACTTGGGCAGCTTGATTACTTTTTGGGTATTGAAGTTCATCATCTCTCCAATGGGTCTCTTCATCTCTCTCAAGCCAAATATATCAAAGATATTCTTGCTAAAGCTAAAATGACTGATGCCAACAGCATCTCCTCTCCCATGGTTGCCAATCTCAGTCTTTCCAAACATGGTGCTGACTATGTTGAGGATCCATCTCTCTACAGATCTATTGTTGGAGCACTTCAATATGCAACCATCACTAGGCCAGAAATATGTTTTGCAGTTAATAAAGTTTGCCAATTTATGTCTCATCCTCTAGAGGATCATTGGAAAGCTGTCAAGAGAATCCTAAGGTATTTAAAGGGCACTATTCATCATGGTTTGCTGCTGCAGCCCTCCTCTGCCTCTTCTCTACCTCTTATAGCTTTTTCTGATGCTGATTGGGCTTCAGACAGAGATGACAGACGATCAACCTCTGGTTCCTGCATCTTTCTGGGTCCAAATTTGGTTTCTTGGTGGTCCAGAAAACAGACACTTGTTGCCCGTTCCAGTACAGAAGCAGAATATAGAAGCTTAGCCTCTACTACTGCTGAAATTCTTTGGTTGGAATCTCTCCTAAAGGAACTCAAAGTTTCATATCAAACTCCTATTCTTTACTGTGACAATCTCAGCACAGTATCTCTCTCTCACAATCCTGTTCTACATGCAAGAACCAAACATATGGAACTTGATATTTTCTTTGTCAGAGAAAAAGTGCTCAACAAAGGCCTTGTGGTC
This sequence comes from Sesbania bispinosa, assembly GCA_026901365.1. Classification (NCBI taxonomy): domain Eukaryota; kingdom Viridiplantae; phylum Streptophyta; class Magnoliopsida; order Fabales; family Fabaceae; genus Sesbania; species Sesbania bispinosa. Next base: position 296,928 of record QLOH01000509.1, on the reverse strand, counting down.
TCTCATATCCCTGCAGAGTTTCAGTTTGCTGATGTGCTCACTAAGCCTCTTTCTCCTGCTCGTTTTCAGGCTCTTAGATCCAAACTCAGGGTCTTTGATAGACTAACTCTTCTGTCCACACCCTGAGTTTGAGGGGGAAATGTTAGTGAATAGCTCTTTATTATTGTATCTTTGTAATAGCTCTCTGTTGCTGTAATATTGTCGTGCATCTAGCCCATGTGATTAGTTAGAATCTGAGTCAGTTATCTGCTGACTCAGCATTCTGTTTGGTTAGTAGCTTTTCTGTTTACTAAATCTGTTAAGAGAGTGTATCTATAAATACCTCTCTACCTTTTGTAATCAGTAAGAAATCATATTTTCAGATTCAATACAAGAGTTTTCTCTTTTCTCTCTCTTTCTCTCGTTTTCTATTGGAAAGGGTTAAAAATAGTGTGGGCCCCACAAAAATTTGGTTCTCTCCCGAATGCGAATAAAGTTGACTATTTGTGCTTCCACTCAGTTAAATGTCCAATTTACCCTTTTGAGTGTGCCCTAATATTACCGGAGAAAAGGACAGCACCTCCGTTTCTGTAACTCATCTCGTGCAGCCATCTTCACTCACCAAATCATCTTCTTCCTTGCACCGTTGCCGTGAAGGAGCTCCGGTCTTCTTCCACTTCCTATTTGTTGTAGTTGAACTTGAAGATTTGGCTACCATGGTTGGTTGAGGTCCACACTGTAGTTGTTCCAAGGTCACCTGATCTAGCTCCATCATCTCTCCGTCGTTGCTTTCTGGTACCATTGTCTACCCCTCTCTGTCTGTTTGTGTTTAGGGTTCATATGTGACTTTCTGTTTTGGGTCAAATTATAGTTCTACCCTGTTAGAATATTAGAATAACATATTTAATGTCTTAAGAATATCTGTTAAGATTAAGTTTAATCCTATAATGTCTCCTAGGATTAGTTTCCATGTTTCTAGATAATTATTATGATTTGTTTCCTAATTACTAGTTTATATTAGTTAGTATAAATAAGCATTAGTGTATAGTCTTTTGTAATCAATCATCCATCATCACTTAATCTGTTATCAATTATCTATTATGAATTATTCTTCTCCTCTCTTCTTTTTTATATCCAAAACCCTATAACTTCAACATGGTATCAGAGCGATACCATCCACCATGACCTGTCCCAGCCCTATTCTGCTGCTGGGTTCCAAAGTTTGGAACTTTTATTTGTTCGTCTCTCTCACTCTATATCCATACCTTTATTTTATTTTCATCCTCCCTTCCTTGTATCTTTCCGGCGTGCTTTTAAATCATCCACCGTGCATTTATTGGTGTGCTATGTTCTCCTCCTTGTCATGATCTATCCAGATCTGGTCTTGTTTCGACGGTTCTGGGATTCGTACTTGTTGGTCATCCCTATTTGGTTTGTTTCTCTCTCCTCTGATGGTTGTTTTCTCTCTCCTACCTGATGTGGTTCCAGACCCATGACTTTTCAAAACCTATAGTCTTGTGGCTACCTAGAGCTATCTACCTGGCCCCGTGGCTTTCCTAGTGGCCCCCGCAGCTTTTCCAGTGCAATCTACCTAGCCCCATGGCTTTCCCAGTGTACTCTACCTGGCCCCAAGGCTTTCCTAGTGCAATCTATCTAGGCCCGCGATTTATTATATTCAATTTTGTTAATATGGGTATATTTTTAACAAGCTAAAAGCTTAGTAAGCTTTAGCTTGAGGGGGAGTGTTAGAATATTAGAATAATATATTTAATGTCTTAAGAATATCTGTTAAGATTAGGTTTAAACCTATAATATCTCTGTTAGAGTCCCACATTGCCTAGAGATAAGGCCAAATTAAAATATATAAGTCTTGGGCAATCCTCACCCTACAAGCTAGCTTTTGGGGTTGAGTTAGGCCCAGGTCCAAAATCTAATAATCTCCTAGGATTAGTTTCCATGTTTCTAGATAATTATTATGATTTGTTTCCTAATTACTAGTTTATATTAGTCAGTATAAATAAGCATAAGTGTATAGTCTTTTGTAATCAATCACCCATCATCACTTAATCTATTATCAATTATCTATTATGAATTTATTCTTCTCCTCTCTTCTTCCTTTTTTATATCCAAAACCCTATAACTTCAACAATTAGAGTCTCATATTGCCTGGAGATAAGGCCAAATTGTGGTATATAAGTCTTGGGCAATCCTCACCCTACAAGCTAGCTTTTGGGGTTGAGTTAGGCCCAGGTTCAAAATCTAATATGATATCAAAGCATATCCTAGATGATCTGTTATTATTGGACCGCCACCCGTATAGTTGTCCACGCTCCAGATGTCTAGCCTTGGGCGTGAGGGGGTGTGTTAGAGTCTCATATTGCCTAGAGATAAGGCCAAGTTGTAGTATATAAGTCTTGGGCAATTCTCACCCTACAAGCTAACTTTTGGGGTTGAGTTAGGCCCAGGTTCAAAATCTAATATACCCATTAGTGGTTCTACCCCAGTTGGTGAAATTGGGGATAACATTGATCTTCAAATTTGGCCTTTGATCTGCGAATGTAGTCTTTGAAGCAAAGAAGAAAATGAAAGAATTAGGGGTAATCAATTACTGCAATGTGATAATCGATTAATACACATTATCCGGTATGATGGTTCCCTCTATCTTCCATGGCAATAGATTACTCAATTGTAATAATTAATTACTGGACAAGAGTCAATGTGTTATAGCTATCTTCAATGCAGTGGTAATGAATTACTGCAGTGCGGGGTAATCGATTTCTAAATTCCTTGTTATTTCACAGGCAAAACTAATGTGAAAATCCATCTATAGTATACTTTACTTCTCAACATCATATGCAAGGGCAATTTTGTCCTTTTGGCAAAATACTTTATTTCTCTCTCCTCTTTTTCATCTTTCTTTCCTTCCTCTTTCTCTTAAACCAAACAACTACAAAAATTCACACTCTTTCCTCTTTTTCTCTTCACTCTTTCTCTCTTCCTATTTTTTCTCCAACATCCAAACAAAGGGTTAATGAGAAAATCAAGGAAGTGAATTATCACATATCTATGATTTATTATGCATGTGCTTGTATCTTATAAAATTTGAAATTCTTGATTTTCTTATTATCAATTGTCATATTTTACTCTCTAAAGTACTTCCCTCACTTTAAACGATCTAAATCCTATACAAACATGCACAACACCCTAGTTCAACTTCAACCACAATTGAACCTTAAACCATATATCAGCCCCTTCACCAGTTTATTGACCAGTCCAATTTTTCAAACGTTGGTTAAGATCATAAATGCACTCGACCAAATTCATCAAAGCACAACTGATTTGAAATATTGAGGTGCCAAAGTAAAGACAAGATTTAAATCATAAACTCCCACTTCTAAACTAGATCCAATATTTAATTTTGTAGCAATTAACAGCAAAAAAAAAAAAAAAACAGTCGAAGGACATAAAAGTACAAAGAAAAAATATATAAATGGTGGCTAAGCATTACCTGGGCTCTGTGAGAGTGAAAAAATTGTCGCTTCCTTAAGAGGACGCAGCTGAATGTTTTCAAAATAACTATGTCAGAGCTGTGTCCATTAAGTTTATAGATGACAATTACAAGTAGAAAAGGATATCTGATATTTTAGTTTAAAACTGCCAATGCAAAAAATGTCTATAAACTCCAAGAAAGTCATCACGCAATCTCTAAACCAGTCTAAATATGAAGAACAATTTTACACCATATTAACATATTGACTATTTGTAATGACATCAACTACATTTAACCTACAAATATCACTGTTCTAGTAATAACATAGACAATCACATACCTTGCTAATTAACAGACGCATACATAAATGTATTACCAAATAAACAAATCAACAGCCTCATATAAGCATCCCAAATGTAACATTTTGACAGGCTAAAACAGATCAAGTTTATATATCATTAGATAGATTAAACTAGTCCTCACATTATATATTCAACCATTGAGGAATCATTGATTAATTAGGTTTACAGCATTATATCATACTAATATGTTGCTAAGTTATTACTTCCAAAATATAATTAAAACGTGCACGATCAAATATTTTTGTGTCAAAGGTTTACATTTGAGGAATATTTTAGCATTGTAGTTACTTATGACTAAGAAGGATCCCTTCCTTCCTTGTAATTATGCATCAAATAATTCCTAAAATGTATTGTTTTCTGAGGATAGAGGACAAGCCTACAGGACATACTTTCGTGGGTCAGAACGCTCCATTGACAACTTTCTTGTCTTGGCAAACTGAAGCACAGCAGGAGTGCCAAGATCATATTCAGATATTGATTGGACACAGTCTGAGTCAGGATGTGATAGAATATTTGTGGTAGAAATTCCTGCAATGCCATAGGAGTATGTGACATTCTAACACTCTTCCGTAATAATGCAACTATTTGGGGTAAAAGTTCAAAATATATATTAACAACAAGACCATGACCAAATAAAGAAAAGCAATTAATAAACCTTATGAGGAAAATATGAACAGAGGAGACATGAGACAAAGAACCAAAGAGACTGAGAACCACAGCCTTGGCTCATGCATCAGTCATAATGACAACCAATCACTTTAAATAAGTAACTCATAAACTCGAACTCTTATGTTAATGAACATAGTCCTTCACTGTATTCTGTTTCTATTGCATTCTCTACTGTTCTCCGTACTCCCTACTGTACAGTTAGGTATAACAGAAACTGAATTCTGTTAATGTTAATAGAATTCAGTTAGCTTAGTGATTAGTTTTCTGAATCACTATAAATATTCCACTCTTGTATTCACACCTATATACACGAGGATACAATTCAGTGTCACTACTCTCTTTTCCTCCTTTTCTACCTAAAACCCTATAATTTCAAAACAAAACAAAACTCCATTTAGAATAGAATTGGACAGGTAAAGAGATACATGACTTGCCTCCCAAACCAGAAAAAACAGTATGTCAACACAAATCTCTTATATGTGCATACACTTTCTTTCTTCTTTTTTTTTAAAAGGTGCATACACTTTCTTGAAAACAGACAATTGTGACAACTTATGTCCTAATTTTGATGTGTTAAAACATGCCTTCGGCTGTCAAGCAGACAAGTAACTTGCTGAAAACTATATATATTTGCCATTTTAAGTTTTCAAGAGCATTAATGGATCACTGACTCAAATAGGTGGTATAGATGCAAATGTAAGATACATACCGTCATCCTTCTCCAAAATATTAGTGTCCCCTGCAGGAAAGTCAGACTCTAAGACTGATTGACGTGCATCCTTAGCATTTTTCAAAGATAGGTTCTTTGGTCTTCTGCGCCTAAGGGGCTTTGCACTGCATATAGGCATAATATGACAACTGTAATTCATAGCATGCAGGGTTTTAAATTGAGGTTGTGCAGTAGCAGTTGCATTGTGGGCTGATGCAGGCCAATTGTGGCCAATCTGGTCCACAATCATGGCCGGATCAGTTGCAGTGGCCACTGCAACAACAATGTTACAGCCACGTAATGTGATGCAATCCACAATTCAAAACCCATATAGCATGTATCTATATAAAAATAATTGGGGCAAACAAAATTTCTGAAGAAATAAAATAGCTTACCAAAAGAAAAATGTTTGTAATTTTGGATCAATACCTTCTGCAACAATCTGGAAGAATAAAAAATGTCTGCAATCAAAAAGTGCCTCTTAAACAGAAAGAGAAATTCTAGCTCACAGCTAAAACAGTAAGATTAGCAGTGCACTAGGGTAGCAAATGCTAAGAATGTTGAGGTGCATAAGTGGAAATACAAGATAAAATTAAGAGTGGATGAACCTAGGAGAAAGTCGGTGTAGCAAATTTTCAAGAGATGATAGAAACTTGTCTAAAGTCGTTTTTTCATGCAAGGGAAACACACCGAAAGTGACCCCAGTGCAAAAAATGAAACAAATAAATATAGCCCAATTAAAAGAGATAGAGGAAGACTAAGTGTCCGTTTGGTTTACAGTTGAGTAGAATTGATTCTAGAAATCATTGGTTGAGATGAGTGATACACATTCTACAAAGCACGTTGGATGGAAGTGATTTAAAATCAATTCCGCGAAACCATGGTTTCGCACTGTTCCAACGCGAAACCAAACGGGTTATAAAAAACACTAGGAGAAAGTGAGAAACCTTTAAAAAAAACTTTACCCCAAATGTATTAATTAAAATTTAGTATTGTTCATAGAGTCTAATGGTGTCATTTGATGTGACAAGGCTAGGTTGTTATATAAAAAATATGAACATGAATAAACAAAGTGAAGGAAGAATAAAACGAGGCCCAAAATCATATAATCTGATAAAGTCAAAGAACATATCAGAGGTTCCAAATTAAAGAGATTAATATTCCAAAGCATCCAGAAAAGCATCAGTTTGTAAATAGACAAATTATAATTAATTAGGTATTAAATAAATATAGTATAATGTAATATTTACAAAAGCAAGCCCAAACTATCCTGACCTCAAATCTCCAGATATCAGTTTTCACAGACACATTTACGGCCTGACATTCATCCGATACCTGCAAGATTATTTACACTTTAATTACTGGTGAGTCAATAGAGCTCAGTGAATACAAGAGTTTAGAAGATTACTGACCCAAAATTCAAAGTTGAAGAGATCATGTGATGAGGTCAAGTGATATCTTAGACCCTAAAAAAGGTCATGTCAGAAGCATTAAAAACAGGTTTTGACATCATATTGAAAAGGTATGGTGCAAAAGAAGAAAGTAGTGCTAACCTTAAAGCTAGCACATCTAACCAAACAGAATGGACAGGAGAAATCTTCCGTGACTGCAATCAAAACTTTCAGTTACTAGATGTGTTACATGCCCAGGAAACATCAATATTAACAATGGGGAAAGAAAAAGATTACAATGTACAGTTCAATAATTCATAGATATTCAAATATTAGAGATCAAGAATAGGAAAGAATAGGATCAGGTGTCTCTTCTTGAGTTAGACACAGAACCTTCTAGAACTAATGAGCTAAACTACTGGTCTGACTAAACAAGAGTCATCCATTCCTAATAATAGCTATTTATATATAGTGTGCACTGAAATTCAAAATTAGGCATGCATCAACAAGTAGGAACCACAATCATCAACAACCAATTTGGTAGGTGTAATTTGATACATAACCATGACATGATACTCATATCCTATGTATATTATACTAATATTTGGCAAGTATTAATAATACTAGTACAAGCCTACTAACAATAACACTAGTAAGTCTAATATTGTCTAACAAGCACGAAATAAAATTCATTCAATGTGAAAGTTTGACCACTTTGCCCATCTAACTCGAAATTCCATCAGGGGGCTTGAGCCTTTGAGTATGACGGACAAAACAGTGTATCCAACATTACTAAAAGAGAACACTGTATATCACAGTCAATAACTAGCCAACCTAAAAGCCAAAACATTTAGGTGATGAGCAGCAACTAATGGCTTTTAAAATTTATAACAAGGAGAAAAAAAAACGTTTAGCCTTTTGCCTTTGTTAGAGTCCCACATTGCCTAGAGATAAGGCCAAATTGTGGTATATAAGCCTTGGGCAATCCTCACCCTACAAGCTAGCTTTTGGGGTTGAGTTAGGCCCGGTCCAAAATCTAATATGGTATCAGAGCCTATCCTAGATGATCTGTTGTTGTTGGGCCGCCACCCGTATAGTTGTCCACGCTCCAGATGTCCAGTCCTGGGCGTGAGGGGGTGTGTTAGAGTCCCACATTGCCTAGAGATAAGGCCAAATTGTGGTATATAAGCCTTGGGCAATCCTCACCCTACAAGCTAGCTTTTGGGGTTGAGTTAGGCCCGGTCCAAAATCTAATAGCCTTCAATGGTGAAGCGTTTGAACTTCCACCTTAAACTAGATATTTCCTATATTTCAAATTATATCAAATTCAACCAGCGCCAAGAGATGCAAGAACAAACAATTAGTCCAATGGAGTTGCAAGGAGGGGTTCAATACAAGAATATGTATAGTTTAGCAGAAAATCAGTCCTTTGTTATCCTCAAGTCCTACAGTACCACACAATCTATTCTTCATTTCTCATACTTCAGTGACCTTTTAAGTTTGGGCAATAGCACTGTAAAATATTTTAAAATTAACACTCAAGGGGGAATTTGGTAGGAATTTTTTTTAGTTTCTCAGGAATCTTAAGTTGGGAAACCAACATTGCTATGTTTGGTATGAAGTTTTTAAAAACTATTCCAGGAAACAAATATTCCCGGGAATTTTTTTTAGGGATGTTTCCAAGAAAAATATTCCCTCCAAGGGTTGGGAATCCAAAATTCCCATGAAGGGGGAAACTTTTCATATAATGTGAAAGCTCAATTATAGCCTTTATCTTTCCAAAATAGGGATTAGGGTTCCATTCCCCTCCATTCTCTAATTTTTCACACCCATCACCGGCAATCATAGGGTCAAGAGAAAATTTTCAGATTTTCTCTAATTCAGTTTTTGCATATCATTTCATAATCCCCTCCAACAATGTATCATTGTTTCTCCTTTGGCACCAAAAGCGAAAGGCATGTTCAAGTATCTTGCCAACATCTCAAACCAATAGCTTATATTTTCTTTTCTAATCAACACAATTTGTGTTTGTAATTAAATTTATTTTATTTCACTATGAAATATTTCCAAGTGCAAAACCACATCCTTAGTTTTTTCTTCCTCCTTTGTTTTCTTCCTCTTTTTTATGTTTTTATATTACTTATTCTTGGGTATTTTGAGAAAAGAATCAATATTTTTGGGTAATTTTGTAAAAAAAAAATCAATATTCTTGAGAAAGTTGTACCTAAACCAAACATGGGTTAAAAAATTCTCAGAAATATTATCAAGCATTCCCAGAAAAATTTTAGGTATACCAAACAATTTTGTAACATTCCCAGGAATCATTGTTTCTAGGAAATATGATTCCCAAGAAACATGATTCCCAATAATGAAAAAAAAAATCCCTTTAACAAACGCTCCCCAAAAGATAGACAAACATAGATTTTACAGGACCTGGGCAACATTGTCAAATATGTTCAAAAAACAACTACTACTCCATAAAGAAAAAGAAAACAATCACACATACTAACAAGAGCGGCAGGGAGCATCAATGCATCATTTACATTACCTTCTGTTCTCTGCAACTTATTATTGCAATACCTGTAATATTTTTATAAAATAAGATTATTAAGAGAGAAAATGGTTACAATGGATGATCAGCAATTTTTCTAACAGCAAAGGAAACATGACCGGTGCAGAACAAAAATCATCAAAATATAAGAATTTTCAAAACCCTATGCAAATAGGACAAAGAGAACCCCCTTTAAAAGATCATCACCTTAAACCCACATACTGTTAGAATTTATATAAGCAATAAAGTGAGGGAAAGTGAACGAAAGTGAAAGAAAATGAGGGAAAAGTCGGAGTGCAGAGAGAGAGAGAATTAGAACTCAATTCATATCTGAGTGAGAATTACAAAATGACTCAGCTGGAATCAGAACTATCTTATTTATAGACACTCTAATTGAAAAGCCCAAATAAAGATTCTGTTAGGGATGTACAGAACTCAGTGGCCCCTTTTTAACAGCTATAACAGTTCTAACACTAACTATCAGAATATTACAATAGATAATTCCATGTGATATGTCACAGAGCGCATTTATCCCATGTGCAGATTGCAAACATACTCCAACACATACAGACCAAATAAGAGCCAATTAAAATATCCAAGTAGTTAAATGTTGTACCTGTAATTAAACATGACATTTCCTTCCCTCAACCTGAACCACGCAAGCAGCTCATAGTTAAAACATACACCACAATTTATTTAATCAAATTAAAAAATGGTGTCATTATTATTTTCTTTTTATTAAAAAGAATAATGAAGGAGAAAAGTTTTACAAATGTGTATAACATATGCTCCCTAAACACCGCACCAAGAGAGAACAAACAGAGACAAATAACAAGAATAAAAAAGAGCTCTCCAGTCCCTCAGCATGTCTACCAATGAAACTCAGATATTGTAAAGCTGAACAATACAGTCAATCAAAAAGGATTAGCAAAACAAATGACAAAGATAGCATTTCACTTTAATAAAGATACAAGAGGACACCACAATTGATACACTAGCATAAACCTTTACCCTCCTTACTCCTTCCAAAACATCTAAAACTAATTGAAAGAAACTTCTCCAAGCTCAAAGAGCACACCCAAAATTCACTAGATACCAAAGTTGGTTGCTGAAAAAAGCATGAATAAATGTGAATTTATATCCAAATTAGAGGAAAACACCACAAAACATGTAATTGGAGAAGGTTATGTTAGTTAATCAGTGTCATGAACCAACTATCCCAAAAGCTTAAGTTATTAGATGAAGATGCATAAATGGTTTCACATTGTATCTCTAACACAGCCCCCTCATGCAAGAGTCTTTTGGGTTTGAAACATAGACAATGCACAGGCCCCCTCACCTTGAGCTGAAATTCAACCATTTTTATTAGAAAGGGGGTCTCAAGGAATATGGATACAGTCGATCACAAGAGAGGAGAAAAGTATACCAATAAAGATAAAAGCAGATTCCATTTTGCAATGATATCCATGTCACTATGTTCACTTTTTGAGTTATGCATAAAAATTTTCATAGAAGCAAAGGAATAACAATTAACAAGTTTTGCAACTAAAATGAATGAATGATCAACAGATGCTTATGAGAAAATTAAATTTACCGCATGATACGAGTTAATGATGATGATGCTACTTCACTGCCTGCAAATGAATGGTAGGGAGATTTTTCTTTTGCACCAAACTCTTCTGCAGAAATTGTGATTTGTACTTGCTTTGATGTACCCTTCAGAATATCAAAGAACAGAAAAGAAACTAGCAGCTGTCAATACAAATTCTCCCTTAAAAGATCTAAATCTATTTTAGCACTTAGGAGAATGAATTTCTTGCTCAGCAAGAGAATGACATTGAAGCTAGAACTAACCACATTCTCCAAATTACAGGGAACTTGAATGGAGACTCTTGTATCCTCATTTTGAAAATCTGACTGCAACATAAAAGAAGTTGTAAACGAGTACATCAATCAAACTATGAAGAATAGATAATAGAGCTTGAAAAGGATTCTTGGACCAAAAATAGTTACCATGCCCATGCATGGCATATACCTTAATACCACAACAGGAAGCAGAGTAAAGACTGTTTTCTACCAAAAAAAAAGACTGTTTATCATCAAGCATACCTTCAGAATGCATGGAAGCAAATCCACAGTTGACATGATCTCAGCTCGCTGTCCCAAATGAAAATTTGGAGAACTGTCCCAAGCCATATAAAGTGATTCTAAAGATACTTTCCCGCATAAGCAATATTCTCCAGCTCTTGCTGCCAAGCACGGAATGAAGAAAAATGAAAGAGGAATTCTAGCATACATAAAAAATCAAAATATTTGGAAAATAATTAATCTATGACTAGCCTTATCCCATAGTATCTTTATTGTATTTTTTTAATATTTTAGAATAAGCATGATCTTTAGAACATCCTATGGAATCAATTAGTTAACTGAGGAAGCAATCTAAAGAGTTATTTCTTATTCACTAATTGTTTCCTGATTTATTTCCTTATTTAATTACGGTGTTAATAGTTTATATTGGTGGCTTGGGCTTGTCTTAGTAATACCGGGCCGCGAAGGGACAGCAAGGAGAAAAATGGAAAATGTGCCACCAATTTATTTGGTTTGGGAAAATTGGAAACCCAAAATAATTTTAATTGAAAACTGGTCACTAGACTTGACGTAATTATTAATTATTAATATAAATAACAACATTGTGTCAATATTTTGTATCACATTATCAACACACCACATCAATCTAATATTATTCAAAATCTCTATTCTCTCTTTACATTCTTTACTACTTCAATTATTTAATAATTTCAACATGGTATCAGAGCAATACCATCCTCCATATAAGGCTTTCCATGTACTCTTGAATTGATTCAATATTTCTAGTATCACTACTTTTTCTTCTTTATGGGAGAGTCCTTTCGACATATAATACAATTAATAAAATTATTCCTTTTATGTTTTAAAAAAGAGAAAAGAATACAAAAATACAAATTAAAAGTGCCTCAAGTATTCACAAGGTGTGGCTCAATAGACAAACTTAGCTCCACGGCGGACTTGCAGTGCAAGGGATTTAAAACCTACAAGAAGCACCTTGAAACGCACCATTTTGTTAAGTTAAAAAAAAAAAAACAAAAGCACCTTGAAACGCACCGTTTTGTTAAGTTAAAAAAAAAAAACAAAGAGAAGATTGGCTAAATAAAAGCTTCTCGCATACGCGAGAAGCATTTCATCCCCCACCCCCATTTATGTTTGTCCCGTGCGCCTTCCCCCTCCCCCTCTGTTCCATTTTCTTCCCTTTTCATCTCCTTTCCTTTACTTTGTGTTCTATTTCCCCTCAAATCCCTTATACCCAGTGAAATGTGGTGAGACCCAAAAATCCTACTCATCCCTTTTTTCTTTCCGGAACTAAGTTTGGTAATTTTTGGGGTTAGGGATTGCTATGAGGAAGGAGGAGAGTACCCACACCGCAGGGGTTGCTCATTCCGGCTCTCTGAGGTATACCCACAACTTGTAACTTAAAGAGTAGATTGTTGGCATGTGTTACCTTTAGGTAGAATTATTTTTAGAGCTTTGGGCACCCGTTTTAGGGATTTTATGGTTACTCATAATGACTAGAGCTTCAAATAAATTTCTAAATGTTGGAAATATTTGTTGATGCTCAGATTTGTTGGTTTCTACCTCGCACAATACCCTTGGAGTTGTAAGGAAGTAGTTTGGTTGACTCTCCATAGTTGTGAGTGGTTTAATGGTCATCGTAGCCTATTTTAAATATTTTTATAATTATTATTTTTAATTTATCTTGCTATATTTAATTTTGTTTATTTAAATAATTTGGGAAACATGCTCTTTATAATAGTTTATACTGATTTCATTCTCCGTGAAATTCATTTCAAGGGTTGATAAATTTATAAATTTAAATTAATTATATTTGATGAAAATGGAGATTGAATTTTGAAAGGGACTTTGAGAAATTAGAATAATTTGAGATTTATATTATTGGGATCAATGTTAGAACCCCGTACGTCATTAGCGGATGATAACGGCCTAGGTACACCTAGTTGTATGATTCCGGGAGGAGAGGGTTGTCCGTTAGATGGAGCCACCACTCTGTGGAGAGGGCTATCAATGAGATGAAGCCACCCCCAATGATATGATATAATATGACATTGAGACATGATACAATTCCAGGAGGAGAGGCCTATCCGTTAGATGGAGTCGCCACTTAGTGGAGAGGGCTATCAACGAGATGCATCCACCCCTGATGACATGATCCAGGTGGAGAGGGCTATCTGTTAGATGGAGCCGCCACAAGAGAGAGGCCACTCTTGGAGAAGAGGGCTATCAGCTAGATGTAGCTGCCCCCAGAGATATTGAGATATGGACATGGTTCTGGAGACCAGAGGGCTATTCGTTAGATGGAGCTGTCCTAAGGGAGAGGCCACTCTTCGAAGGAGAAGGCTATCAGTGAGATGGAGCCACCTCTCGGTTCTATCATGAGTGATCCCCACTGTATTTACATTTCACAAGGTTTATATTTTACTCAATGTATTTCATTTTTTATTCACCTATTTAAACTTACAATATGATAAATTTGTTACGGCTTTGGATATGATGAATTTCAACTCATGGATATTGGATACAATTTTATTGAAATTGTTGGATTTATTGAATTCACTTGTTTATAGAGCCAGCAAAATGGGCTAGCCCGGCTGGGCGACCCGTATAAATGTAGGGCTCGAGCATTTATTTTAGAAGCTTGAATAACTCCCAGGTTTTTTAGCCCAGTCCGATAAAGCTCGCTACCCGCAAAAAAGTCGGGTAGCCTGCAAAAACCCGCAAAAAAATTGGGCTACCATCAAAACAACCGCAAAAAGTAGGGCTCGAGCACCTATTTTAGAAACCCAAATAACTTCCAGCCTTTTTAGCCCAGCCCGCTACCCACATTGGACCAGGTCGGGTAGCCCAAATTTCCATCCACTTGTTTGGCAAGTTATATTTGAGAAGTTTATTATTAAGACTATTTTATTGAACAACTCGTGTGTTGGTGTGTTTCCCTTTTAGTTCATGGTGGTTGTTAGGCCCTCACTAAGTCTTTGTGACTTACCCCTTTCTATTGTTTTTCATCAAGATTCCCAGGCAGTTGAGTAGCAAGCTACTAGCAGATTCAGTTGTTCCAGCTCCATTGTTATTCATTTTGGTAGGCCTCCTTTGTGTGGTGGTCATTTGATGTTATTTTGAGATTATATGTATATTTTGCAGCTATAGAGAGTCTAGTCATGGGTTTATGTTGAAATGTATATTTTGGTATTGATTGGATAAATATGATATTGTTGGAAACTCTGACTAGTTATATTTATTGATAACAGGATTTCTGTAAATTTTGGGATGTCCAAAATATAGGGGAGACTGTCAAAATTTTCTGTAAAATCATTTGTCAAGTATTGTATATTGTTATCGGGGTTTCCAAGCTAAGGGTGTTAGTCTGTGCGCTAGTCACAGCCTCGGATTTGGGTCGTGACACACCTTATGAACAATGCCAAGCCCACATCCTATTGGAGATTAATCACAACCTTCGGGTGTGGGGACACCTCACAATTAAAAAAATGCCTCAAGTAACAAGGTAAAAATGTGGCCAAACATGTTTTTGTCTAACAGAAGTGAAAGCATATATCAGTATCTCACATTCAAAAGAAGGAAGATCCGAAGGCATCAAGTTAGCATTGACTCCAGATGATAAATTTGAGTTTTCCACTGCAAGTTTAGTCATAATAAGGAACTCAGCAAAAGTTATAGATATTTTCATCTCAAATGAATTGCATAAGCATATACATACCGGTGCTGACAAACAAGACAGCAAGTGAACGAGATCTAGCTTCCACAGCTAACTTAATGACTTCAGGAAGAGTAAATTTTGCTTGGACTTGAGTGTTCGAATCAATTCCAGGGGAATTTCGAAAGATGAAAATCCGACTGATTCGATACACAGCAGAATACTTTTTGTTTTTGGTAAGTTAAAACAAAAAGTATCATACAGTAGAAAAAATTATTAGATAGAAAGTATTTTACACTAAGAAACTAGTTAAACAAAAGGAATAATAATTGATTCAGCGAAAGAGGCAGTATTCCTACCTCTGGAACTCCAAGATCAGAAATCAGCCTAGCCAGACAGATGTACAATGGAAACACAGTCTGGCTTTCAGTAACAGTCCGTGACAGAGAAACTGTCATTTGTATTCTAAATGTTCAAAAGACATCTCATTAGCACATCAAAATCAATAGGTCTCAAAGAGGCTCAAAAAATAATTTGGATTAGATCCAGCAGGGAAAGTGACTGACCATGACTAATCTTAATTCATTTTAAAACCACATAAGTCTAAACGTCAGTGTAAATTTAGAAACTTAAAACTCGTTCATTCAACTAAGTCCACATATCTTCTTCATATCAGAGACCTGAGTTGCCACTAATTTTATGATAATAGCAAAAATAGGCACAATTATTGTTTCTCCATATTCAAGCTTCACATATGGATTGGTGAGTGTGTGTGTGCAGGACAACAGTCATTTAAATCACAGATGTTCACTTCAACAGTCAAGGCACAGAGATATGAATTAAAAAAAATCTTTCTATTTGAAATGAACTTAGCATATATATACCTATGGATATATGACATATAACTGACAGAAACCTGTCAAAGAGAGCAAGTAGGAGAAGGAAGGCTATAAATGATAGCTTTTACCTTCTCTTGTGCTTAGCCTGTATCTTGTAGTGCAAACATCTCTGAAGGAATGATGGCTACATAACAGAGACATATTCTATCAGCAATACAACATGCCATAACAGTTATATGAAACCCACTATCTTCAGGGACCAGAAATCAGGAGGATCAGGGAAAAAAGATGGACTAAAGAAGAATTTATTAAGGAGACGGGCACAGTAAATGAAGAGGACAGGAAATCCTCCCAGAACAATGAAGAAAAAAGAAGAAAATTTTCAAGGAGACATCAATGCCACCAAGAATATAGTCAGCTCTATGCCTCACACATAGACCCTAAAAACATATAAATAATCACATAAAATATAATAAAATATAAAATATTATGTACAAGGGCAGATAATTTAGCCAATCAGATGGAGTACATTTCTTATAGCACGTCGCTGAAGAATGTTGTAGAGCTCTACAGGCTTGCAATAAATTGAAAGACTCTCATCTGCACCATGCCCCTCTTCCGCAGATAAATGCTCACAAGCATCAGGATGGCATCTGCAGGGAAAATAGATATAATCACCAGCTGTTACCCCCCCCCCCCCCCCTCCTTGAAAATTATAGATGTACACCTCCCATAGGAAACTACCTACACAGTCAAGTCATATAATTGTGCATAAAATAATTGATACAAGCACAAAAACCTACTCAAGTTTTTCTATAGAGAAAAAAAAAGAATTAGAGAGAAAACATTGAAAGTTCATGGCTGGAAGTGTAGAAGTTCAGCAGCTGACCTTCAATCTAGCCTACCCATGTAGCCAATGAGGGTTGGCTACACTAGCACTAGTAGGATCAATCTGCATCGACTCAAAGGTCTTAAGTTCTATTCCTAGTTCCTACTGGTGATCCCTTAAAAAGAAATCCCTCCAAACTAGCTATAGCTGAAAACTAGAGGTCCCAAAAGAAGCTAAAAAGATTACTTTACTCCACATAAGAGGAAACAGGATATATATATATATATGGTTTAATTGCACTCTTAGTCCTTTTTAGTTTAGATTTTTTACAATTTTGGTCCTTCAATTTTTTGAGCCAATTAAGTCCCTTTATTTTTAAAATTAAGCAACTTCTGTCCTCCTATCAATTTTCTTCTACCTAACACCCTCAAATTTGCATTTTCTATCCAAATTTTTTAGTGTTTATGATGAATTTGGGATATAATAATAATTTTAAAGGTTTAAAAGTTAGAAATTTAGTGGGAATAAAAAAATGGAAGAACGTTGTAAGTATAAGGTTAGGGTTTGAAAGGAAGAATTTGGGATTTTCTTAATTTTGGGTAAAATTTGACATTTTGGTTTATGAATTTTGGCATTTCAAACAAATCAATAGATTCAATTTGTGAAAATTTTGAATAGAAAATGAGAATTTGAAAGATTTAAGTGGAAAGAAAGTGATGGAGGGATTTAATTGTAACAATTAAAAAACTAGGGACTAAATTTACCCAATAAATTATTGGTGGACCAAAATCACACACTGACTACAGTAGAGGGACTAAAAGTGTAATTAAGTCTATATATATCCTGAAATTGTGGCACTCCTCTCCTATCATAGATGCCAAAATAACACCATAAATTTGCATATCGCCAAAGAGTGTTGCCCTATATATTCCTCTCACAACCTCTAAAAAAATCATGAGATAATTAACTAGTGACATCTTGAAGTGGTTTTCCATGAATATTTTCAAACAGAAAGGAAGTTAGGTTTGGACCAATGTAGGTGGAAAATGCAGGTTGCAGACACCATTAGCTTGCACACTATGGATTGTAGGATATAAACAAAAGTTTAGTCCAATAGGCTTGGTAATGTCTTGTTTTTGATGATATGACCTAATAAAGGGGAATTGATTCTAAGTGATTGATTTCGGTTTATTACAAGTCTGCAGATTAATTCATTGATGACCATGTTATTGTATACTCTTCTCCACAGCAAAAACACAAGTATGAGCTAGAGCCAATGTGTTCTTCAAACTAAACCCTCTCGATTATGTCTTAAATCTTAATCTCTCTATATATCTCTCTGTCCAATTTTTTAATACACATTAATCCATGCCAAAATGCTATTATGAAAATTAGTCCTCAAGCTTAAAGCCTTCGAAAATAAGTTGTACCAAGGATGCCACGTTCTTGAATTGTATATCCAAGAAAATAACCACGTCCTTAGATAAACAAGATATTTCTTCCATAAATTATATGTGACAAATGAGTAACTACAATCAGCCCCTATTATAAGCTTGTTCAACACCTCAATCATATCTTGTTCAAAATACCAACAACCAAAGTAAAAGGACAGTAATAGAAAATTATCCTCCTAGCACTTCTTTAACCCTTTGATGATCAAGACATACATTGACGGCCCTTTAATAGTCTCACATAAAACACAGAAGGGAGGGCAACCACAAAACCAGTCCCCTCCACCTACTCCCCATTTAACAAAATTCCTCCTTCATCGATTTGCACTTTGCCTTCACATACTGGGTGATATAAAATGAGAGCATAGTAGTATACTTAAAAGATTTTCTCCATACTCTTGTACAAAAGGAAAATCTTCTCGTTATCAATATGGTGTTTTACAAAATTAAGGAATTTCTTTTATGAAATGTTCAAAGAGTCATGATATCCTAGAAGGGTACTCAGTTACTTTGATATCATCATACTTTCTCCATGCATAAATTTCTTCTAATATCAAAGAGGGTTTTCTCAACCATAACAGACCTAGCTTCCATGCAAGCTCAAAAAAAGTTTCACAAGTCTCATATTCTGATTAGCAGGTTTCATCAACCTGCTTGCAGTGCATGAAATTTGAGACAAATGAAACCTGGTCCAACAATGCAGCTATTATAATCATTAAACAATTTCTATTCCAAAAGTAATCTATAAGCCTAGATAATTGGGAACCTTCACAAGTTATCATTTTTTTTTAAACTTTCATGCTCTTTCACAAGCCTAAACGCAAACAAAGTTCAAAGCAACTCAGCAAATTAAGAGAGACAAAAAACTTTAACTGTAAGTAATCTAAATCAGATGTAAATGACAGAAAATTTTTGCAAAAGACTTTTGAAAAAAAGGAAAAATCTATTAAAATTAGGCCTTGTGAAAGAGAACATACGAGGTTGCACGAGCGACGACAGGAATACCCGGCATTCTCATCAAAGAAGTCTCAGATACATATCATATTTATCTGAAATTTTGAACCTTTAAGCAAGTGAAGATTTCTCTAGCAACAAACCTGTCATTGAAAACAGTCCAAAAAATCATTAAAACCATATACTGCAGATATAGTATTCATACATGGAAATCCACTGAATATATATGCTCTATATCAAAGCCTAAACATTAACAAATGACAGAAGGGAGAAAAAAAAACCTAAATTTTTCGATGCAGTTGAAAAACCACTGACCCTAGTGCTTTAAATTTACAAACATTCCATGTGACTAATAACATCTGGTGATGATAATATAAAGGTAATGTTTGTAACAAAAAAAAAAATCATATAATATAGCTAAAGGATTTGCATATTGCCCTTACGGATGCAAATTAAAAAAAAAAAAAAATTGAAGAAATTGTTTACGGTTTGCCCATCCATATGAAGATATGGAAGTCTCAGAACGCCCCAAGTGCTCTCTAATTTTTGTTTGTGACATTTCATATATGCAGGGAATCCCAGACAATCACAAGACTAGTCCTTGTTTTCTCCAATTGTGGGAAGCAGAGGCCTCACTTTTTCTGCACATCAACAAGTATTTCTTACAAACAAACAAGACAACAAAATGGGAATTTCTGCATAACTAGGAGACTGGAATAACAAAGTAATAAGAATTAATCACAAAACAAGATAAGAGCAGGGGGGGGGGGAGAAAAAAGGATCATAATAACTAAAAGGTTCAAAGAACGAATAAAATAGAGAATACCCATGGAAAATTTTTGGGCAAAGAAAGTGAAAAGATGAAAAACAATCAAGTCTTGGCAGCAAAAGAGGCAAATGGGGAGGAGGAGAAAACCTCAAAAGTCCTTATTGTGGCGCGAACAAGAAGGGGTGAAAGAGGTGCAGAACTCAAGAAAGGTAGGAGCCCAAGTGTGGAAGAAGAGAAGAGAGAGAAAGAGAGAGAGCCTGTTGTGAAACAAAGAACCCAAAAAAATGGCATCAATCTATTAATCAAACTTTGTTCAAAATTTTTCAACAGGGTTGAGACAGGGAGTGAAGTGTGATCATATCTCAAAGTCTCTATCTTAAGTAAAAATAATTAAGATAAAAAAATATGATAATGAAATTATGAGTAAAAAAGAATGTAAAAAATCCTTAAAAAAAAAAAAAGAAAGAGAATGTAAAAAAACATTGGTTTTTCTTTTCATGATGCAAATCATAAAATCGATTGTTACAGTGATTATGAGAAGACTATATTAACAAATTAGTCCTGAGAGATTCTGATCGTGCAGTTTAGTCCCTGAGAGATTCAAAATCCCAAAATGACCCCGAAGAGATTGCTCCGTCATGCAAAATGGTCCCTGTAAAATAAGCAAATTAGCCCCTCATACATTAAAAATCATACAAATTAGTCCTTCAAAAATAACGTTTCGAACCATTTTGCATGACTTGAATCTTTCAGGGACTAAACTGCACGATCAGAAATCTTTCATGGAATAATTTGATAGTTTAGTCTAACAATATATTATTGGATCACACCATAAAGACTTTTTATATACCTCACAGGGCATAATTATTAAATTCTATATTAATATTATATATATTTATATTTATATTACCTCAAATCTTATTTAATAGTTCTACATGCGATATCAATTTTATTTGTGTTCTCGACAATTCTTTATACTCCCATAAAGGTATGATTTAATAAGTATGTATTCTCATTGTAAAAAATAAAAATACTTTTTAAACTGACATATAATAATATATTGTTATTTAGTGAACGCGACACGCGATGTATTACTAAATTAATAAATAATGTGGTAATAAGATTTTCCCATGTGATGTGTCAGGGATAATCCCACCATGATATGCATGTTTTTAACTCAAATATGATTGCCTTATGTGAATGATACATGTGGTAAAAAAAAGCTACTTTTTATAAAACATTTTATTTGTTAAAGTCACATCATATAATAAAAAAAAGGCCATAATGCTTTGAAAATTCTTTTGCATTTATTTATTATAGAATTTGAGGAATAAAACTGACAGGGAAAAAAATTCAATGATGTGTTGTCACATCATATTTTGAGTTTAACCCATTAGGGTTGACCTAGTGGTCAGGGGTTTTGGTAGTTTAACCTGAGGTTCTAGGTTCAAACCCCATTGCTTTCCTTGTATACCGAAAAAACATCATATTTTGAGTTTAATAACAAATGAAGTGTCATACTCATTAAATGATGTGGCAACAAATGATTAGATGATAATGTGAATTTTTTTACATTATCAATGTATATTAATTAAACTCTTTATTATTATATAACTAAAATTATAGAATTTGAGCATAACACTGACGGGGAAAAAAATCTAATGATGTGTTGCCACATCATATTTTGAGTTTAATAACAAATGGAGTGTAATACTCATTAAATGATGTGGCAACACATTATTGGATGATAATGTAATTTTGTTACACTATCAATGTATATTAATTGAACTCTTTATTATATCACTAAAATAAGAGATGTACAAAATGAATAAGAGAAGTACAAAATGAATATTTTAATAGATATATATTATCAGTGTAATTCTTTTTACACATATATTCAATAATGTGTCGTTACATTATTTATTAAATTTAATTACACATAAAGTGTCATATTCATTAAATTATGTGATAACACACTATTGGATGTATGTGTAATTACAATGATAGTGTATATCCATTAAATTAAAAAATGAAAGTGGAATATAATTACTTAAAAATATATATTTTCATAAAACCTCTATTATCAACAAAATACATTTTCACTAATTTCTCATAATTGTAAACTAGCAAATCGGTCCCTGACTTTTTTAGGGTCATGCAATTTAGTCCCTGAGAGATAGAAAACCCCCAATATAGTCCCTGACTTTTTACTTTTTCTTTCACTATAATCCAACTGTGTGTTTCCTGTTAATTTTTTTTACGTGTCACATTTAGTAACACTCTGTCACATTATTTGTCACTAAAGTGTCCACTGTGACACAAAAATGATATGGTTTTGTCAAATTTATAGCTTTAAAGGCTTCAACTCCAACAATCGTATGCTTCTATGTTCTCTGCTTTTCTCTCTTCTCCCCTTTTTTCATTGGAATGTCTCAACTTTAATGACGTTATTTGTGTGCTCTGATAGCAAATAGTGTGACAGAGTGTCACTAAACGTGACACGTTGTAAAAAAATTAACAGGAAACACATAGTTGGACTATAGTGAAAGAAAAAGTAAAAAGTCAAAGACTATATTGGGGTTTTCTATTTCCTAGGGACTAAATTGCATGACCCTAAAAAAGTCAAGGACCAATTTGCTAGTTTACTCTATCATTTAATGAGTCTAATAATATAGAAGATAAGATTGGTAATTTTCAGTCCTTGGACTCTGTGATCTATTCTCATTCTCTTCTTCTCTCTACTAAAGAGTTGTGGCTCAGTTGACAACGCAGACTGAGATTGTGGGAAGAGCTCTCGGGTTCGATCCCTGCTAAACACACTCTTAGGGAGGGGTGAGGAGCCTTAACTGTGACTAAGCCCCGAATATGATTACTCTGGTAATAGGTGATACCTATGGTGAAAACCAAAAAAAAAAATCTCTTCTTATCTCTTATTTGTGTTGCAGTCATGGATGTCAATTTAAATTGCTCTAAGTCAAACTATCGTTTTTTTTGGCTATTTGAAAGTAGTCAAGGTCTGGTTGACTGGTCACTTTCATGACAACACATTTTCTCTTTCTTCATTAAATATACTTTGACCAACTTTGTCCTTTTGAATAAGGCATATAAACTTGGGCCAAAAGCACCTTCTAAAGGTATGTCTAAACGATCTTCAACTTGAAATACTTCAAGGAAAAAAGCTTGAGGAGTTTAGGGACGAGTTTCACCATCTAAAGAATGTTTGCTGAAATTTGCTACTTATAAAGGAAGTCATTGATAGTAGATTTTGACTTTCATGTATCTAAAGCATTAATCATGTTTCTAATCACCTGCTCAAATTTCTTTTGCTTTATTTGAATCCGTAGTAACTTGAGAATTGCTTCTTGAGAGATTATAGCAGTTGTTTTGGTTCAATCGTTCATAATCTTCCCTCTAGTAAATGCTTCTTGATTCTAATGATCTTGTGATTATCTTCTAAAGCTCCGAGTAACTTCTGGAACTTGATTTAACTCAGTTGAATGTGCAGTAGATCTTTTGATAACTATTTTTTACCATTTTGAAGCCCGGTAGTTCCTTCATGCATTGATTTCTTCATTCTTGAAGAATTTCTCCATGTTAAGCAAGCTTGGGAACTTGTATCTTGACTAAATTGTGATTTTGAACAATGAGTTCTTCTTCTAAACTGCTTCTAATAATGTAAATAATATTCATGCACTTTCTCAAGCATTCTCAAAGCAAACATTAGTAATCTTTTTATTCATAACATTTATAATTTGAGTATGAAAGCTTGTTGTCATTAAAACATTACCTGGGAGGGTCTTGTACTCAACATCCCTTAATCTTTTGTTCAATGAATGCCACCAACGATTACACCTATAAAATATGTTAAGTGTCGATAGGGATTCGTGATTGCCATAAAATAATGGTGAGTAAGATGGATGAGTAACACATAGAGTCTGTTTGGGTGAAAGTTTTGCAGAAGTACTTTTAGGTGAAGAAAATAGCATGAATCAAATAAGTCAAATGCATTTAACTTCTTTATAAGTTAAAATTAGTTACTTTTGGAGAAGTTAAATGGGAGAGCTTTTGGAGTAAGTGGTCTACAAAGACTAATTTTAACTTATGGAGAAGTTAAATGCATCTGACTTCTTTGATTCATGCTATTTTTTTCACCTATAAGTACTTCTGCAGAAGTTCCACCCAAACAGGCTCATAATCACTTAACAAATCTACACACTAACCATTATGAAACAATAATTTTTTCCAATGATGCTTCTAAAAAGAAAAATTTTATTTGGATTAAAAACATATATATTTTACCCATTTTAATATTTTTTTTGTTACCCTTTTTCTTTTAAACTTTGATGATAAAATAAACAAGGTGACTGAAAAAATAATGTGTAAATGGAAGCTTTAAAGTTGTACACTTCTTATCAATTTAGTTATCTCTTTTTTTTCATTTGTTTTGAAATGCATTAAATAACCAAATTTCTTTCAAATTATAAAAAAAATATCAAATTCATTATGAATTTGTTAATCCCAATACTTTTAATTGTATTTTGCTTTAAGATAACATGGAAACATAATAAACATATGTAAATTTTTCTAGAAAGAGTGATTATTGTATAGTATTAATGATTTTAAATGTTTTAATAAAGCAGTATTTAAAATTCATAATAATATAAAGATAAAGTAATTGATAGATGTTAATAGTAAAACAGATTATCATGTGCATATGCTTTCAAATTAATAAAAATGATTAGGTAAAGTAGCTCTTACATGATATTAATAATTTTAAATGACTTTAATAATATCTAAATGAAAATTAAAATAAATAAAATCTCAATATGAAGATTTTAGTTATTTTTATTAAATTAATATATACGGTTTTGAAATTTTTTAGTTATTTTTATTAAATTAATATATAAAGATGACTTAATCACTATCGTCGCATCATTATTTTTATTTACAATTATTTGATCACTACTAACTACTCTATGTAACGTCCTAATTTCTAGATTCAATAATAACGTATGTTGGAGACATTATTCCCAAATTCCTGAAATTATTTCGTGTCATTACCGATATCTTTACATACACAGTCATATAATGTTGAAGTAACTCTGACGATTACTTAAGCCCAAACATAATCAGTTCATACATTACAACTTTTCCAATCCAAAGACCACTCCGTGGCTCAGAATATAATCATCCCTAAAGTACATACATTCTATTCTAACTCTACATGGTACATAGGGATGGCAATTGAGCCCAAACCCTATAGGTACCTGCAAAAATTACTCGCAATGGGCAGGGTAAAAACCCGCAAAGTGGGTATAGGCGCGGGTATGGGCAAAAGCCCGCATTTTTTCATGGAAATGGGCGCGGGTACGGGCACTTTGATGCCCAGCCTGCCCCATACCCGCACTCATATATATAATTATTTAATAAAAAAAATTATATATAATTATATATAGGGATATATTAATTTTATTAAAATATCTAATATATTTATACATATTTTTAAAATTGATATATATATATAATATTACAAATTAAAAATATATTTTTATAACTATCTATTTGTGTTTTTTTATAATATATGACTAATTAGTGTTAATAATCATTTTTTTACAAATCATGAAGATTTCTAAACATGATATCCAAGTTTATAAAATAGTGTGACGTGAAAGTATATTGTAATATTTAATAATAATTTAGAACTTTAGATCATTTGTTGTATTTTAGAACATTAACATATTGTGTTTCAATGTATTTAAATTATTGTATCATTGATATTTAAAAATTATGTTTGGACGATCTTCGAGTAACATTTTCAATTGAGATATAGTTTTCTTAAATTAATATTTTTTTAGTAACTTGTTAATTTTTTACTTAATAAAAGTGCGGGTAACGGGCACAGGTACGGGCATATAGGTGCCCAGCGGATATGGGGACAGGCACTAAAGTTACTGCCCACGCGGGCACGAGCGCGGGTACGGGCTTTTTTTGAAAACGCGAGTACGGGGACGGGCACTATGGTATCCTGCCCAGAGGGAACCCATTGCCATCCCTAATGGTACAACATATTTATATATATACATCAATTCCCCCTACATGGGGCTCATAATAAATAACAGGAGTGAAATGGTCCACTGAGGAACTCCAGACTCTCCTTTCAAGCATCTGACTGGGCAAGCTTGCAAATTTAAAATTAACCCCACAACACGGGGTGAGACTAGTGTTCTAGTGAGTATAACTATGCAAGCATAAAGTGTAGGGAGGGAAAACAAATGAGATGCAACATATAGCTAAACAGATAATACATAAACTATTTTGATTACATTACATCACATTGCCATATCTCAACTCAATTGAAGTAAATATAAATGCAAACTCAAAGTAAGTATGCTATGCATGACCTACATTGCCCGACAGAACGGGGTCTTTTCACTGATTCTAAGGCTAGACCTGAGCTCAAACTACAAGGAACGTCTTCCATAGGGACGTATCCCACCAATTATTCTGGACCGAAGTCATTAATTATTCTGGACCGAAGTCAAGTTTTAATGCATGAATGTCTGGGCCGAAGCCAAAGTACATAATCTAGGCCGAAGCCAATTATTCTAGGCCAAAGCCAAATATTCTAGGCCGAAGCCAAGTTTCATAATCTGGCCAAAGCCAAACTCATTTTAGTCTTATTCTGGACCGAAGTCAAGCTTGATTAATTAGGGTTTGGTGGCCATAGGCCAAATTCATTTTCAACTTTCAAAGTATGGGGAAATTATGCTAACAATATACAAATGCACCATGGACAATCAAGCATTCAGTAATATGAGGACAAACCCTAACTTACAAGCCCTAATCTTATGCCAAGGTTCACAATGTGTAAATACAACCAAATAAAGAACAATCCACAAGCAACCAATGACAAACCAAGCTAAAGAAAGGGATAAGAAGGAATTAGGGCGTATACAAGAGATCTAACCAATATGGAGGTGGGTGTGTGAGTTATACTCACCTTTATGGAACACAAAACTGAAGGGGGAAGGAGTGGAGGAGGTTGGGGTGAGGTCCTTGGCCTTGATCCTCTTTCTCCAAGCTTGACAGTTGTCGAACCTGCACAAAATTATACTTATAATTCTCCTATCTGCAAACTACTTGCAGTAGAATGGTATAAACCGGGTCGAACCCTGAAGATCCACTCAAATTAATCCTTCTTTGGGGGGGTTTGATTGATTGGAATAAACTGAAGAAAATAAAAGATCAAGTTAAAAGCAAAGGTTGAATCAATTCAAGACAATATCAATCCAAGGAATTCAGAGGCTATTTTCATGGTAAATCATTGGTTATTAATAACATGCATTCAAGAGATTAAATCTATCAACTTAGAATCATATGGAACCCCTACAATGATCCCGGATTCACTACTGAAATAATTTCCAGAATTCAATTGATTAAGATTAACAAGATCAAATAACCATAAAATCTTATGTTAGATCCAAATCAATTTTATAAACGGAACCCAATTGAAGTAAATAATTAAATGAATACCTTCAATTTAATTGCTTACTCTATGCTTTTCAATCATTGTATGATGATTAACCAATCAAGAGTACAACATACATCAATAACAAATTTCATAACCAAAACATGTTAACCAATCAAGCTTTGATAAAAGAAATATGGAATTGAAGCAAGTGGAGTAGAAAAGCATGGTAGATGTAATTCAATCAGCATGTAAATGAAGATCAAACCTCAAAACCAAGATTAAAATAAGCTTGACTCCTTGAATTGAATAAAAACTTAGCCTTCCATGAAGACTTTACAAAAAGATGAACAAAAGTAAATGAAACTCTTAGTAATTTCTACTACAACTTGGATGCCCTTCTCCCTAGCAAGACCTCCTATTTATAGGAGGGGAAAAGATGTCATTCCAAACATGATCACTCAGCAATGACTAAGCATGTTTTGTCCACAAATGGACTTATTGATCAATTACCTAATGCATTTGTCCATTACTTTGAATTATTCACCTACTCTAGCTATCATTCACCTACTTGTCTCCCACTTGCACCGAGCATATCATCCTCAATCTGGCAGAATCCAAGAGAGTTGTCTTCATATGAAATCAAGCTCTGGATCTTAGCTTTCAAATGCCGCTTGGTTGAGCCCAAAAGGAGTTTTCTAGCCCAAGTTATGGCCCAATCATTGAGTGATGGTCAGGTTTTCATATGATGCTGACTATTCGGTCTTCCAAGCCCATTTCGACTCACTATCCATCCGATTTAGCTTTTGGGTTCTTCATCAAAGTTTTAGGGCTCTCTTTTATCTTTCCTACAATGTAAAGAACATAATTTTTAGATGTCTAGAACTCAAGTTATGCTTGAAATACGAAAATAGTTTAATGCTGAAAAAATGTAATTGAGCCCAATATGAACCTGAATTGGCATAATATGCTTATGACTTGTTAATTAAGCATAAAAAATGCATTAAAAGGTTAAATTTGAGGGATGATTAATGTGTATAATTTGTTTTTATCAAATTCCCCCACACTTATCTTTTGCACGTCCCGGGCAAAATTGGAAACAAGCATGAATTATTGACTCAAAGTGGTGCTTTCCAATGAAATTAGTGAAATGTAAAGAAAACATGAGCTAGAGGTGATTACAAGACATTATAACATTCATGAATTCTTATCTTTATGCATCTCAAAATAGAAAGGCAACTTCAATTGAAAATAGTGGATTCAAATTGATAGAACCTCGCAGGAAGTACTCTCAATCTCTCAAGTGTTTAAAAGGTCTGTGTTTCTCTCAAATTCGACCCATGAAAATTGTACTATCATAAGCTTGCTTATCTTCTACTTATCCACTGCAAATTACACATACATCCACAAATTAAGAGGTCTTTATTAGGGTACTAATGGAGTGACAATTATGGAGAGGTACAAACAAATATGACAAGTTAAACCAAAGAGAGTAAAAGAGGTTTGGAGAACGAATCCAAGTAACAAGTGTGATAGATACATATGAAATCAAACATTGAAGTTTAAGTACATCATTCAATCATTTGGCTTCTTCATTATTTTGCATATCTTCTTTTTTTTCTTTTTTTTTCTTTTTTTTTTTTTACATAACAATGAAGCACTAAGTATGTAGCAACCCGCATAATTAACATTCCCCCACACTTGTTCAAGAATCCATTCTTATGATAAATCCAATACTCTTCTATTCCATAAGGTTGGGTAAAAGTTTGGTTTTATACTTAAGTATGGAACGAGAGACAACAAATAAGGCTTAAAAAGGGTGATTCAAAGGAAAATAATGTAAGGTTGGCTATTTAACTGGGTAATTTATTCAAGTGAAAGAAAAATTTGCCTCAATCATTTTTGTTCATGCATGTGCAAGAGTAGTTTCAAAAAGAATCAAAGCAAGTTCTGAAGTAACAAATTCCATGGGTGAAAATCACACAAGAAAGAAAGTTTAATTTGTCAACAAGGCTCAAATCCTCACGGCTAATAACTATCAAAATTGATCCATTCAATTCAAATCTCTGTTGCCAAACCAATTAATTTCAAGATGTTAGGAATAAATTCAATCATGTTATAAAAATCTTAAAATCACCTTTTTTTCTATGTTTTGTTTTACACTTTTTAACTTTACTGGAAAGCTTAAAACAAAAACACAAATTCTTTTTTTTTTTAAACTAACGGGATGCGTATCAAGAGTTAAACATAACTCCTTACTCTGCCATCCTATTAATTTTTTTTTAAAAAAAAAACGGACCATCTTTTCCCTCCCCCCAACCTAATCAAGACATTGTCCCTAATGTCTTTATAGATTGGTGATTTTTTTTTTAAATTGATATTTAAATGAAAAACTATACAAGCACAACTTTAAGAGGAAGGAAAGTTACAACCGAAGAGTGGTATCAGGATCTTCCTTCCTTCCATCATCTTTGTTATTCTTGTCCACCTGCTTTCCTGATGCATAAGGTCCAAGTGAAAGGTTCTGCATTTGTTCAAGAAGTTCGTTAGCATTTGAAGAGCATGCCATGATTCTTTGCAGTCCTTGAGGTATGAATCCTTGATGCATAGCCTGTTCCAGAAAACTTAACAATCCATTATAAAAACCATTAACATTTAAGAACCCTAATGGCTTTTGGTGGAAGTTAGAATTGGCCCAAGACACTACGGTGAAGATATCTTCTAAGGTTCCAAGACCACCAGGTAATGCAATAAATGCATCAGATTTGTATAGCATTTGTGCCATACGTTCCTGCATTGTTGAAACCCTCAGTACGGTGCCTAGGATAAGGTTTGCGGTCTTCTTGTTATTACCATCCATTAGAGCAACACCCAAAACTTGGCTCCCTCTTGTGATTGCAGTTCCTGCTGTACAACCCTTCAGGCCTTGTACTCCCCCTCCATACACAACATTGATCTTTCTAGCAGCTAATGCTTTACCAAGGTCATAAGCTGCATGTCGAAATGCTTCATCCTTTCCGAGATTGGTTCCACCAAAGACACAGATACTGTGGAATCTGCGTGTAGATGGTCCTGCAGTTTCTTTAAAGGAAGACATTTTGTTGTACCAATCATTTGTGATAGTGGAAATTTATAAAGATGAAATAATCGGTACAAAGATCAAATTGTCAGATTTTTTTTTATCTTTTTTCTATTTTTTTTATTAAGTGTCAATCGATGAAAAGACAAGTAAGGATAAACAAAGATACGCATGAATTATAAAATCAAAAAGAATCAGCTGAAAAGAAAACTCAAAACAAATTAAAGACAGGCGTGAATTATAAAGTCAAAAAGATACAACTGAAAAGAATTCAAAGATGCACATGCATATGAACAGTAGTTGTGATTTTGGCTCACATCTTCCTCTGGTTTTACGTCCAGTAACGGCTTGAACGCCTTCTATGAGTCGGGGAGTTGCTTCCCAGCCAATTTTCTTATAAACTGGCAAACAGGGTCTTTTAGAGTCAGATTCCCAAGACTATATTGTTCCTTCTCCCTTCGGAATAATTCAGCTAAATCAAGAAGAACCATTTGAACCTGTCCACTAGGACGCGTCTCAAGAGCCTGGCTAATGTTATCCAAAGACTCCTTACTCAGTCCATCCTTAATGAATTTAATTTTATCTTCTCGATTTATAGAAGTCATTCCGACATTCTTACATCTCGAGTTACAATTCCATCTTGCACACTTATAACAAACTTGCATTCTTTTCGCTCTTCTTTTTTTAGAAAAAGAACTCCTACCCATTCCTGAAAAATGTCTAGCAAATGAATCTTGAAATTCACCTGCTAAGCGTACCTTGACCTCGATGATCCAACGTACATCCTCAGGAAGGCCTAAGCGCATCAGTACTCTTAGCCTTTCAAGTCTACATCTGTAAATTTTCCTGAGATCGTCTTGAGGGAGAGTAGGGAACCGAACTCTGAGCTTGGCGAGGGTTTCCTCCATTCTTTCTCTCTAGGAAAGTTGTTCAGTGCAAGGGTGGATTGTTTTGTATATATAATAGTTAAGGAGAACAAATCGAAGCATTGCACAACAAACACAATAATAATAAGATAAAAATAATGAAAACTCTAGAAAACTCTCCACACATAATCAACAAAATGAAAAACACATATCATTAACAACAATAACTGAAGAAAAAATAGAAAAAAAAATTGGGAAGAGAAATTTCTACTTTAAGTCAAGCCAAGTAGGTGGCATTGTGCAGGTGCACCTCTTCCACCGTATGCTCTTGAAAACCCTCATAGAAGGGCTTAAGCCGATGTCCATTTACCTTGAAGATCTTTTTGGTTGTCTCATCTGTGATCTCTACGGCACCATAAGGAAAAACATTAGTAACCACAAATGGGCCTAACCATCTAGAACGTAACTTACCAGGCATCAGCTTAAGACGAGAATTATATAAGAGCACTTTTTGTCCAACAATGAACTCTTTTCTTGTTATCATCTTGTCATGGAATGCTTTAGTCTTTTCCTTGTAAATTCTGGAATTCTCATATGCTTCTAACCGAATTTCTTCAAGTTCTTGCAATTGAAGCTTTCTATGCATTCCAGCTTTATCCAAGTTCAAATTGCATTGCTTAATAGCCCAATATGCTTTGTGTTCAATCTCTACCGGTAGATGGCATGTTTTGCCAAAGACTATGCGGTAAGGGGACATCCCTATAGGAGTTTTATAAGTTGTTCTGTAGGCCCATAAAGCATCATCAAGCCTTTTGCTCCAGTCTTTCCTATTCGGTTGGACTGTTTTCTCCAGAATTTGTTTGAGTTCCCTGTTGGATACTTCAGCTTGACCATTTGTTTGAGGATGATATGGTGTAGACATCTTGTGCACCACCCTATATTTCTTCAACAAGGATGCCATGTTCCTATTGCAGAAATGAGATCCTTGATCACTGATGATTGCCCTTGGAATTCCAAACCTGCTGAAAATGTTAGATCTGACAATGTCAATCACAACATGAGAGTCATCAGTGCGAGTGGCTTTTGCTTCTACCCATTTAGAAACATAATCCACAGCCAATAAAATAAAATTGAAACCAAAAGAGTTAGGGAAAGGTCCCATGAAGTCAATGCCCCAAACATCAAACACCTCACAGAACAACAATGGTTGTTGAGGCATCTCATTTCTACGTGATATGTTGCCCATTCTTTGGCATTGTTCACAATTCTTACAATACCTGTAAGCATCACGAAACAAGGTAGGCCAATACAAACCAGAGTCCAAAACCTTTCTAGCAGTACGTTGAGGTCCAAAGTGCCCACCACATGCAAATGTATGGCAAAAATCTAGAATGGAATTAAACTCATGATCTGGCACACAACGCCTAATGACTTGATCGCTGCAAAATTTCCACAAGTAGGGATCTTCCCATACATAATATTTAGAATTGCTTTTAAGTTTATCTATTTGTGCCCTAGATGCATGTGCAGGCAAAACAGATGCAACCAAGTAATTAACTAAATCAGCAAACCAGGGGGTGGTGTCACGCAGCTCCAAAAGCTGTTCATCAGGAAAAGAATCATGAATAGGGAGGGAGTCAGGTGCTCTCTCAATTCTGCTTAAATGATCAGCTACCATGTTTTCTGCACCGCTCTTGTCCCTAATCTCCAAATCAAACTCTTGAAGTAGCAACATCCATCTAATTAACCTTGGTTTTGCATCTGGCTTCTTCAATAGGAACTTTAATGCTGCATGGTCAGTAAAAACAACCACTTTAGAATTAAGCAAATATGATCTGAATTTATCGAGTGCAAAAACAATTGCTAATAATTCTTTCTCAGTGGTAGTATAGTTAGCTTGTGCAGCATCTAAAGTTCTAGAAGCATAATATATGACATGAGGAAATTTTCCAACTCTTTGTGCAAGGACAGCTCCCACAGCATAATTGGATGCATCACACATGATCTCAAAAGGGAGTGTCCAATTTGGTGGCTTGATAATTGGAGTTGTGGTCAATGATTTCTTGAGTTGATCAAAAGCCTCCTTGCACCTGTCATCAAAGTTAAAATCAACATCTTTTTGTAGCAAGTTAGAAAGTGGAAGGGCTATCTTGCTGAAGTCTTTGATGAAGCGTCTGTAGAAACCTGCATGACCAAGAAATGATCTAATCTCGCGAATGCAAGATGGGTAAGGTAAACTAGAAATTACATCAATCTTGGCAGGATCCACGTCTATACCCTTCTTTGAAATTACATGTCCTAACACTATACCCTGGTCAACCATAAAGTGACATTTCTCAAAATTAAGAACAAGGTTAGTTTCAATGCATCTATGTAAAACCTTATCTAAACTATCTAAACAGGTTTCAAACGAAGAACCATACACAGTGAAATTGTCCATGAACACCTCCATGCACTTTTCAAGGAAGTCAGCAAAGATACTGACCATGCACCGCTGGAAGGTACCAGGGGCATTGCATAGGCCGAATGGCATCCTCCTATAGGCAAAAGTTCCAAAGGGGCAGGTGAATGTGGTCTTTTCCTGGTCCTCTGGTGCAATGTGAATCTGGAAATAACCTGAAAAGCCATCAAGAAAATAGTAATGAGATTTCCCAGCTAAACGCTCAAGCATTTGATCAATAAAAGGCAAAGGGAAATGATCCTTTCTAGTTGCTTGGTTAAGTTTCCTATAATCAATACAAACTCTCCAACTGTTTTGCACTCTGCTAGGAATAAGCTCATTCTTATCATTCTTCACTACTGTGAGGCCAGACTTCTTCGGGACCACTTGGACTGGACTTACCCAATGACTGTCAGATATAGGATAAATGATGCCGGCTTGTAAAAGCTTGGTCACCTCCTTCTTCACGACATCCAAAATTAGAGGATTTAGACGTCTTTGTGGCTGCCTTATTGGTTTAGCTCCATCTTCAAGTAAGATCCTATGCATGCACATTAGAAGGGCTAATACCATGAATGTCAGCTAAGGTCCATCCAATTGCCCTTTTATGCTTCCTTAAGACTTGCAACAACCTTTCTTCTTGCTCAGCCTGAAGACTTGTTGAAATAATCACAGGTAACTTTTCATTCTCCTCTAAATAAGCATATTTCAAATGCTTTGGGAGTTGTTTGAGCTCCAATGTAGGTGGTTGCTCAATTGAGGGAAGTGTCCTGGTGGATGGAATTGCATCTGCAACCTGTAACTCAACAACATCCAATTCAATCAAATCATTACCTTCTAGCTCTGTTGAATCATCAGGTACACCATCATCATGATGTATACTACCTGCATCATGAAAATCCTCTGCAAGTAAGTATCAATCTCAGCACAAACAGACATAATATAGAATCTACACAATTGTTACAGGTGTAAACATCATGCAAATCAGCAAAAGAAGGGAAATCTTCATTAAACAGCTCAGAATAGGTATCATCAACCAGATCATCTAGTAACTCAATATGAAAAACAGAGTGCTCCTCCATGGGATGCTTCATAGCATCAAATATATTAAATCTGACAATATCATCTCCAAACTCCATGGAAAGAGTTCCTGCATGGACATCAATCTTTGTTCTAGCTGTCTTAAGGAATGGTCTCCCTAGAATAATCGGAGCCTTATTGGATTTAGACTCTCCCTCCATATCTAAAATGTAGAAATCTGCAGGGAAAATCAAATCAATAACTTTAACAAGGACATCCTCAATAAGTCCAGCAGGGTATGCATTACTCCTATTAGCTAGTTGGATGACAACACCTGTACTCTGCAAAGGCTCCAATGGCAAGAGAGTTAAAGATAGATATAGGCATAACATTAATTGAAGCACCTAAATCTAACAAAGCATTTTCAAATTTACAATTGCCAATTATGCAGGGGATAGTAAACGTCCCTGGATCTTTGCACTTTGTGGGCATTTGTTGAATGATGGCTGAAACGTTTTGCCCCATACTAATCTTTTCATCTCCCTTCAGCCTTCTTTTGTGTGTGCACAAGTCTTTGAGAAACTTAGCATATCTTGGAATTTGCTTGATTGCCTCCAGAAGTGGAATATTGACTTCCACTTTCCTAAAGGTTTCCAAGATCTCCTTCTCCATCTCGTCTACCTTCCTGGATTTTGCAGCTCTTTGAGGAAATGGTAGTGGTACATTCTGCTGCATACTTTTCTCAGAATTTCGAAAAGATGCATCATCATCTGATGGCTTTGCTCCTTCTGCGTGATCCAATGGTTGTACTTTTGTATCATCTGGTGCATTGTTTGAATGAAGTCTTGGTTTTTTAGCAGCTTTCTGTATGTTTGACTCATCCATCACCCTTCCAGATCGAAGGGAAATTGCATTGACATTGGGGTTCACCACTGGTTGAGCAGGCAACTTATCGGAACCTTTAGATTGCATCTCATTTAGTGAAGAGGCAAGTTGTCCAATTTGAATTTCTAAATTCTAAATGGTAGCCTCCGTCCTTTGCTGGAATTGCAGATTTGTTGCAGCCATTTGCTTCACAAGATCTTCTAGTGAAGGTTCAGAGTTAGGTTGTGAAGGCCGTTGAGCTGCAACATTTTGTTGATGCATTTGATGTCTCACAGGTTGCTGGTAAGATGGTCTACTAGTACCTGCATTATGCTGAAACTGTTGTTGAGGTTGTGGTCTTGTATTGTTACCCCACCTCAAATTGGGATGATCTCTCCATCCAGGATTATATGTATTTGAGTAAGGATCATAACGTTGTTGTTGTTGTGATCTCCCATGGAAAGCTCCAGTTACAGCAACAGATTCACCTGCTTGAATGGTAGGGCAAACATCAGTTGGATGAGATGAGCAATTACAGATACCACATACCTTTTCCGGCGCTTGTAAAAGTAGTTGTTGTGTTTGAGAAGGTTGTTGCTGAGCTACTGCCACTTGTCTCACTAAGGATGTTAGCTCATCAAGTCTATTCTGCAGCCTTTGTTGTTCTTCCTGTGACACTTGAATTTCATTCACTGCCCGAGTTGGCGTGATTCTGGTCCCAAATTGTTGGGTGTTGGAAGCCATGGTAGAGATAAGGCTTCTTGCTTCATGGATGCTTTTGTTCATTAATGCACCACCACTTGC
Source organism: Sesbania bispinosa (assembly GCA_026901365.1). Classification (NCBI taxonomy): domain Eukaryota; kingdom Viridiplantae; phylum Streptophyta; class Magnoliopsida; order Fabales; family Fabaceae; genus Sesbania; species Sesbania bispinosa. The sequence goes on along the minus strand of QLOH01000509.1, from coordinate 260,633 downwards.
TGCATCGATCATGGTTCTTTCCATAGGCAATAATCCTTCATAAAAGTATTGGATTAAAAGTTGATCGCTTATTTGGTGGTGTGGACAGCTGACACACAACTTTAAAAATCTCTCCCAGTACTCGTACAAAGTCTCTCCAGTCATTTGCCTAATTCCGCAAATTTCCTTTCTGATAGCACCAGTTCTTGAAGCAGGGAAGTATTTCTCCAAGAATACCTTCTTCATGTCATTCCAACATGTTACAGAACCTGCAGGAAGATAAAACAACCAATCTTTAGCAACATCAGTAAGTGAGAAAGGAAAAGCTCTCAATTTGATGTGCTCCTCAGCAACTCCTTGAGGTTTCATGGAGGAGCAAACCACTTCAAACTCTTTTAGATGTTTGTGTGGATCTTCTCCTGCAAGACCATGAAATTTAGGAAGCAAGTGAATTAAACCAGATTTAAGTTCAAAATCAACATCCAAGTTTAGATATTGAATGCACAAAGGTTGGTATGTAACATCAGGAGCAGCCAACTCCCTCAAAGTTCTATCCTGCACATTGTTAGCCATTTGTTCAAATTGATTTATATCAACAGGTTGTTTAACTTGAGCAAACAATTTTCTCTTAGATCTGTGTAAAGTTCTTTCAATTTCTGGATCAAATTCAATTAATTTTGAAGTAGAAGATCTAGTCATAAACTAGGAAAAAAAACTAGAAGGAAACAAAAGAACTAAAAAAAAATCACAATAAAAAAAATAAATAAAAGGATACTATCAAGTGGATCCCCGGCAACGGCGCCAAAATTTTGACAGTTGTCGAACCTGCACAAAATTATACTTATAATTCTCCTATCTGCAAACTACTTGCAGTAGAATGGTATAAACCGGGTCGAACCCTGAAGATCCACTCAAATTAATCCTTCTTTGGGGGGGTTTGATTGATTGGAATAAACTGAAGAAAATAAAAGATCAAGTTAAAAGCAAAGGTTGAATCAATTCAAGACAATATCAATCCAAGGAATTCAGAGGCTATTTTCATGGTAAATCATTGGTTATTAATAACATGCATTCAAGAGATTAAATCTATCAACTTAGAATCATATGGAACCCCTACAATGATCCCGGATTCACTACTGAAATAATTTCCAGAATTCAATTGATTAAGATTAACAAGATCAAATAACCATAAAATCTTATGTTAGATCCAAATCAATTTTATAAACGGAACCCAATTGAAGTAAATAATTAAATGAATACCTTCAATTTAATTGCTTACTCTATGCTTTTCAATCATTGTATGATGATTAACCAATCAAGAGTACAACATACATCAATAACAAATTTCATAACCAAAACATGTTAACCAATCAAGCTTTGATAAAAGAAATATGGAATTGAAGCAAGTGGAGTAGAAAAGCATGGTAGATGTAATTCAATCAGCATGTAAATGAAGATCAAACCTCAAAACCAAGATTAAAATAAGCTTGACTCCTTGAATTGAATAAAAACTTAGCCTTCCATGAAGACTTTACAAAAAGATGAACAAAAGTAAATGAAACTCTTAGTAATTTCTACTACAACTTGGATGCCCTTCTCCCTAGCAAGCCCTCCTATTTATAGGAGGGGAAAAGATGCCATTCCAAACATGATCACTCAGCAATGACTAAGCATGTTTTGTCCACAAATGGACTTATTGATCAATTACCTAATGCATTTGTCCATTACTTTGAATTATTCACCTACTCTAGCTATCATTCACCTACTTGTCTCCCACTTGCACCGAGCATATCATCCTCAATCTGGCAGAATCCAAGAGAGTTGTCTTCCTATGAAATCAAGCTCTGGATCTTAGCTTTCAAATGCCGCTTGGTTGAGCCCAAAAGGAGTTTTCTAGCCCAAGTTATGGCCCAATCATTGAGTGCTGGTCAGGTTTTCATATGATGCTGACTATTCGGTCTTCCAAGCCCATTTCGACTCACTATCCATCCGATTTAGCTTTTGGGTTCTTCATCAAAGTTTTAGGGCTCTCTTTTATCTTTCCTACAATGTAAAGAACATAATTTTTAGATGTCTAGAACTCAAGTTATGCTTGAAATACGAAAATAGTTTAATGCTGAAAAAATGTAATTGAGCCCAATATGAACCTGAATTGGCATAATATGCTTATGACTTGTTAATTAAGCATAAAAATGCATTAAAAGGTTAAATTTGAGGGATGATTAATGTTTATAATTTGTATTTATCAAAGCTCCCAAGGAGTTTCCTCTCTCTAGAAATCTCTCTCTCTAAAATGTAGGGGAAAGGAAGAATGAATGAGAAAAGCCCTAAAATTAAGTTTTTAAAGCGACCTGAAATCGTGCTCTCACTCAGGCGCGCTTGGGCAAGCCTGAGCGAGAGGCTCACAATTCCCCGCTCGCGCTCGCTCGCTCAGGTGCGCTTGAGCAAGACCGGGCGAGAGCACCCCTCTCGCTCAAGCGAGCCTGAGCGCAACCGGGCGAAATTTCCAAACAGAGACCCCCCCATTCTGACTATGTTTCCTCGCTCAGTCTCTCCCGAGCGAGAAAGCCAGAGTAGAATTTTCCCCTTTCTGCTGATGCCCTCACCCAGGCGCGCTCAAGCGAGCCTGGCAAAATTTTCAGACAGAAACTCCCCTTTTCTGTCTGGTATCTCGCTCAGGCGCGCTTAAGCGAGCCTGGGAGAAATTTCCAGACAGAATTACCCCGATTCCTCTTTTTCCTTGTTTCTAACTTGGTTTTTCTCCCTCTTTGATTCTAATTCAATTCTCTTCCACTCAGACCTAATTCCTTTCCCTAAAACCTCTTTCTAACTTAGCTCTACCCATCCAAATCTCTTCCCACTCGAATTTTGCCAAAACAATTCCTTTGTTCTTAAAGCTTATTCCATTACTATTTTAGCACACCTAATGATTAAAGCATAGGATGATACTTCTCCCTAGCCGCTTCTGATAACATTCCCTTCCAACTTAGTTATCCTTCATCTAACCCCCTTTTCTCATTCTTATACCATTATAATTCTCTCTGTTTCAACATGTGATTTCTTCCCGGTTAAGTCCACGATTATATTTGGCTTAATACTTGGTTTTTCTTTCAAAATCTCTTAAAACTCGAGACTCTTAGTTTATTTACCTAATTATTGTCTAAATTCACATTCTAACCCATAATTTCTCCTTCCGCCTCTAACCTTCCTCTCTTGGCCGGAATCACAGTCTAAGACTTTCACTATATTTTCTAGGTCCTAATTTCGGGATGTTACACTCCACACATGCACACACACAAATATAATAACACATACTAAATTCCAGTTAATATCATTGTAGATTTTGTCGGAACCATTTATTCAATAAAAAAAATTATCTAACTCGTTTAGTATTTTAAAAATATCTCATTATTTGAGATGAAATACTTGTGATAAAAACAAATTAACTTCTAAAGATTTTATTAATTATAAATGTCCAAAAATTCCAAATCTTACAATAAAGCTACTCAAGAACCAATTATAGTGGAAGTTGACTGTCACTTCCAGCAAACTTTATCTATATTAGAAATCAAAGAAAAAAAAAAGCTACTCGATAAAACCCATGATATCCAAAAGATCCCATGTCATGATTAACATAATCGAACTCATTAAATAGAATATAAACATAAATTTATATGATAAATTTTTTACAAACATTACATCAAACTTAAATGTTAAAAGTAAATATGAATTTAAATACTGTGATATGATAATAGAGGTACAATAATATTGTAATAAAGACTTTGATCATTGAAGAAATCTTTTGTATTAATCAATTCTCTATGCAGCAGCGAGGGGATTGGCCATAAATCTCTGGAAGTAAGTTCCATAGACGTACAAGTGAGGAGCCATGTTCTCTATCGTAGACCATAATGTGGCCATGCCACTCCCACACCCGACACTCTTCATTCTCTTCGTCTTCAAACCCGACACAAACACTATGATTACAAATGGTGACAGCCTGGCCAGAATTTGGCTTGAGGTCATCTTCGTTTCCACTAGCAATGATGTTGATGATCTCTCCTTCCAACTTTGATTCTTCTTTGACAAGCTCTGTGTTGCATTCGTATCTTTTCTCATAGTAGTCATCATCCTCATCATCACTGGCAGAGTTGAAAAGTAAGTCCTCCTGGTTTTGGAATGGAACATTGTCCATGTTGGAGTCGGAGTCGGGGTTGTTAGGGAAGGTACACATGTTGTTTTATGTGGGTTCTTAATGAATGAGTGAAAAAGATAGCGTTTAGAAGATGGAAGAAGTGACTCCTATTTAAAGGGTTTAAGTTTATTGCCTTTGTCATTATTTTATGACAATACACCATCACCAGATATTTACGTTACTCCCAATTAGTTTGGATTACTTGAATTTTGTTAATTTTAGGGGATAATTCCCTTATAAAATAAAACACAAAGCATTGCTTCATTTCTATTTTAATTTTTTAGTTTTTGAAAATAGAAATATGAAAAAAAAAAACCGTTTGGATGATTAATTTCTTACTACCTATTTTGAAAATCATCCATTTTAAAAACCAAAAATCAAAAGATGTTTTTAGTTTTTGCTTTTAGTTCTCAATCTCGAGATGTCTTTTGTAGTAAATAAAACAATATAAAACAAGTTTATAAATCAATTTTAAAAACATATTTTAAAAAACTAAAAACCAAAAAGTGTTTCAAACTAACTTTAATTAAAATGGTAACAAATCGTGAATTGTGTATATGGAGTTATAATTGATTTTCACATTCATCTCTTGCACCTCAATTTTTCTTTATAACTCTTTTCTCCTTTTATATTATATTAATTATCACATCTTTTCACGTTTCCTTTTTATCATAAAATAGTTGTACATTTCTTATACAATACAGTGTATATAACCAATAAATAATATTATATCATACAATTTAAAAATACAATTAATATAAAAAACATTTTATAATACAAATAATTAATTAACATATATAATATACAAATTATCTTAAATCCTAAACTGTAAATCGTAAACTCTAAATACTAATAGTATCAATAAATGTATATGTAATTAATCTGACAATAAATAGAAAATAAAATTATTCGTGTATATGATACTATATATATTAGTAGTACGTATATTTACTAATATTTTAAGTTACTAACATATATTTACTAATATTTTAATTAATTGTATTCAATGTATTAATACTTTATTTATATATTCATAATTTATATCTTCTATACTTTATTGAGATGTTTTTGTAATTCCATTTTAAGACATTCTTTTATTCTTTTTTAGTGAATTCATGAATTAGAAAGTATTATATATTATCCCATTAGTGAATAAAGAATATATCCATTTATATATTGCACTATATATTATTTTTATTGTAAAGATAAAGAGAAGTATATTACTTTTTCACATACATTTACTAAGATATTTTTTATAATTTAATGTATAAATAATACAAGGTAAAATAATCATTTATATCTATATATACACAATAATATTAAAATTAATATATTAGTATATTTTGATATTAGTGTACTAATGATAGTTATATTAATCAATTTGTTGATACTATATATACACTATATTGATTTTACTATATATGTATTTACTATTTTTTACTATATAATATTATATATTAATAATTTAATTGATTAATTAACATGCTAACTTGAATTTACTGATATTATAATTAATTGTATTCAATGTATTATTAATGCTTTGTTTACATATTCATCACGATATCCTCTTACTTTCATGAGATATTTTTGTTACCATTTATATATTTCATTATATATTATTTTTATTGTATATATAAATAGAAGTATATTAATTTTTCAAATACATTTACTATACTTCTTATAATTTATTGTATAAAATGTATGAGGTAATATATTTATTTTTATCTATATATATACACTAATATTAAAATTAGTATATTAGTATATATTTTTTATATATATATTTACTATATTTTACTATATAATATTATATGTTAATAATTTAATTGATTAATTAACATGCTAACTTGAATTTACTAATATTATTACATTCAATGTATTATTAATGCTTTGTTTACATGTTCATCACGAGATCCTCTTACTTTCATGAGATATTCTTGTAACCATTTATATATTGCATTATATATTATTTTTATTGTATATATAAATAGAAGTATATTAATTTTTCAAATAAATTTACTAATATACTTCTGATAATTTATTGTATAAACTATATTAGGTAATATATTTATTTTTATCTATATATATACACTAATATTAAAATTAGTATATTAGTATACTTTTTATATTAGTGTACTAATGATATTTATATTAATTATTTTATTGATACTAGTATACACTGTATTAATTTTACTATATAATATTATATATTAATAATTTAATTGATTAATCAACATACTAACATGAAAGTACTAATATTATAATTAATTGTATTCAATGTATCATTAAAAGTTCGTTTACTTATTCATCACAATATCCTCTTACTTTCATGAGATAGTTTTGTAATTCTATTTTAAAGACTTTCTTTTTTTTCTTTTTTATTGAATTCATTAAATAGAAAGTATTATATATTATTGAAGTAATGATTAATTTTTTTTGTGACATAAAATTTAGGATGAGAGTAAAGTAATGATTAATTGATATATTATTTTATTGAAGTAATGATTAATTGATATATTCATATGCATTATATATTATTTTATTGTATATATAAAGGGAAGTACATTAATTAGTCAAATACAATTACTGATATATAATTCTTATACTTTAATGTGTAAATTCTATGAGTAATATATATATATATATATATATATATATATTTCACAATAATAATATTAATACAATATATAACTATTTATAAAGTGATATATATTACAGTGTAGATTTTATAACTATCATGTACTATTAGTAATATAATATATTATAGATTACTACAATATTAGAATTATATATATCAAATTAATTACGTATTTAGTGTTACTAATATTATTTATATAGTAACTATTGTATAATATTTTAATTTAATTTTATAAGGAAATATATAGAGTATGATACCAATATATTAATTATATATAATTTGATATTTATGTTTAAAATATATGTTCCACAAAATGAAAATAAATTTATACAAGACAAAAATACGTAGAGAACATGTCTCATTTTTCAAAAGAAAAGCTTATATTTGTTATAGGGGTAGATATTTTTATGTAAATATGAACATTTTATTTTATAACATTTTTTAAATTAAATACAAGGTAAATCTAAAGGATATTCAAAATCTGAGGTGCAAAAAAATTATAAAATGATTGGGGATTGTACTTTAATGGTATATTATAGTATTATTTATCAATTTTATAGTACAAATCATTTTAATATTTAACTAATATATAAAATATAAATGCCAAAATTTGAATAAATTATTTTACTGCAAAATATAAAATATTTTACACTATTATTTCAAGAAAAAGTAATTTAAAATAATTTATTTTCATTAATAAAGTGGTTGATCACTATGCCAAAAAAAAACCTTTAAGGGTGCTCCCGTGCACCATAAAAGGGCGCTTCCGTGCGCACTAATAGAAACTGGTCTTGTTTGGTCATTAAAAGGAGGGTGTGCCTAGAAACGCTCTGATGGAAGTCAATAGAGTGCACTTAAAAAAAAACACGGAAGCGCCCTCAACATAGTGTCTATTTGGGAGGGCGCTTCCTTGGAGCGCCCTGGTTTTACACAACAAGGGCGCTTCCTTGGAGCGCCCTCCTTTATGCACAGGACGTGCTTAGGGAGGGCGCGACAAGGAAGCGCCCTTGTTATGTAAAACCAGGACGCTCCAAGGAAGCGTCCTCCTATTATTTTTTTTTTCAATTTTTTACATTTTAAAACCACTTTATCCTGCACATATATTTCAGTCTGATCCCAATGGCTACCTCCAAAACCATGCATATTAATTCCTTTTCATTCAAACAATTACTAGAGGTATGAAAAACCCTTTAATTTCATTTACACATTCACAACACAAACGTCACAATCAAGGTTATCTACTTCAAATGAAGAATTCAACCTTGTCATACTTTGAATAGTTTCCTATGCATTCTTTAAAGTGTTCTGAAAGTATGAAATACCTATACAACGACATAGAAACAACCATAATACATGACATGTAACAATACTCAACTCAATTGGTAAATATAGATCATACATGACCTATATAAATTTTGGCAGAGTTTCCTCTGTTTATTCAAGTCTTCCCAATTTATCAAACACCTGTAAAACTCCATACTAGCCGCCAGAATTCATTATTGAAACTAATGTCAAAAGTTTTGCATAGAATATGCTTAACAACATCCTAAACCATGACTTATACGTTCATTAACTCTGGTCATCTAACCTATAAAAATTTTGGCAGAGTTTCCTCTGTTTATTCAATATTTTCCAATCTATCAAACAGCTGTAAAACTCCATACCAGCAGCCAGAATTCATCATTCAAAGAGTTATAACTAGTTAAGAATATAACATGAAAATATACACAATTTACAGAACTTGTCATTAATACACAACTTTGTTCAACATTTTCACATTAAGTACATGTTTACTTACCATCATAATGTACAAAACAATTATAAACAGGTGGTAACTACATGCTTTGCCCATTCTTCTCGAACCTCATCAAGTTTCTCCGTTGTGTAAGTTGATCTTCGGTATTGAGCAAAGTACTATAAAAGGCAAAAATTGATTTCAATAAAAAAAGTAGTAAATGAGGATTCAAAATACTTAATTGCTATCACAATTCATAATGACCTCTTTAAGTATTATTAGTGCGTTTTGATCAACGATCTCCTTCATAAAACGCATTACAAAGAGTCCACAGTCGTTGTTGTTTGTTTGGGTTGGACTCTACAAGTATAATTAATTTAAAATAAAAAAACACTTATGGGCTAAGTTATGAAGAGACACAAGATGTATGTGCAATATATTACCTGTACGCGATTCCATGTGGGATCAGGGATAATCCTACTCTTTGATTGCGGAAAACCGCTCAATTTTCTATATTCTTTAAAAGATCTAAACCAATATAACAAATAAAGTGTATCAGAACTCTTAACAATGTAAGTGTGATAGTATAAATTTATTGGATATGGAATACTTACTTATCAATCATAGTCTTCATGGGCTCATAATGTTTTGGATCATTTCGCAATGAGTCCAAAAAGTAAACCTTGCCAAAATCCCTTAGACTCAAGCCAAGAAGAACCCAATGTTTCCTACAACCACATTGTAAGTTATATCAAACATACAGTTTTATAAAAATAATAAAATTGAGACATAAACATATACTTCACATACGTGTTGTGATTGTATTGAACTAGGAACAATTTGTTTTGCCCGCGTTTATTGTACAACACACGTGCCACAATTACTTCTTGCTTGGTCATCGCATTGAATGTTGTGGTGAGTTGTGGAGATATGAAAACATATTGATCCGTGCGGGAAAATGGAACTAAGACCGAATTGTATGAATAACTATACAATAAAAAAGTAGATAATGTCAAAGCAAGTCATAAAATGAGAATAACATACTATGAGATGTTTTGAATTGAAATTACCTGCAGTAGATATCTATCACAGTGGCATCTAACCATCCACGGTACAAAACCGAATGAAGACAATTAGGATCGATCCATGCAATTACTTCATCCGGAGTAACAATGCCCGCACCTATCGTGCAACTAATGGTAGCACCACTTTCTTGCACCTTTACAGAGTGGTACATATCCTATAGTTGCAAGGATTGGCGGGCATTGAGGTCACAACTTGTGCAGGGATTTCTCGAATGAGAGACTTATGCATTGGTGATTGGTATGAATAACGAGTCTCCGCATGCGGTGCCACTGCGGAAGATTGGGGAGTCTAGAAATTCTACAAGTTGAAGAATTATTATTTGTAATTGAAATAATCTAAATGCACTTTTGACACAAATAAAAATATAAACGTACCAATGCATCCAATCCAACATAAGTACATGGCCAAGCGACGAAACAACTCAATGCATCACCAACGGTGCTCAATTCCCCATAACCGTCTAGGCATGGAAGTGTCGCATGTGGTTCAATAGCAATTTGAACCATCACCTTCATTTGGTTGGAGGGAAGTGGGGTATTGTGTAAAATCTGCCCTGGAAGATTGTGAGATTTCCCCTTACCCACCACTCGTAAGACAGGGTCTCCCAAATACAGTATACATTGAAATAAACCTTATACAATTGATACAAGTAAAGATGTTTATGGATAACTAGTGTGTAAAAAACATAACTCTTAAGAAGTAAAAAACATACCTCAGGCAAGACAGGTCTAGCAGAAGAAGTAGAATCTCTGAAGCTTCGTTCTTTCCTAACTTCTTGAAGCTCTCTTTTAGTTTCATCAAGTTTTTCCTTCATCTCCATCCACCTAGTTTTCATTTCCCTCATTTCCGCTAGAATATTATCATATTGGTCTTGAGATACTACCTTTGGTTGTGGTTTAGGAGCTTTGAAATATTGTCCAGGATATACACCAAACCCAATGGCCCGAACACGTCTCATATACACATCTTTCTTAAGAACTTTGTCAAGTACGTGTCTCTCATCAGAATTACCGAACTCCTCAGCTTGAGACAAAATTTCCTCCTAATAAGACAAGAGCAAAATATAAACTCCACGATACAAAAATATATGAAATTTAACACAATAACAGTAAATATATACTTACACATTGTGTGAAGACCTCTTCGACTCTTTCATTGTTGGCATTTTTTCTTGTTAATCCTAGCGGCTCTCCACAACATATGTCTAGTAGAGACTGAAGAATTATTGTGGTTCATGTCATAAAAAATCCTAGACTTAAACCATGTGATAAAGCTCCGATTGTGTTCCCTTGTGATCCAATTGTCTCCTCGGTTAGGATTCGAGCGCCGAAGTATCTCCTTGTGAATTTCAACATACGACTCTACCTCATCATCATTATGTAAGACATAAAGGTGTGCTTGAACCCATTCCTCTTTTTGGATACTTATGACATCACTTGCCCCAATCCCTCTTGATTCTAATCTTCTGTTGTGTCTAGAGGTCGTAAGCCCTATGGAGTTGACACCACTAAGGTATTCTGTGCAAAACTCAACAGCTTCTTCAACAATGTACCTTTCAACCATACAACCCTCAGGTCGACTGCGATTCTTAACATACCCTTTTAATATCTTCAAGTATTGCTCAATCGGGTACATCCATCTCATTTAAGCTGGTCCACACGATTGAGTCTCCCGAACCAGGTGAACTGTGAGATGAATCATTATGTCAAAAAAAGAGGGGGGAAATACATTTCAAGCTCACACAGTGTGACCACTATCTGTCTTTGCAAAATGGACAACTTCCCAGGGTCAATCACTTTACTACAAATAGCTCTGTAGAAATGACACAGTTTAGTTATTGTAACACGCACTTTATTTGGAAGAATGGAGTGTATTGCAACCGGAATCAAATGACCCATAAGAACATGACAATCATGAGACTTCACACCTTTCAATCTTTGTTCTTTCAGTGATACTAGATTTCTAATGTTAGAGGAAAAACCCTTCGGAACTTTGACTCCCTGCAGGAACTTGTAAAAAATAACTTTTTTTTTTTTTGCTAAGAGTATAAGCCGCCGGGGGAAGATATGTACCTGAACCCCTTTTTTCTGGGACCAATTCTTTCCTTATACCCATTGCCAACAAGTCCCATCTCCCATTTATCCCATCCTTGGTCTTGCCTTTGACATTCAGTAACGTGTCGATAACACTCTCGCACACATTTTTTTCTATATGCATCACATCAAGGAAGTGTCTAACAAACAATGACTTCCAATATGGCAACTCAAAAAAAATAGACTTCTTTTTCCACCCTCCAGTAACAAGTTGTCCGAAAAAAGGTTTGTCGAAGTTGTTGGTCAAGTTACCCACCTTTTCCCACAACTCATCACCCGTCAATGGAGAAGGAGGCCCACCCTCTTCGGTGTTGCCATTGAATGCTTTCTTCCATCCCCTATAATGATGGGATAAAGGCAAAAACTTACGATGACCCTGAAATACATTCTTCTTATAATGTGCCAAGCGCATCCAAGAAGTATTTTCATCACAAACAAGACATGCACACTGACCCTATACACTATAGCCAGACAAATTACCATAGGCCGGGAAATCATTAATCGTTCCAAAAAACATCGCCCTCAACTGAAAAGATTCTTCTTTGTAGCCATCATAGACCTCTACCCCAGTATCCCACAACAACTTCAAGTCTTCAATCAATGGTGCCAAGTACACATCTATATCATTACCCGGTTGTCTGGGCCCCGATATCAACATAGACAACATCATGTATTTGCGCTTCATACAAAGTCATGGAGGTAGATTATATATCATCAATACCATCGGCCATGTGCTATGGGTACTAGATTGGACACCATGCAGATTCATTCCATCTGTTGATAATGCAAGTCGAAGATTTCTTACTTCCTCCCCAAAAGAGGGGTACTCATCATCTATCTTCCTCCACTACGGAGAATCAGCGGGATGCCTCAACATGCCATCCTTGACTCGTTCATTTGCATGCCATGTTAAGTGCTTTGCATCGATGACACTACGATACATCCTTCGAAACCTTGGAATTATTGGAAAATACCAAACCACCTTTGCTGGTGTAGTCTCTTTCATATAACGAGACACATTGCATTTAGGACACACACTTAATGATGCATGCTCAATTCTGAACAAAATGCAATCAGTGGGACAAGCATGTATCTTCTCATAGCTCATCCCAATAGAACATAACATCTTCTTTGCCTCATAAGTTCTGTTAGGTAGCACATTGTCCTCCGGCAACATCTCCTTCAACAATGTGATTAACTTTGTGAAACTCTTGTCAGACCATCCATTTGTTGCTTTTAAATTATACAACTTCAACACAGCGGACAACCTCGTGTACTTGGTGCACCCGTTGTACAGTGGTTTTTCAGCATCACTAACTAGGGTATCAAACATTTGGGGACAATCTCTAAGGTCCTCTTCAACCACATTTTGAATCTCATCAATTTTGTCACAATCCTCCCATCCGGTCTCAAATTCATCATCAGTAGGTTGTACGTTGACATTATTCTCTCCCAAACCACTATGTTCACTTCTAGTCTCACCATGAAATGTCCAACATGTGTAACTTTGATCAATTCCAAAATGGAAAAGATGGTTCCTCAACTCTGCTTCACTTACTCGCTTAGAACAAAAACATTTCATACAAGGACACACAATTCTACTAGGATTTGTTGCATGGTCAACGACAAACTTTATAAACATTTCCACTCCTTCCTCATACTCATTTGTCAAACGGTTTGCAAACATCCAAGAGCGATCCATTTTCTACTAATATAACATCAAATCATTTATAATTAACTCGAAAAGTATATATGACATTCTTTAGATATAATGACTAACTACATGCTTAACACCTATATCATACTAACTACAAAGGGTGAGGTTCCTATCCTATCTAGATTTGTCAAATTCGTGTCATATTATTGTATGACTATTGTTCCTGGTCTATAAAAATTTCAACAACATTTCCCCTTAGTTCTCCAAGCACACGACATAACCTGAGTTATAATTCACATAGATTATGTATGAACTCGGAGAACAAGAGGAAAATACGTACTGAAATCAATCTTAGACCAGAAAAAAGTCATAAAGTAATATATTTAATACGAATTTACAAATCCAAACTGTCCAACCATGGACAATTTAAGAATAAATTGTATATTATGTCAGCCATAATATTATATAATTTCTTCTTAAACGGGAAACTAAGGTTAATGCACGTACATACAAATAACCTAATAAATATAGTTGAAAGAAAAAGGATAATATGATAAAGGATACACCTGATTAGAGTCAAACACCAATAAGCAGTGTTGAAGTATAAACAGTTAGAAAATAATACCTGAAAAAAAAAGACAAGTTAAAAAATTTACTAGTACTAAAAATTTGAACAGCATTTCATCTATTTCTTTAATTTTCCCAAATTTATGAAAAACATTTTTAACTCTAAACCACCAGCTACTAGTCCAAAAGAGATCAATATGAATAATATATATTTATATAACATTTCAAATTCTAATATAATATATGACAACCTATATGCTTAACACCTAAATCATTATAAACTATATGCTTAACATCAAATCATTATAAACTTTAATACTAATGTTTAATTATTACTAAAAATTTAGGTAGCATATCCCCAATTTATTTAACTTTCCAAAATTTATAAAAAACACATTTTTAACTCCAAACCAACACCAATAAATCCAAAAGTGTACAATAATAATATATACACACTACTAATTTTCATATACAAATTTCAATGTTATCTAATCTTAATAACACAAAAACAGCTCAAGAAAAAAATGGTGCAGCAGAAAAAGGGTGCGGTAGAAAAAAAAACACTTTACACAAGGAAAGGGTGCAGCAACAGAAAAAAGGGTGCAGGTAGCAGAAAAAAACATGTGCAGGAGAAAAAGTGCAACAGTAACAAAAATGGGGTGCAGATAGCAAAAAAAGTGGCAGTGAGTGCATCATCCCTTACCCTAGCTAGGCGCCGCGAAGTGAGAGAGGAGAGGGGAAGGATGCGCTGCCAAGAGACATCGCTTTAGAGGGACGCCGCTGCCAAGAGAAGCTTGCACACAGAGAACCTTGCAAACGCCGCTGCCAACGAACGAAGAAGCTTCAACAGGCGGGCTGTGCTGCCAACGGACGCTGCTGCAAACGGAGAGAGGAGAAGGGAAGAAGAAGCTCACAGAGATTATGAGAGAAAATGCACGGGAGAAAAGGGTTTAGATCGAGAGATAGGAGGAGGAGGTAGGGTTTAGAGAGAGAGACAGAGGGATGTGAGAGACGCGGGAGTGAAAAAATAAAACTGAAATGAATTTTATGTTGTAAACGATCCCAGGAAGCGCCCTATACAAAAAAAAATGTGAGGAGGGCGCTCATATAAAGCGCCCTAAAGAACGCATTTAAAGGGCGCTTCCAGGAAGCACCCTGAACACCAACATATTAAAAAAAATGTTTTTATTAGACGGACGCTTTAAGGAAGTGCCCTCAACAACAACATTTAAAAAAAAACTGGGCTCATAAGGGCGCGTCTGGGAGCGCCCTGATCTGTGAAAGTAATTATAAATTCAAGGCGCTCACATGGAGCACCCTAACTTTTAACTGTAAGGACGCTCCCGTCCAAATTTGAAGCGCCCTGATTTTAAAACGATCATTTTAATCGCTAGCCAACACGGGAGCGCCCTAAAGTTGGTGCTCTTATATCCTAAATTTGGCGTAGTGGATATTCATATTTTCATATGTGTATGTGTGTTTGTCCATGCGGGCATGTGTGGGTGTGAGTAATATTTTATTCTTTGTATTTTTTACCACTATCAAATATTATAATATAATATTTGTTACCAAAAAAAATTATAATATAATATAATATATCAAATGCTATAGAAAATTATTACAATTTATTCAAAATATATAATTATTTTAATTATTAAATATAATGTATAAATCTTAAATTTTTTCATTACATTTTGTGAAAATTTAAATATTTAAATATAATATATAATATAATATAATATATCAAATGCTATAGAAAAATGGGACGACCTCGCTGCTGCATTCGCCAAGCGTTTCAGCATGGCTAACCAAATCCCAAGGGATTCCCACACCTTAGCCAAAGTCAGGCAAGGTGAGACCGAGACCTTACGAGATTTCCTGGCAAGGTTCTACAAAGAAGTAGCCCTTACCCCTAATGTGGCTGATGAGGTCCAGCTACATTGCGCAGTGGAGGCTCTTCACAAAGGGACACCCTTGGACATATCGTTGAGGAGGATAAAGGTCCATAACATGACAGTCTTTAGGGAACGGGCGACCCAATTTGTTAATGAAGAAATACACCTTGAAGGTACCAGCAAGCCCACCGGTGGTAAAGAGACCCCAGCTCAGGAGAAAGACGAGAAAAGCAGGAAGGAGCGCAGAGAAGAAAGAAAGAAGTTCAAAGGGCGGTATGAAGGACAATATACTCCCCTCAATAGAAGCCTCTCCAGGATCTTCCAAGAGGTCCACAATGCCGAGCTAGCCGAGATAAAGAGACCTCCCCCCATAAAAGCCAACCAGGGCGACAAGAGCCGTTACTGTGCTTTCCATAAAGGACATGGCCACGATACAGACGATTGTTATCAACTCAAGGACGCCATTGAGCAGCTAATCCGAGAAGGAAACCTCGGACGCTTCGTGAAGAGAGACAAGCCCGAGTGGGGAAGCCAGAGCCGAGACCATAGACGAGGAAACCACCATTCCCCGTCAAGGTCCGACAGAAGGAGACACCGCTCCCTGTCCCCCAAGCCTAGAGGAACATCAAACAGGAAAGGAAAGGAAAAGAGTCAACCTCGACCAAAAGTCGAGGTGACAACCTCGGGTCACCATCAACATGATAGCAGGAGGATTCGGGGGCGGAGGATCGTCTTCCAACTCTCGGAAAAGGGCCCTAAAGGAAGTTATGCACGTCGGAGATGAGCCGAGAATTCGCGCTGGCGTTCCAATCCTCCCCCTCCCCAGTAATCACCTTTGATAGAAAGGACTTCGCAGATATCACCCCTGGGCACGACGATCCGATGGTATTAACAGTCGTTATTGCAAACGCAGATGTAAAGCGAGTGCTGGTAGATCAAGGAAGCTTGGCTGACATTATTTATGAGAATTGTTTCGAGCAGATGGGAATCAGCCGAGGTGGCCTTCTGCCATATGACATCGACTTAGTCAGCTTCTCGGGGGATAGAATCCAACTATTAGGTTACATGGATACGCTTGTTACTCTGATCGGAACTGGTGGAAGCAAGACTGTGAAAGCTAAGTTCCTCGTGGTACCTTGTAAAAGTTCTTACAATGCTATCCTATGAAGACCGAGTCTGAATGCCATCGGAGTCGTGGTTTCCACACCCCACCTTGCCATGAAGATCCCCACAAGGGAAGGAAAAGTAGCAACAATAAGGGGAGATCAGCAAATGGCAAGAAGTTGATACAACACCAGCCTGAGGCAGGTCAGAAACCCCCCACCAAGCGCCCAAACATCGCTGCCAAATGTTAGGCACAATGTTTCCCTTGTGGACCTCGACCCCAGGATTGACGCAGGAGAAGAAGGAAGAAGCCAAGAGAGAATGATCCTGGGATGAGAATCTAACCCACTCCAAGTCGGACGGGAGGACGATCCAACCACCAAAGTCGGCTCACACCTCCCTCCAGAATTTGAGGAAGGAATGAAAAATCTCCTCCGAAAGAACGCAGATTTATTTGCCTGGACAGCGGCCGACATGCCCGGGATAGACCCCAGTTTCTGCTGCCACAAGCTGTCCGTGGATCCTCGGTTGAAACCGGTCACCCAGAAGAAGAGGAAGATGGGACCAGAAAGGCAGCAATCTATCAAGGAGCAGACAGCCGAGCTACTGAAGGCAGGCTTCATCCGAGAAATCAGGTACGCCACCTGGTTAGCCAATGTCGTCCTCGTAAAGAAATCAAGCGGAAAATGGCGAATGTGCGTTGACTACACCGATCTCAACAAAGGATGCCCAAAGGATCCCTTCCCTTTGCCCAATATTGACAGGTTAGTGGACAACTCCTCTGGCTATCGTTTCCTCTCATTCATGGATGCTTATTCCGGTTATAACCAAATACCCATGTTTGCCAAGGACGAGGAAAAGACTGCATTTGTCACCGACCAAGGCACCTTCTTTTACACCATGATGCCCTTTGGTCTCAAGAACGTCGGAGCCACGTACCAAAGGATGATGACGAAGGTGTTCGAATGACTCATTGGAGACGTCGTGGAGGTATACGTGGACGACATCATCGTAAAGACGCCCGATGGAGGAGACCCAGTGGCCGACCTAGAGAAGGTCTTTGACCGGTTAAGGAAGCACAACATGAGGCTGAACCCTCTCAAATGCACCTTTGGTGTACCTGCTGGAAATTTCCTCGGCTACATGCTGACGAGCAGAGGCATAGAAGCCAACCCAGAAAAATGTAAAGTCATATTGGAGATGTAGAGCCCCAAGTCGGTCAAAGAAGTCCAACAACTAACTGGAAGGATAGCGGCCCTAACCCGTTTCCTTGCCAAGTCGGCCCATAAATCTCTCCTTCTATACCACCTGCTCCGGAAAGGAAAGGCCTTCAAATGGAATGAAGAATGCGAGGCAGCTTTCCAAGGCTTCAAGCAGGCGTTGGCTAACCCCCCAATCCTGGTAAAGCCGGATCCAGGGGAGAGGCTATACTTATATCTATCAGTTGGTGAAGAAGCAATCGGCTCAGTTCTTGTCAAACAAAGACAAGATAGCCAAAATCCGGTTACTTCACATCGAAATCGTTGCAAGGACCGGAGTAAAGATATCTGAAACTAGAGAAAGCAGTGTTTGCCATCGTCACCTCTGCCAGACGATCCCCTATTTTTAAGCACACCCAGTCACTGTGCGTACCGATCTCCCAATCAAATCGGTCCTTCACAAACCAGATCTAGCAGGAAGGATGATCACATGGGTGGTCGAACTCTCCGAACATGATATCTCGTACGAACCTCAGGTAGCCATCAAAGCCCAGGTACTAGCCAACTTTATCCTCGAGATGACGGGGTCCCAACCCCAAAAGACCACCAACTCTTAGACAATATATGTGGATGGATCTTCCAATGTGATGGGGGCAGGAGCAGGAGTGGTCCTCGAAGATAATGTTGGACTAATCATCGAGCAATCCCTAAAGTTCGAGTTCAAAACTTTGAACAACCAAGCTGAATATGAAGCATGTCTAGCAGGATTGGCGTTGGCTAAGGATCTCGGTGCATAAACAATTATTCTATGCAGCAATTCACAATTAATGGTGTCCGAGATTAAGGGAGAGTACCAAGCCAGAGAGCCTATCCTTCAGTAGTATCTGGCTAAGGTCAAGGAGCCCTCAGAACAATTCAAAGCGGTTGAGTTCCAACATGTTCCCCGGGAGCAAAACACAAGAGCTGACATTCTATCTCGGCTAGTCAGGACAAGAAACCAGGGAACAACAAATCCGTCATCCAGGAGACATTGAGCGCCCCAAGCATCCATCAACAGCCGCACGTCATGGAGATCGATACAACCCCCTGTTGGATGACTCCCATTCAAAAGTTTCTAGACAACGAATCTGTCCCGAATGATGAGAAAGAGGTAAAGAAGATCAGGTGCATCTTGGCTTGGTATTCAGTAGTCGGCGGCAGATTATACAAAAAAGGTTTCTCCTTACCAATGCTGAAGTGCCTTTCCCCGAAAGAGACCCCTTATGTCCTGGCCGAGGTACATGAAGGAAGTTGTGGCAACCACCTCGGAGGAAGAGCACTGGCCAAGGAGATCCTAAGAGCGGGATATTATTGGCCGACACTGGAGAAGGATGCAGCCGAGTACGTCTAGAAGTGTGACCCATGCAAAGACATGTCGATCTGCATAACGTCCCGACGGAAGAAATGTCCACCACCTCGATCCCTTGGCCGTTCTTCAGATGGGGGATGGATATCCTCGACCCTTTCCCCCCGGCTCGTGGGCAAGTAAAGTTCTTGATTGTAGCAATCAATCATTTCACCAAGTGGATCGAAGCAGAAGCATTAGCCACCATCTTCTCATCCAAAATATAGAAGTTCTTCTATAAAAACATCATCAGCAGGTTCGACATCCCAAATGCCGTGGTAACCGACAATGGAACGTAGTTCGCCGACAAGGGGTTTCGAGAACTTTTGGCCGGCTTGCACATCAAGCAACACTTCACATCGGTCGAACACCCCCAAACCAACGGACAAGCGGAAGCAGCGAATAGAGTCATCCTCAGGGGATTAAAAAGGAGATTGGACGAAGCAAAGGGGAAGTGGGCCAAGCAATTAGATCACATTTTATGGGCATACCGGACAACCCCACAGTCATCCCCAAATGAATCACCATCCCGACTTACTTATGGAACAGAGGTTGTTATCCCAGTTGAAATCGGAGAACCCAGCTGGAGAACCGAGAATGTTGATGAGGTGCAAAATTCTCATCACATCCTTGAAGAACTTGACTTCTTAGAGGAACGACGTGTTGTTGCCCATATCCGAGAGGAAGCAGCGAAACAAAGAGCAGCCCTTAGACATAATAAAAGGGTCGTAAGTCATAAATTCAGCATCGGGGACCTCGTCCTTCGACGAGCCGACATGGGAGGAAAGAACATGCAACAAGGGAAGCTGACACCAAACTGGGAGGGACCATATCGGATCATCAACTCAACAGGGAAAGGAGCTTATCGATTGGAAACGCTCGGAGGGAGTGAGATCCCAAGACACTGGAATGTTACCAACCTTAGGAAATATTACAGTTAATTAAGGGCCAACAAAACGCCGACTTGTACACCTTTTTTATTATCAATGAAAAGCATTCCAGTTAAAAATAATGGTGTGAAAACCTTGTTAACAAGTACAATATCATTGCTTGAAAACCGATATAAACTGGCGATTGACTGATATACGATAAGGCGATTGACTGATATATGATAAGGCAACACGCGATCAAACACAAAACGACAATCGCCCGAAAGAAAAATGAATCGAAAACCGATACTAAGGCACAACCGAAAGGAAACATTAAACATAAAAGCGTAACAAAGTACGCAAATAAGTCTTTACATAAAATCTCGACCCGAAATGACCGAGAAAATGATCTTGGCAAATAGGAAATAAAAATTAAAACTAAGCAGCTGTCTCAGTATTTCCTTGGGTAGGCACCTCGGAAGCAGTTGGAGCAGGATTCTCATCGGCCAAGACCTCGACCTTACCACCTTCGTCGTCGTTCCACATGATAGTGTTGTTATGAACCTCGTACGCCAGCGAGAGATTACGAGTATCTAGGTTATAAGCCGGGTTTCAAGCTTTAACCTGGGCAACAACAAGGTCGAAGGCTTCCTAAGCAAAGCCGACCGTGTCAGCAAGCATCTTGTTCTTCAAAGTCTCGGCTTCCTTCAGCTTGGATCGTAACTCCTCCAACTCGGCCTCATGATCAACCCTCATCTTTTCTACCTCGGTCTTATGAGTGACTTTCAGTTGATCAATCTCTGACTTCAAGTCCTTGCAGCTTTCTTCTGAATCTAGCAGTTTTTTCTCAGCGGTCTTCTGCGCCTCCTCGGCCTCTTTCTACGCCTTCTCGGCGTCCTTTTGAGACTTCCTGGCCACACCTAACTGCACTGTCAGACTCTCTTTCTCGGCTTTTAGCTTCACATTCTCATCATCTATTTTCTTCGAGGCTTTGCAAGCCTTGTCGTAAGCCTCATTATGTCGGGAGACAGTCGACAACAAATTCTACTCCAGGTACTTTAAGAAAGAAATCTCCTGGAGTCGGTTTTGCTGTGCTTCTCGGATCAAAACATCGAGATCGACTTGACCTTTCAAAAAGCGATCTCGAATCCGGTCCGAGTAGAAGACTTGATTAATCCTCGGATGATCCGAGTCAAAATCCTCAGAAAAATGGGAAGGGCCCCCAATCCAGAACGCATATGGAACTCCTTGTGAATTCTGCCCCACTTGGTTCACCACAGGGCCGCCCTCTCCAGTACAAACCCTTTTCGGAGCAGGCACAGTCAACTTGGGCCCTGAACCCGCGACCCCAGACACACCCTCCACCTGGGGCTCAGTCTGCCCAGTCAAATCCACAAATGATTGAGTTTGAACAGCCAGCTCGCTTGAGGTCGACTTGGACCGAGTCTGTTTCCTTTTCTTCTTCCCGGCGTCGCCAGCCACGGTAACCCCGGCGCAGCAGCCTGTTGAAGCAATTGAGCAAGCTGCATGTTTTCAGACTCTGCAAAACAAAGAGAACAAAAAATCCAGCAACAATACATGGATCAACAAATATAACTGACATGTCAAATGAAATGTCCAAAAACGTACCTAAAGCCGCAACAAGTTGGTTAGAAGGGGTATCAATCAACAAACGGGTCGAGAAACGGCGACCACCTCGGCCCTCTATCGCATCCATTAACGTCTTGAAAGCTACCTTCTCCGACTCGGGTAGCCGGTCCTCAGAGTAAGTGTAGGTATGAGAAGCTCGGTCATAAGGGCCCCGACACCAATAAATATTAAACGTCGGCTCCACCTCTTCCCACGAACTCCTCCAAAAGGGCAACACCCCACCATTTGGAACTATTTAAAAAAATTCTTGTTTCAAAGATATCCCAGAAGTCTTCATAGAATCGACATATAGATCCATAACGGACTTTCCCTGACGACCCCGAACGCTCACCCAGGAACGACCATCGACGTTTCTTCGGATCACAGAGAAGATGTGGAAAAACAAACGAACAGTAGGATCGAAATTTAAGTGACGACCCAATATCTGGAACGCCTTCATAAACGCCCACGTGTTCGGATGAAGTTGCGTCGGCGCCACTTGTAAGTGAAACAAGACGACCTTCTCAAAAGCAGAAAAAGGTACCCTGACCTTTAGACGAGACACCACAAAGCTGTACATATAAATAAATCCGGTCGACGTCTCCCCTGTTTCACAAACTCGGCCCCCAACCGGAGGAGAAACGATAGAATATTGATCCGCATCCTCCCCTTCGGCAATGCAATAACGCCCGCGGAGATAAGCGTCTGAACCCGCTTCATAACAAGAAGCGGTGCCCACCACCTCCTGGTCAACCCAACTATACCGATCGGAAGCAGCGATCTCTCGGCTGGTCACCTCTTGGTTACTTGTACTAGTCGCGTCCATTGGCCTTCGAGCTACTGAGAATTCTACATAAGAAGTATACAAAGCATGTGAGTTAGAGCATTCAACATCCTCATCGGTCGAGTCTAAGTCAGACTCCAAAGAGGATGCGTAAAGCTCTCACACAAGCGCCAATACCTCGGCCGTGGAGAGTCCGCGAATCTCTTCACAAGCCGATGCTACCATGTTCCTATAACGGCGCACCATATCTGGGATGGTCAATAAACGAGACGAACGCAATCCGCGTAACGTCGAACCATCCCTGGACCTAGACGTCGGCCAAGACGGTGGAGTCGCGGGAAGAACCTCCAGAGAGTCACCTCTCTCCTCCCCGCTTTCCCACCGTCGAACCATCATGGAGGCGCACCATTGTGAAACATAAAAAGAAAGGGAGAAGGCAGGAGGAGAAGGAAGGTACCTGAGAGTTTTCACGACAAAAAGGGATAAACGGAGCAACAATAGCCACCATAAACCTACGAACCAACAACAAGTTACAGCAAACGAAAGCGCTTGAAAAATGGAAGCCTTTAATCGGAGAGGAATGGACAAACGACACTTGAAAATAGACGATAAGGCAAGAAAAGAGCTCCGGCAACAGGAACCTTGCAAAAGAAATGAGAGAGTTGTAGAGCCAAAGTTTGAAAAAGTGAGGGAGACAGTTACTTCCTCACTAAACTTCAGTCAAGTGCCAGGGGCAGAACAGTCAAACCACCACAAATTTGAAAAGTCAAGGGGAAACGAAGGGGCAAAAGCGACTCCTCACATGATGATAAAATGGTCAAAAATAAATTACCAAGGGCAAAACTGACCTTTCACGGTTTAAAGCCGGGGTAAAATGGGAAATTGATAGATCGTGGGATAACGCACGATCTCAAGTAATAATGGGCATTGATGGCCCCCGTGATTCGAGGATGGCTGGCCAAGAAGAAAGCTCCACGTGTCCCGGTCGCAGCTGAAACGGTAAGAAAACAGCTGGAATGACCAGACGGTTGCAGGTGAAAAGACAAGACATCAGCAACGTTGGAGCATCGACCATTATCACATCGTCACCTTGATGCTCAACACCGTTGACCATCAAGCTGAGGGGCAACTGATCCGGACCAATCCGAGATAACTCGCTCCAGACGAGGTCAGAGGAGGTACATCCGATGTGCGTTGGACCACCCACTCCAAACGATATGGCTTCCTGGTGTGTAACCGATATGCCGTCACCTTGATGCTCAACATCATTGACCATCAAGCTGAGGGGCAACTAATCCGGACCAATCCGAGATGACTCACTCCAGACGAGGTCAGAGGAGGTACATCCGATGTGCACCGTACCACCCACCCCAAACGGGGTCACTAGAGATGTATCCGAGACGTCCCCACATTGCTCAGACGAGATCAACATAGACCAGTTCGAGATGCGCTCAATAACAGCTACAGACGAGGTCTTCAGGAACCACAACCCTGACCTCGGACCTGTCAACCCCAGGTAGCCAGACTTAGGCTACCCACCAAGTCTCATCGCATTTAATGCGCCCCATGCCTCCTTCTCTGGGCAACATTGACACTGACACAAGCAACCATTATTTATGGCCAGAACAGAGGGATTATGGCGTAATCATGGCTACCCTTTCCAGCTAAGGAGCCTATGTCACCCCCTACACCAGCAAAGATCACCTATATAAGGGGAAGTCTCCCCACTAATACAAGGTAACTGAATCATCCTTTACTCACACTCACTATATACTCCCACTAACTTAAGCGTCAGAGTGCCTTCTGCAGGTACCCCCGCCGCGCGCCACCAGCCCAAGTCACTGTCTCTGAGCACCCTCGCCGTCTCCAGCCACCCAAGACACTTCGTCCGAATACCTCGAACCATCCCCTCGATCTCGGCCACGATCAGTTTTAAGCCAGAGAATCAACTTTGGCAACAATTTGAAGAGGAAAAAAGGTGGTGGTGGGAAAATCAACTTTGGATGAACAAGCTGTCAATTGTTTTCACTATCAATTGTTTTCGCTTTTAATTCATTATACGATCAAGTCATGGATGAAGCTAGACCCCAAGAGTCTGACATTGGAAATAGAAACAACAAGAAAATATCACGTCGGATATCAAATAATTTCTTTCCCATCCTGGCTTCACCTATAGAATATCTTGCTTCCACTCATTTTAGTTCTTTGTAGCTGCTTCTAATTAAAGACAATGGCAGCAACTAGGGCTCCCATCTTGAGGTTGAAGAAAACCCTATATTCATGTGTCACACTAAATAAATAATAATAATAATTTATTCTCTTATTTACTTGAAAAGCCTACAATTTTTGCTAATTTTTATCTTATAAAAATAAATAGTTTAATTTTTTTGAGAAATTATAAATATTAATACCAAAAAAAATAAATATTTAGCTTTTAAAACTAAATAAATATTTTTATTTATTTATTATAAAAACACTGTAGTATATTTTATGAAATATATAAGAAGAATAAAAATATAATATGAAATTTAAAAATTTAAAGCACTTATTAAAAACAAAACCCTTTACAATTCTGATAATAGTAATTATTTAATTTTGGTTATTATATCATAATTAAATCCTTTTCAATATTAAATTTATCTAAAAATAACTTGCATATTTTTCTAAATTATTGTAACCAAAAACCTTTTTGTTAAATTATAGTCAAATGACAAAAATCCTTTATTTGATGTTGATTAATTGTTTCCTATTATTCTTTTTATTTTCCAATGACAATAAAATAAAAATACGGATCAAATATTTAAGTTACAGGTTAAAATTTACAAGAAAATTCTTCATAACAATTAATTTATAGAGTAAAACCAAATCAAACGGGAATGCAACTTTACAAGAAAACTTACTAATAATTTAGCCATAGGGTGAAAGTAAATCACACATGATTAAAAATTTTAAATAAAAATAATTTAATATTTAATTTACTCAAAGAATGGTATTAAAATAAAGTATAAATATTAAAATTTGTGTTAATCATATATTATATGAAAATTTATTATTATTTAAATGATAATGTAAGAAAATATCATATGGAAATGAATATTTTATATGACAAGGTCTCGGGTTCGAGTCTTTTGGGTGGAAAAATCCCCGCTGGGAGAGCTAGCCAGGATTGCCTCCCGTGGAGGATACTTGTGGTTAAACAAAAAAAGTGCACTTTTTTTATAAGTGGGAAAAGAAATTAAAAATACACTTTAATTGAACTTTTTAATATAAATTGACTTGATTGTAAATGTTACTTTTATTTTGTTGTTTTTAGTTGTAAAAATATATTAAAAATAATTCATAAAAATTATTGAATTTTAAATTGAATTGTGTATTTATCTATATAATTTTTTAATATTTTTTAAAATATTTGTTTAAATATCACATGAGAATAGATCTTTATAATAAATTTATTAATATTTAATTGCTAATTTTGTATATAGATTTCAAGAGTTAGATATAATTTGCTCCATGATGAAATTTTTTCACAAATTATATATTTTAATATTTAATTTTAAATTATAGTGGGTAAATAGACTTATAACACATAGAAATAATTTTTTTTAAGAAAAACACATTAATATCTAAATCATAATTGTACATTTGTATTGAGATATAGTAATTTAAGAGTTCAAGTATAACACACGAGGATGACCATTCTATATGAAAATAATGGCATTCAACTTATCATAATTCAGATAAATATCTATATTTTTTAAGCAAGATTTTTATCAAAAAACAGGAAATTTTTTTATCCTAAGAATATTAAACTTTGTGTTGATTATATTTACTTAAAATTTTATTACCATTTTAATTATAATGTAAAAAAATATCATCTAGGATTAAACAATATACATTAAAGTTATTAATATCTAAATTAAAAGTATGCATTAATTGAATATTTTAGTATAAATTTTTATCAATCGTAAATATTTTACTTATACTTTGTTGTGTTTAGCTGTAAAAATATTAAAAAAAACACTAATTAATAAAAATGAATAAATTTTTAGAATTGAATTGTGTTTATATCCATATAAATTTCCTTTTAAATTTTTATACATCATAAGGGAATAGATCTTTAAATTTTGAGTTTATTTGAATTTATTTATTATATTAATATATAGATTACAATAAGTAAATATAATTCACCCTAATTAAGAAATAATCCCTAATTAAGAAATAATGTTGAAAAAAATGTTTACTTTTTGTGTATAATTTATGTAATCAATATTGTAAGTACTTATGACATATTTCACACGTGTTATTACATTTTTTTATCATAACTTATTTTATATTTTATATTTTTACATTATTTCTTATCATTTTCATGCTCACTTCTTTTTTATGTTTTATTTTACAATCATGTTAATCATATTTTTTATTCTTTTTAGGTCATTCAATAAACATACTTTTTGTGCATTATAAGAATTATAATTTATTTACGCATTATGTAATTAGAGGAGAGATCAAATTACACCAGTGTAAGATATACCAAGTATTATACTGTCGAATAACTTTTTAACAGATCATTATATTAAGTAATCCACCGTTGGATTCAAAGTTACTATCATATAGATTATACATATAAAATTTTACATTAATCCGAAATTATTTGATATGTCGTTGAGATATCTCAAACTTAACGTTATATATACATTTGAAATATATGAAAAACCCGACCATTTGATTATCAAGTTATTAGTGTCAAAATTTTATGAAATTTGACAAATATAATCATGATGATGAATAAACATAATTCAACGGTTGAATTACTAAAAGATACATTTGATTTGTAGTTATTAGCGGTGTAATTCTTAGTGTTATAACTTACACCGGTGTAAGTTGAACCCTTCTCATGTAATTAATATTGTAAATAATTATTATGACATATATTTTGCATATGTGATTACATTATTTTTTAAATTATCATTTTATTATTTATATTTTGTCCCTCAAAATTAAATGCCCCGTGCACTCACGGGTCAACACACTAGTTTTTAAAAAACAAAGGATAAAAAAAATATATTGCAAGAACTAAAATAAAAAACACGCATTAAAGAAAGGAGCAGAATCATATTTATTATAAAGGTAAAGTGAATTTTTAGTAAATTATAAAAATATCAAATAATCAACATAACTCAAACTATACATTAAAATAAATTTGCAATTTTCGTACATCATATGTTAAATAATTATATTGACAATATTGAAAAGATTATATTTTCAATTTCTAAAAGTTTAAATTGATATTAATTAATTTGATTTCTTCAAAATGATGATGGACTATTTATTATTATCATTTTTAAATTATTTTATTTTGATTTTTTATAACTTTTTTATTTTATTGCTCTAAAGTGACTCTCTAAAGTAAGAGATGCAGTAATTAGGTTAAATAAATGATATGTTATTATTTTCATATTTATTAACTTTTTTACTTATTATAATCAGTTTTATATTATAAATATTTTCTAATCGAATCCTTAACTTTTGTTATTCAGAGTACGTTATACTTACTAATTGAACTAAGGGAAAGTTTTTTTCCGCACCCAAATAGTAATCCACCCACGCCACACCCGTAATTTTTTTTTTATTTTTTTTGTTGACCAAAATTTTTTTTTGTGTGAACAGTAACATGTTTTGTATAAAAAATCTTAATTTTTTTTGAAAAAAATATTCTATCTATAATTAACCATATTGACAACATAGATAACCACCAAATTATATAGCATTAACCATAATTACAAGTGAGGCAAAAAGGTGGTTAAGTGTGAGTTAGTAGATAAAAATGGTTAAATGTGAGATAATATGTGGGTAAATGAGTTGCTTAAGTGGTTAACATTTAATTACTTCGAATAATTATAAGTGAGACAAAAGGTGGTTAATTGTGTGTTAATACGTAGTTAAATAATTTGCTCAAGTGGTTAATATTAATATAAGTTCAGATAACTTCAAATGACAAACCTTTAACTTTGTTTTCAAGTGAAGAGGTGGTTAATACAATATAAGTTGGCGTTTAACTGTGTTATTAATCTGGTGAATAATTTGTTTTTAAGTGAACATGTGGTTAATACTTTATAAGTTGGTGGTTAATTGTGTTATTAATCTGGTTAATGGTTAATATCATATAAGTTAGTGGTTAACTGTGTTATTAATCCAGTGAATAATTTGTTTTCAAGTAAACATATGGTTAATACCATATGAGTCGGTGGTTAACGGTGTTATTAAACTGGTTAATAATTATAACTGAGGCAAAAAGTGGTTAACTGTAAGTTATTATGTGGTTAAATAAGTTGCTCAAGTGGTTAATATTGATATAAGTTCAGATAACTGTTCAAAATGACAAACCTTTAACTCTGTTTTCAAGTGAACAGGTGGTATGGTGGTTAACTATGTTATTAATCTGGTTAACCGTCAATAATTTTTTTTAAAAAAGTAGATACTGTTCACATTAAAAAAAAGTACTGTTCAAGCATGTGGTTAATACCATTTAAATTGATAGTTAACTAGGTTATTAATCTGGTTAACCAGAAATAATTTTTTTTAGGAAAAAAATTACTGTTCACATGTAAAAAAAAAAAAAAGAAAAAGAAAAAGTGAGGTGGGTGCCGGGTGTTTACTGCTTGGGTGTCTAAAAATCGGAATTGACTAACTAAACACATTAACTTAAGAGAGTAATTTTAATGCATAATTTTAATAATTTCAAAATTAATTTCTTTAGAAAAATTTAAATGTTAAGTTTTTAAACAAACATTTTTTTTAAAAAAATTGTAAATAGGTTTCAATAATTTTTTTAATTATTAAATTAAAGTAATGCGTACATTTAACTAATCATTACTAGCGTAGTGTTGAACCCAAGCACATGCACTCTTCAAAAACATCCTTCAGTCAAACCACAAGTTCTAAAACATGTATCGCATGAAGAAACCTTTCAAGAGTGATGAAACCATATTAAAAAGAAACTTCCAAGCTTTAAAATAGTTATAATCAATCATCAAAGATCCATTCTATATTATGTTGACTGGTGAGTCAAGTCAAGCTTTAGAAGGAAAAAAGAAGCTTGAGATGATGACTTTGAGCCATTAGAAGCAATAATTGATGACGAGAAGGCAGAATATGAGCAACCAAACATCTGTAATCATTCAAGAAACATTCTCAAATTAATGTTGATGTAAACAAAGTAAACAAACGATGCCCATGATAGATAAACCATGATCCAAAGTTGGATTAAAATTAAGGCAGTAGGCAACCATTCAAAATATTTGGGTCTCCCTACCTTAGTGGGAAGATAAAAAACCCAAATATTTGAATTTGTGAGGGACCATGTCTGGAAAAAAAAACTCAAAGGATGGAAGGAGACAATGTTACCCACTGCTGGAAGAGAGGTTATTATTAAATCTGTAGCACAAGCCATCCTAGGCTACATAATGGGGTGTTTCTTGCTACCATTGGGTTTATGTGATGATATAGAAATATGTAAATTCTGGTGGGGGACCAAGGAGAGGAAGAAAAAACTAACTACACTAGATGTCTTGGGAAAAATTATGTGCTCCAAAGAAAACCGGGGGAATGGGATTCAGAAACTTTCATGCATTCAACTTGGCACTCTTAGCCAAGTTTTAGCTGGCGAAGTATCCATTCCTCACTGCTATGGTCAAAGTGATAACCAGAGCTACCAACCAAGCCTTGCAATTTTCGGAACCAATCGAAGAAATGAGTTTAAGCATCCGGCTACTCACCACACCCCTGATAGATCATGGCTGCCCCCTGCGAGAGAAAGTTATAAGTTAAATACCGATGTAGCCAAAATGCATGACTCACTATGGGGAGCAAGTGCAATCGTCCGAGATTGGGAAGGCAATGCGTTTGGGTCTGCAGTTCTCCTTAGAGATGGGTTTCTTGTCACTTGAAGCTGAGTCAGATTGTTTAGTCCTTATCAAAGCACTCAATAATGCATCACGTGGTCCCTCATCATTTGATAGGATTATAATAGACTGCATTTCTTTCATTCAACAATTTTTATCTTTTAAATCTTTTCATTCAATAAGGGCTGGCAATAATGCGTCCCATATACTATAGACTGTATTTGGGTTGATTGTATTTCTTTAGCAGTGTCTCTGGATGTTCCTCAGAGCACTGTTTTCAATGGATAACTTAGCTTTTCTGTAAAAAAAAAGGAGCAAACAAACGATGACCAACAAATTAGAAGAATGATTAAAAGCATTAAATCAAATTTTGCACATATTTATCTTCTTTAGAAGCATTGAAAGCTATAAATATTCATCAGAAGATAACCCTAGTTGGCTAGTCCATAAATTCCTGAAAACTATAATCCTTAAACTTTTTCAAGTCAATAAACATTCAAAAAAGTCTTTAGAAGGAGGAGTTTGCCAAGAAATCAGAAGCTTTGCACAAACAACCAAGTTGCTCAAAGTTCATTAAATGAAGAAAGAGAAAGTCATGCTGTCATGAAAGCCACACTTCAACAAAAGGAAGGATAGTCTTTGACCATCCTCCAACAGCCAAAAAATGACTAGTTTGAATTGAATCTTTAAAAAAAAAAAACTCATTGATGGCTGCAAAACAACAAGAGAGAAGAGCCCAAGTGCAATAGTGATGAGAAATTACATTCTCTGCATTTTAAAATCACTCTCTCTTAGAGACCGTTCTAGAAATACATATTACTGTTTCTAAACCCATATAAATGTGTTGTTAGCTCTATATTGTAAAGGTATCATTTGTGAAGAGGTCGTTCATCTCCTAATCTAACTAGTGTTGAATAAGAAGCACCCAAGCTGTTTAGTGAGGATTAATATTGGATGAGCAGTTGTAGAGCTATTGTTAAACCTGAAGAAGGTTTGGATAAAAGAATACTTGGAGTTGTATGTTTGGGGAGGCTTATTTGAAAGAAAACCTGGTGTAAATAAGCTTGCTTGGTAATGGAAAAGCCGACTGAGGTAGGACGGGATGTAGCCCAAAGAATTGGTGGGTGAACAAGTATAACATTAACACTTTCATGCAACATATTAAGTGACTGTTTGGGGTGGCTTATTTTGGGTTTTACTTCTCCTTATAAGCAAAAGCTAGGCCAAACAACACTTTTAAAAAGCTCTAAAATATTAAAAGCAATTTTTTTTATAGAGGAAATAAGAGCTTATCAGAAAGCTAAATATTTTAGCTTGTGCGGAGCTTATTCTAAAGTACTCTGCTTTCGATTCTCAAGGCACGGTATTCTTAATCATTTTTTATTTTATTTCATTATCAGATTTTTTTTTGTCTCCAATTTGCCAATATGCTTCTAGAGCCGCATGTCTTTTATCTTTTATATCTTTTTAATGCTTAGTTGAGACTTGGAAGGCAATTATAACTTATGAATGATATATATGACTTTATATTTTGGTGTACGGATGATACTACTATAATTTAATGAGTTCTTAATAATTTTATAAAATTTTTTAGGGAATCAAAAGTGGATGATATTATTAAATTTTATTTATTTAATTTTATTTTTTAAAAAATTTCATTAATTTCCAGTATTAAATTTTATAAATACATACCCTTTTATCAGGGCCGGCCTAACAATTGTTTTAGGCCTTCCCTGTTACAAGGCCTCAAATATATATATATATATATATATATATATACTAAAATTAAAATTAAGGGTAAAATATGTTTCTAGCTTTTGTAAAATTAAATAAATTTGATTTTGATTCTCATAATTTAAAATTGGCGTGTTGAGTTTCTCTCTTTTAAATCACTCCAAATTAGTTTTTATCAAGTGTGTTTTTAGTCTCCAGTATTTCTTATCAAGTGTATTTTTAGTTCCTAGCGAGAGAGGTGCTAAGGATTAATTTGGGATTATTTTAAGAAAGGAGAAACTCAACACATTGGTTTTAAATTATGAGAACCAAGCCCAAATATACTTAAATTTATAAGGAATAAAAACATATTTTACCCAAAATTTAGTAAAATATTTATATTAAATATAAAAATATTACTAATTATTAGTTAATAAATAATAATTAAAATATTTTTTTCTTATAAAAAATAAGAATTTTAATTCAATATAAGTTTCTTTTCTTAAAAATAAACTCATATTTTTTTAAAAAAAATGTCATTTTTGGTCTTTTATCTCTTAGAATTAGGTCTTCATCTTATAATCTACTTTAGGACTTACATATGTGTTGAGTTGGTCCCGTGACTTTTATCATAATTTTATATAAGATAGTTTTTAAAAAATTAGAGTTTTTATAAATATTTTATTATTTTCTTTATAATATTGTTGTTTGTGAATTATTATTTATATAATTAAAAATATAAAAAATTCTAATTGATATATTTTTTATATAATTATTTAATTAAAAATATTTAGAATTTTATATCTAGATACTCTTTAATTTTTAACAAAATGCATTTTTATAAAAAAATATTTTATCAAACAGTTTAAATTTAAAAGAAGTTTTTAAGTTAAAAATACCAAACAACTTTTATTTTATTTTTTAAAGTTTTTATTTATAGCTTTAGTTTTAAAGTAACTTATAAGTCAGAGGAAAGCTAGGCAAACGAACCCTTAAATATGAAAAAAAAAGGTACCTCTTAATATGTTTGTGTGCGCGCATACTTATTAGTTACCATTTATATAAGGTTTTTGGAAAGTTTCACATACTTTCAACTTGTTTTAATTCTTTAGATGCAAGCTGAAAGTATTCCGTTTTCACCATTCTTGCTTTTGAACATAACAAGAGTGATTATTCTTTGTTATAATCATTGTATTCTATTTAATTTTCTGCACATTCCTTGACTTGCTTGCTCCCCCTTGGATTTTTATCTTAACTTGCTTAAAAACAAAAATTGAAAGTGTTGTCTCAATAAATAAGATTTACTAAAAATAATAATATTGGTAAGCGTTGCAGCAGTGATTGACCCTATGACCTGAGCACGCTGCAAAATAGGTATGACCACTAAACCACAACTATTGTTCAGTATATATGTGGTTACTTTTATATATATTGTTTTTATCATCAACCATGAAAGTTTGAGAAAGCAATGCATCATAGGCTTTTTTGTTGTATCATGGTCCTAACTATACGTAAATTAGTGTGCCACGTAACTTATAACTTTACACTAAGCTCCTTGCTTTCCCTTCTTCCTTTTTGTCTTTCTCTCTGTGTGTTCCTCTCTCTAAAAGGTGAAGAATGGTGTGAGAGAAATGAGGGTTAAAGCCCTAACTAAAGCTACTTAAAAACTGGTCTCGTGCATTCTCGCTCAAGCGAGAGGCTCATCGCTTGAACGAGAATACTCCAGAGAACACTGATAGAAATACAGAATTGGGCTTGGAAAGGCCCAAGAGAAACACCAAGAAACCCTCTTGGATGAAGAATTTTGTTTGATTATTGGGCTGGATGCATTATAATTTTGTTTATTTGTAATTTCCCTAAGTTGGCTGTTTGGGCTAGTTGTTCTATTTGGGGCCATGAACCTTATGTTTTATCTGATGCTCTCTTTGAGGTCAGAATTAAGAAGAATCATTTTATCATTTTCCTTCTTAGCTCTACGTAGTCTCTCTCTGAACCCTAATTCCCCTTTTTAGCAATTCCCCTTGATAACATCAGTCTATCAATCGGTGCTTTCATTTTCTTACTCCATGCCTCCTAAACCCCAAAACAGGGAGATGGATGACCTCATTCATTCTATTATTGAGAAACTGAGTGCTCTACAAACCCAAATGGAGAATCAACAGGACTTGCAGACTGCAAGGCACCTGCGCCTCCAAGAGACCATGGATACTCGCCATGACAACTTGCAAACTATCATGGATGGTTTACTACAACAGGTAGCTCATATCACCCTTCCACCTCACCCTTCCACTTCTCAGGTAACTACTCTTGCTATTCAGAGTCCCCACATAAACCCTAACCCTAGCACAAATTCTTCCCAAACTTTCCCACCTGGTTTTTCACCTACCCCACCCCCACCAACAAACCCCAATCCAGCTATACGCTTTCCTAAGCTGGAACTTGCTCCTTTTGATGGGTTTGAGCCCCTTGACTGGCTCTTTCAAGCTGACCAATTTTTTCAATTTTATCAAATCCCCATAGAACATAGATTGCCCATGGTCGCATTTTATATGACAGGGGATGCTTTGGCCCGGTTCAAATGGATGTACTAGAACAACCAACTTTCGGATTGGTTCACATTTACAAGAGCCCTTGAATTACGATTTGGCCCATCCACTTATGAAAATCACCAGGCTGAATTGTTTAAGCTCCGACAGTATGGTACAATTGTTGATTATCAAAAATCTTTTGAAAAATTGTGTAACAGAGTCTTTGGGCTAACACTAGAAGTTATATTGAATTGTTTTATTTCTGGACTTCTTCCAGAAATTAGACGTGAATTGGCCATATTGCAACCTTATTCCATTACCCAGGCTATTGGTCTTGCTAAACTTATTGAAGCCAAACTCAAAGATTCTAGACCTCGCCAACCTCGCCCAAACCCTCTACCATTTCCACCTATTTCCCCTTCTACCTCCCGACCTACACCACCACCCCAGACCCAAAATGTTGCATTACCTATCAAACGACTCACCCCTACCCAAATGCAAGAAAGAAGAGCCCAGGGATTATGTTACAATTGTGATGAGAAATTCCACCCAGGGCACAAATTCTCTCGAAATCGTTTCTTATTACTATTGGTGGATGAAAGCGACATTAATGATTCTGAGCAGACATATGAATTGATTGAGCAGCCCAATGATTCTGATGCAATTTTTTTCCAACTATCACCACAAGCTCTCACTGGGGACACCTCACCGGAAACCTTAAGATTTAAAGGGTTTATTGTTGGGCTTCCAGTTATGGTTCTGGTGGATACAGGTAGTAATCACAACATCCTACAACCTAGGATTGCTGCTCATTTACAACTACAAACCTCCTCAGCTCCTAGATTTTCTGTTATGGTGGGCAATGGCGCACGAATACACTACGCAGGCTTATGTCCAAATGTCCCTATCACCCTCCAAAACCATTGTTTCTCTATCCCATTTTATCTCCTACTTATTGAAGGTGCTGATGTAGTCCAAGGTATGGAATGGTTGCGTACCCTCGGCCCAATACTTGCTGATTTATCAATTCCCAACATCTCATTCACTCACCAGAATTCCCTCATCACCCTCACTGGTGACCAGCCCACCCTACCCACTCCCTCAACTTACCACCAACTTTGCCACCTCCTACATACAGATTCCATTGCATCTCTCCACCTACTTTCCTTCCAACTTATCGAACCCACCCCCACAATTCATTCCTATGAGTCCCAACCTTTTCCCCCTCCTTCTCTTCAACCAGAGATTCAAACCCTACTGCACTCCTACTCCACCATCTTTCAAAATCCCCAAGGCTTACCTCCACCTAGACCACATGGCCATCATATTCCACTTATACCAAACACTTCTCCCATCAATGTGAAACCATACTGCTACCCCCCACTCTCAAAAGGAGGCCATGGCCTCCATTATCCAGGATATGTTGAAAGAAGGAATTATCATTCCTAGCACAAGCCCATTTTCCTCATATGTCTTATTGGTTAAGAAAAAGGATGGTACCTGGAGATTCTGTGTGGACTACCGTGCCCTTAATGCGGTTACCATCAAAGACAGGTTTCCAATACCCACCATTGATAAATTGCTAGATGAACTTGGGTCAGCTACTATCTTTTCAAAGATAGATCTTCATTCTGGTTACCACCAAATTCGCATAGCACCAAAAGACACTCACAAAACAACATTCAGAACCTGTGATGGGCACTACGAGTTCCTCGTTATGCAATTTGGGCTCACTAACGCCCCATCAACACTCCAGTATGCAATGAATGATCTTTTGCGTCCCTACTTGCGTCAATTTGTGTTGCTATTTTTTGATGATATCCTCATTTACAACAATTCCTATTCAGATCACTTATTTCATTTATGCACAATTTTAGAGTTGCTTGCTACTAATCAATTTGTGGCTAAATTGTCTAAGTGTGCCTTTGTTGTTAATTCTATTACCTACTTGGGGCATATCATATCAGCTACTAGTGTTGCACCAGATCCAGAAAAGGTTCAAGCCATTGTTGAGTGGTCGGAACCACGTTCACTCACGGCGCTCAGGGGTTTCTTAGGACTCACCGGCTTTTATAGACGATTTGTTCGTCACTACGCCTCTCTCGCCGCTCCTCTCACAGATTTACTGCGTTCCACTAAATTCATTTGGAGTACAGAAGCCATGCAGGCCTTTACAGAGCTTAAAAACAAAATGACTACTATGCCTGTTCTAGCGCTTCCAGACTTCTCTAAGTTGTTTGTAATTGAGACAAATGCTTCTTTTATTGCCATTGGTGCGGTTTTATCTCAGGAGGGCCATCCCTTGGCTTTCTTTAGCAAGAAAATGTGCCCCCTCATGCAAGCAGCCTATGTTTACATCCGAGAGTTGTATGCAGTCACTGAGGCAGTAAAAAAAATGGCGTCAGTACCTTATTGGGACACATTTCCATATTTACACTGATCAGAAGTGTTTGAAAAGTTTATTGTCCCAGACATTTCAGACCCCAAAACAACAAAATTGGGCTACAAAATTGCAAGGTTTTAGTTTTGAAATTTTCTAAAAACCTGGCAGCTCCAACAAAGTGGTTGATGCACTCTCTAGATGCCACAAAGACGACCCCATTCTTCTCTCAGCATTGTCATCCCCAGTTCCATCCCTTATCCAGAGACTTCAGAGTTACTACACCACAGATGACAAAGGGAAAGAACTAGTTCAGAAATGTATGAAGGAGGAGAATATGCAACAAACATTTCGTTTTACTCAGGGGCTACTCTATTTTAGGGAGAGGTTGTATGTACCAGAAATACCAGAACTGCGCCAGGCTTTACTTCGGGAATACCACGCCACCCCAACAGCAGGCCATTCTGGATTGAAGCCCACTCTGGCTCGTATTGCTGGATCCTTTTACTGGCCTGGGCTTTATAGGGACACCAAGGCTTTCGTTCGACATTGCTCCGTTTGTCAGCATAACAAATATGTTCCAAAAAAACAGGGGTTATTACAACCATTACCTTCTCCAAAACAAGTATGGGAAGAACTGACGATGGATTTTATAACTCACCTTCTGAACTCCTTTGGTCACACAGTGATCTGGGTGATATGTGACCGATTGACAAAATATGTCCATCTTTTGGCTCTCCCAACTAAGTTTTCAGCCTTTGACTTGGCAACACATTTCTCTGTGGAAATATGTCGACTTCATGGCATTCCCAAGTCCATCATCTCGGATCGTGACCCACCATTTCTTAGTTCCTTTTGGAAGGAGCTTTTTCATCCGTAGGGCACCACACTTAAGTACAGCACCGCGTACCATCCGGAGACCGATGGTCAATCTGAAGTCACAAACCGTTATCTGGAGGCATATTTGCGTTGCTTTGCTGGTGATCATTCGCGCCACTGGTACAAATTCCTCCACCTTGCTGAGTTCTGACACAACTCTGCTTTTCATTTCGCCATTGGAATGACCCCCTTCCAAGCATTATATGGCAGATTACCCCCCACAGTCCCTGACTACGTGCCTGGATCCTCCACTGTGGGATCTATAGACTCGGCCCTGCAACAAAGAACTCAGATTATCGCTGCTCTGAGAGAAAATCTAAAAAGAACAAGGCAGAGAATGGAAGCTTAGGCAAATAAACACAGAGAAGAGTGTACCTTTGCCCCTGGTGATTGGGTTCTTCTACGCCTACAACCCTACCGTCAGCATATAGTGGCCCGTCGTATCTCCCATAAGTTGTCCAAACGTTTCTATGGCCCATTTGTCGTTCGCCGCCGCATAGGCACAGTGGCCTACGAATTGGAGCTTCCACCAGGGTCTAAAACACATCCAATATTCCATGTCTCTCTGCTACGACGTTACTTTGGTAATGACCCTGAGACTCACTTCCAACCCCTTCCCCCAGAGCTGACTGGGTGTATTTTAGAGGAAGCCCTAGCAAGGGATTCTGTTTCTCTCAACCCCAACCCACACGAAGTGCAAAATGAAATTGAAGGCACTTCACATTCAGATAAACAACCTCTCTCCAATTCCCCAGATCCCATCTCACCGTTGGTTCAAATTCACAACAAATCTGGGTCGTCCACGTCGCCCCATGCACCCAGACAGCAATCCACTAATTTTGTTGACCCAAACAGTCATGTATCAGGAAAATCAGTCCACGGAGAGTTTTCTGGAGCGTTGGATGAAGAAACGGAAGCATCAGGGCCGTTGATGGAGAAAACACATGACAACTTGCTTGGAGAAGAGAAAAGGTGTCCCAGCTTGCGTGGAGGAGTCTCCAACAATCATACCGGTCAACGCACGGGCAACAACGCGCTTCCTGAGCCACACGATGAGCTAACGGTGCAACAATCTGGATCGTCCATGCGTCCTGCAGCTTTTCCAGCTTGCAAGGCACACGCATCAGCTTTTGCGACCTCCCAAGTCCGCAACGCACCGTTGGATGGGGATCCACTTTTTCCTGCGCAATCTGAGCCACACACGGAAAGCACAATCCGTGTCATTGCCCTTCCTTCTCCCAAGGATGCGCCCAAGCCATTGCATCATGGCTCTTCTACCAAGCACAAATCCCAGCCACCCCATGGAGACACAATCCGCGTGATCGACCAAGACTCAGCAAACCTTGTGGATAAGGTTTTCGAAAAAGGGGGCGGTATTGATAGAAATACAGAATTGGGCTTGGAAAGGCCCAAGAGAAACACCAAGAAACCCTCATGGATGAAGAATTTTGTTTGATTATTGGGTTGGATGCATTATAATCTTTTTTATTTGTAATTTCCCTAAGTTGGTTGTTTGGGCTAGTTGTTCTATTTGGGGCCCATGAACCTTATGTTTTATCTGATGCTTTCTTTGAGGTCAGAATTAAGAAGAATCATTTTATCATTTTCCTTCTTAGCTCTACGTAGTCTCTCTCTGAACCCTAATTCCCCTTGATAGCAACAGTCTATCAAACACCCCCTCTCTGGATGATTCTCGCTCAAGCGGAAATCCTCCAGAGAGCACCCACTATCTGGATTATTCTCGCTTGAGCGAGGCCTTTCTCGCTCGAGCGAAAATCTTCCAGAGAGCCCACTTTCTAACCCGTGCTTCTCGCTTGAGTGAGAGACTCCTCGGTCAAGCGAGAATCAAATTCCAAAATTCCCCACATTTACTGATATTCTCGCCCAAGCGAGTTCTTCTCGCTTGAGCGACAACATCAGAACTTAGAATCCTGATTTCTCACTTTTATGCTTTCCTTTCACAATTCTTCTCGCCCTTTCTTAATCCGTTTATTAAAACCTATTACCCTACTAACCCAGTTTCTATGATCTTAACCTTTTCCTCTCAATGCAATCAACTTTATAAACTTAATCTCATCCATCCCAATCTAATTCCTTCGTTCGAAAGTCTCTACTCTCTTTCCAGTATTCATACCTTGCTGGTCTTTCAACCTCAGGGTGTGATCCCTCCTAAGTTTCATCTACAATTGTGTTGGGCTGAATACCTGGTTTCCCTGTTAAACTCTCCTTAAAACTCATGATTATCAATAACTGCCCTATATCTCCTTTTAATCGAC
Organism: Sesbania bispinosa; assembly: GCA_026901365.1. Lineage (NCBI taxonomy): Eukaryota > Viridiplantae > Streptophyta > Magnoliopsida > Fabales > Fabaceae > Sesbania > Sesbania bispinosa. The sequence goes on along the minus strand of QLOH01000509.1, from coordinate 220,142 downwards.
CTTCAAACCTCTAAGTTCTCATTCTACTTCTAATTTTATTCTCTTGGCAGGAATTACAACCTAATATTTTCACGGTATTCTCTAGATCCTAATTTCTGGAATGTTACACAATGACAAATTGAACCTTTAATATTTTTGTGTTATCCTTCTTCTAATTTTTGTCCTAAAAAAGGAGGGTTTATCTCTTCTTCTATTGACTTGTTATTATGACTGGGTGGCTATAATTGCATAATTGGTGTCGTTGAGCATGGTTAAATTATTGAGCCATTTGAACTTGAAATGCCTTCATTTAGGTACTCATGTAATAACTCGAGTTAAGATTCTTACGTGTTGATTTTAACCTTTTCATAGGTTGCTGCTAAGTGCACAAAGCTTCCTGCCAGTAACTTGAAGGTATTGCAATATTGTATAGTTAGTTAATTATGTGATGTTTAATTATGGTTCCTTTTTTCGAGATTAATGCCAATAAGAGATTTCATAAATTTTTCAAAATCTTTAGCATGTGAGGATAAATTTTTCTTCTCTCTATTTATAGTCATTCTTCTCTTTAATATAATTGATTCTGTTTTTACAAAATTAGATGTGTGTGCAGATGCAAGTGCTGATTTGTACGACTTATTTGTGGATATTAATTAGAAGTTCAGCTTTATCTTTTTAAAAATTAATTAGTGTTTGAGATAGTTCAGCTGCAAATGTTGTGACATTATATGTAGAAGATAAAAGGTTAAAGATTAATGTACAAGATATCAAATGCCAAAAATCTGCATATACTCAACAAGCTTGGGGACGTGATCAATTGCAACGTGTCGAAATTTTAGAATTATACCACTCAATAACTTTTTATAGAATGTGAATTTAATTAATCCAACCGTTGAATCATATTATATTGCCTTTATGATTATGTATATCAAATTTTAGATAATTTGGACATTCATAGATATGTTATCTAACAGTTGACTTTTACTTATATTTTAGGTTAAATTATGTTTTTGGTCCCCTAAAATATCCTGATTTTCCCATTTGGTCCCCCAATTTTTTTCCCAAGTGGTCCCCCAATTTTTTTTCATTCCCATTTGGTCCCTCTGTTAGTGCACCGTTTATTATCTCCGTTAAATGCTTGCGTAGCAGCTTAGGTGGACAAAATAAGCATACATGGCATGCACATGTGTCATCTTATGTGTCCTACATGACTTATATCACCACATTTCATGAAAAAAAACAATTATAGAGTTCATCAATGTGACTCACAAAAAGGCGTCGATTCACCACCTATAGGCTTATTTTATCATGTACGACACATATGCATGCCATGTATGATTATTGTGTCCAGCTAAGTTGTCACGCAAGCATTTAACGGAGATAATAAATGGTGCACTAACAGAGGGACCAAATGGGAATGAAAAAAAAATTTTTGGGACCACTTGGGAAAAAATTGGGGGACCAAATGGGAAAATCGGGATATTTTGGGGGACCAATAACATATTTTAGCCTATATTTTAAAAACACATTATACGTTAAAATTAAGTGATGTGTTGAAGTAGCAATTAATTTTTTATTTGCATGAAATTTTGTAGACTTGATATACTCCATAATAAATATCAATTCAATGGTTGGATTGGTTAATTTCATATTTTACAAAAGTTATTAAATGATGTACCTCTAAAAGTTTGACAGCTTGTATATTTATCTTTGTCCCAACTTATATGAGACCGTTTGGAGTAGGACAATTTACACCTTGTGCAAAAAAAATAAGCAAATTGTTTAGTACAATCACAATAGCTTTATAGTTAAACTATTTAGTGTTATTATTGACATCTTTTCCTTTTTATTTGATGTTTAATTTATGTATGATGTACAATATTATATATTAGCTTCGAAATTGTTCTTTTCCTTTAAATTTGTTTTGTTATTGTATACATTTTTGTGAGCTATATATTTTCAAAGGCCCACCTCGAGCATGGATATTTGAAGACATGCTTGAAAGTTTGATTCAAAATTTACAAAACAAACTTAGTAGTCTATATGTTTATTATTTTCTAACTGATCACCATAATATCTCATCTAAACGTAAAAGGTTGTTTGGTTATTTTTGTTTGTCACTCTTTTGCCAAACTAAATTAGATATTAGTGACCCACCCAAGCGCGCGCACACACATGTCTAATATATTTAACTTTAACAATTTTACATTTATTAATTAGCTGGTTAATTAATTGGCATCACATAGCATAGAATGCCAACTATGCAATAATAATAAGAGAAATGTAAATTGTACATGTTGTTGTGATGGAAAGAGATAGAGAAAAAAGTGTGTTGTATGAGTTGTTGTATGTTTTTATGTTGTATGAATTACTTATCTCTAATAATAAACATTGATCCCATCTGAAAATTGTGATATTTAATATCTTACATGAGTTTCCTCTTGTTACTTATCCATTTCATTTTTTTATTAGAAAAATATTAAATGCTCTTAATTTTTTTAAAAGAAAAATTTAGCAAAATCTATTCTTAAATTTTTTTAACGATTCCTTTCCATTCTATTTCAATTTTTCAACTTCGCAGACACTTCGAGTGCCCACACACCAACTCAAAGTGGTGATTAGGAACACCTTCCCAAGGCATTCGTGGAGAGGTAAGTTGCTTGGGGTGGAAACAAAAGAGAGCCCCTTGGAGGATTGGGACTCTCCATTTTGGCTGGATTGTTCGACCTAAAGGAATAGCTAAAGGAAACTGAAGGGGTCTCTTACATTGGACACCTGTCGACTTGAACAGTGGCAAAGCTAAGCAAGATCAGGTCGAACAGAGCAGTCAATAACAGAATCCACTCCATGAAGAATGAGGTTATGAGATAGTGGTGAAGTTCAACAACTATTTATAGGGGAAGAAGGAAACCCAAAACGTAAAATGCCACTAATTCAGACCAATAACAAAAGGGGTGCATTTATTGCGTTCAAGTGGCCGGTGGTCAAGGAGTTTTCTCTGGACGACAGAAGAGTTTAAGGCACGTGCTTAAAAGGAGATTGAGGAAGAAGTCTTGCGCAAGGTCGAAGCTCACATGTGAAGGACATTTCGAAGAGGTCATGACAAGGTCGAAGTTAGGCAGAAGTAAACTATCACTCGAAGGCGTTGAAGGCTTTTCATCACTTGAAGAGGTTTAAGTTTTAATCCACGTCAGCAACAACAGTTACAAAATAAATGCTGCATAGGCATTAAAGAACGTGGGAACGTGGAGGTTGAGGAAGAGCCTGCATGCCAGTTACATGCAATTCCAAAATGGTTCTAAGGGGTGCCTATAAATAGGAATTAAGAAGACTGACAAAGGATCCGCAAACTGAACACTCAAGCACCCTGAAGCCAGAGCATCCATCCAGAGATCAAGGCACCCAGTTGCACAGAGCAAGTAGGGACTGCAGACCGCCATTTTTATTTGCTTTTATGCTTTTACGTTCTATGTAATTTATTTTTCAAGTGTATGCACTTTGTCAATCTTATTTACTTCAATCAAAAGTATGTCCGTCTTTGGGACACGCCATTAAAGACTTCTTTTCTTCTCTGACTTTCTTAAAATGACACTTAAAGAACCCCTTTTTAGAGGACTCGTATCTCTTCCCAGATTGCTCCTGAGATACATTTGTTTAGACTGAAATCCAGGATAAACAAATTGGCACGCCTGGTGGGATATTTCTTTTAGTGTTGCATGAATTTAAGAAGTGGTAGAAGAACCATGGCAAACAAAAATAGAAATGGCTCAGTAACTCCCCCGGGAAATCCTTCAGCCAATAAAGCCTCCCAGGACAGCCATAATGGCAGTCAGAGTTCCCCAAGTGGAATTGGAAGGCATAGGGAGGATATTGTTGTAGGAACTCTTCCCCAGGCAGAGGACCCAGTGGTCAGCCAAGTCAGACCATACGAACCTTTTAGGGTTGAAGGGCCACCCCCTGGCTTTAATACACAAAGCATGATGGCCACACTAGGAATGCCTCAAATGGTATATACAAACCCTTTAGCAGTTCCTTTTCCTCCTAGGAATACGAGAAATACTTCAAAAATGTGGTCTAATGAGATAGGACCAAATACCTTCACCAACGTAGCCTTACTGTCCATGAGGCAAAAAATGGACGAAAGTAACCATGATATGGTCAACATGTTGACCCATCAAATGGCTACAGTAATCACTCCCCTGGTAGCAACCACTAACTAAAACTACCAAGTGTTAGCAAGGCAAATGTGAAGACTTGCTGATGTGTTTGGGGCTGGACAAGAGACTTTAGGTCTCGAAGAGCCAGAAATGCTTAGGAGAGAGGTTCAACATGAACCTGTTCTGAATAGGTTAGAGGGAGTAGCCCCTATGATTGTGGCTCAAAACCAAGACCCAGATCGAGTGGTAGAGCGAGTAAGGCAAATGAACTTAGGGGGCAACAAAACATAGCCAACCTAGTCGAACAGGTACTTAATAGACATGGTTTTAATTTAGGGTATGCAAACCAACCTTATTTTGTATCTACTTTTCCCCAAGATATTTTACAAGCAGAATTGCCTAGAGGTATGAAAGTACCTAAGTTCTCAAAATTTGCTGGGGAAATAGGTGAGTCAACAATAGAACATGTGGCTAAATACCAAATAGAATGTGGAGATTTGGCCAACAATGAGTTGTTGAGGATGGAATACTTCCCAAGTTCTTTAACCAAGAACGCTTTTACCTGGTTCACAACATTACCCCCTAATTTGATCCATAATTGGGTCCAATTAGAAAGAACGTTCCATGAACAGTTCTTTCGAGGAGAGAGTAAAGTTAGTCTAGTAGAGTTGATGAGCATTAGGAGAATGCCAAATGAAACCATAGAAGACTACCTCAATAGGTTCAGACAATCTAAAGCTAGGTGTTTCACCCCTGTTCCTGAGAATGAATTAGTACAAATGGCTACAGGGGGTCTCGAATTCCATATTTGAAAGAAACTAATCAGCCTTCCAGTTCGAGACATGCCTCAACTTGCAGATAGAGTTAGGCAGATCGAACAGATCAAGGCTAAAAAGGCTAAGTATAAGAAATTTGATCGAATAGGAAGGAGAGACAAGGTAGCCTACATTGATGTTTTAGAAGCCAATAGTGACTTGGTATCGGACTAAGGAACCATCAAAGCAATCAATCAAGTGAGAGGGATACCTTAAATAACTAATATCACTACTAAAGGATTAACTTATACCTAGGGAGACCAACTCCAATTGATTAATTGAGGCGCCAGATATATAAGTATAGGGACTTATGATCTAAGCATGGATTCTAAGATGGATCTTCTAATACTTGAACAATAGGGACAAGGAACTTTGTTCCCTAAGTGCTAATAACTAAGTAGACATAGAACCGAATTAACCCACCATGATAACAACCTTCCAGGTACACTCCACCATCCTAGTTTCCAGATTCACTCACTATCCCCATATTACTGGATTACTCTCTAACTCAACAGAACTGACTATGAGGTCATCGTCAAGTAACACTACCTGTCTAAAACCAAAAATGAATATCATTATTACACATAAGGAGTTGAACCATAAGGGAAGTTTTGGGGTAAACAAGGTGGACATTGAGTTATGGTTACTAATCTTAGATCTTCTCTATTTGCTCATTGAAATCTGAATTCTATCGTGTTCCTTAATAATTCCAAAAATCATGATCTCGATTCATCTAATGTAGTCTCCCTCCTTCACTCTCTATGCAAGTCCCTTATGGATCATGATTCACCGTAGCTACTAATCCAAAAACTTCAGGCATAGTTACTCTTCAAATCCAAAATCAAAGACTCTAAACCAATAACAATCTTTCCACGAGTTCCACACATTTCTTTCACCATCTACCTAAACACGAAATTCCCAGTCCGTCCAATCCTAAATTACAAGATCATTCAATTCATACCTAAGATATTGACAATCATTCACATACATACATTATATTCATCTTACTACATCATCCATAGGAAATCAATTGCAAAACCCAAGGTCACACGACATTACTTATCATGTGTTTCACTCATGTAGGTTCTTCTAAATGGGACTTATGTTTGCTAGACTCTAGCTATGACAGTCTATAAGGTGCCCTAGGAAAGTGTCTGATCCTAGGGAATAAGCCTATGAACTCCTTCCTCCCTATCAGGGGTAGGCACTAACCTTGTTAGGGATACATCCTAAATCCCTGACAAGGCAACTCTATTCAAGTCACTAAATACAATCCCGCATACAATGCGCAAAATATAGGGGTGATCAGTCCCTATAAGGTGGACAAGGTACTTTAGGATTATAGGAAGTCACTAGCAACTAACCTAACCACAGTCCAATTGGATCGAACTGTTCTGATACCATGATGTAACGTCCTAATTCCCAGAATTTAGAAATTATGCTCGTTGGAAGCATAAGTCCCAAATTGAGGAAATTATTTTTCACGACATTAACAATATCCATGACTAAGCTACAAGCATGCTTAACTAAATCCAATGTTTATTTAAATATGACCTGTGGGTTTTTACATACAATCATATCAAGGATTATACAATACATGTGCCTCAACAAGCGGAAGCATAAGAAACTACACATGTACTAAAAATCCTCCAAAAATAATATACATTTACATCCATCCAATATAATACAATAAAAGAGAGGTCCCAAGGCCAACAATAACTCCTAAGCTGCAGTTGTGCCCTGATCCTCACGATTTGCCTTGGAATCTAAAATGTAAACCCACAAAGGGGTGAGACTAATGCCTCAGTGAGCAGAGTAGTGCATACATATACAACATACAACAAGTGAGACATGGAAAGATAAGAACGACATGTGATATCAATTTTGATCTAGTGATTAGTGATGTCTAAGCATGAAAGTTGACATGATGCATTAATGACATGATGCAATGTTGGACTCCAGTGACCATGATATCTTGAAAATAAGTTTAACATGAACTGCTAACCCGGCAGTAAGGGTCTTATCACTTTCCTGCAGCTAGACTGAGCTCAGACTACAAGGGATATCACCCTTGGGGACATAAAGTCGCCGCCGTTCCTGACGGCCGAAGCCTCATTTTAAAATAATTAACATGATGGTCTTAAAAGGTGTCACTGTGATTAATACTCAAATCCCGACTACGACCACTACCTCTTGGCCCACGCCTGGATTGGAGTATTGACCACTTGAGCTTTTCCACCCCCTAAGGTGGATTATTCTCCAAAGAGAACCTTCCGTGACCGAACCCAAGATCTAGGGACTCAACCTTGGATCCACATGAACATGATCTTGAATTATATTAACATGATGGTCCAAGACCCATGGTGGCTGAAGCCTAACATGATTCTCTTTGCACATGAGTTACCTGAATACTTGAATACATGAATAGTTTTCTTTGAACTTGATCATGATGCATGAAAACATGTTTACTTCATAATGAACATGAATATGGACATGAGCATGAGTGTGAACATGAGCAATTTGATCAATGAATCATAATCTAGACTTCTAATCATGCATTGAAATCTCTTAACAATATTATAAGCATAATCTATTACAGTAAATCCCCTAACCTAGGGTTTTCCATCAATGAGTTTCAATCATTTTCAACTTATTACATGCATCCATCATAATCATAATACCCAATAAGAACAACCAAAAGCTCCCAACCCTAGAAAATCCCAATTTCAAACCCTAAGTGAGGGTCTAACCCCAATCTCTTTCAAATACCCAAAACAACTAAAATCAAATGGTGAAATATCATAAATAAGCACATACAACCTAAAGAAAGGGGGAGGGAGAAGTGGGTTCATGGAGGATTTCATACAAGAGGGAAGTGAAGTGTGTGAGCTCTACTCACCTCTAATGGAGGAAAATAAGAAGAAAGTGGGGAGGAAGATGAAGATCCAAGCTCCAAGAGGTGGTGGAGAAGCCTCCCAATCAAGCTCTCCTTCTTCTCCTAGCTCCCTCTCTCTCTAAAATCGTCCCTCTCTCTCTCTCTCTCCAAAACCCTAAAGGGGAAGAAAAATGAAGAAGAAAGAAGCTGAAACGCGTTTTAAGCGAACCAGGACGCGCTCGCACACTTGAGCGCCCAAAGTCTCTGCCTGGGAGACGTGAGCATCAGGCTTGGGCACTTGAGCGCGCACCAGGGCGCTTGAGCGCCTAAAGTTTATGCCAAAACTCCAAATTTTGCTCTTCTGCGTGCTTGAGCAAGCATCTGTGCGCTTGAGCGCGTAAACTTGCTATTTGGAGGTGCAAATGAGATTGGAATACTATCGTATAGCATATCAAATTGAAGCCCCGGATCTTAGCTTTCTAATGCAAGTGGAATCACCTTAATTAGACACCCTTAACTATAGATATTATCGAATTAATGCACCAAGGTCATTAGGCTTAAAACCCAAAATTAAGCAATAACCTTGGTTGAAGCCTAACGGGGCACACTTTACATTAATCATGTTATAACTCATCAATTTGCTCCAATAAGGCTAACGTTAAGGGTTCTAAGTTCCAATTAGAATATGCTCCTCTAATTCCTTGTTCTTTCCTATAGATCACCTTCCTACCTGGTTCCTTGAATCTACGCCTCTCTTATTCATTCCCACCAATTCCTTTAAGCTTAGTTTCTTCCTCACCTCCTCACCATGCTATCCTTTCCACCATCAAGTGTGACTCCTCCTAAGTTAACTCTACGGTCACTTGGGACTTGGTTTCCCTTCTAACTTTCCCTTAACACTAACTCTCACTAAACCTCTTATCCTTTCTCTTATTTTATCCCCACACCCTTAAGTTCTCATTCCATTCCTAACTTTCCTCTCTTGGTGGAATTCCCCATCTAAGACTTCAACTAGATTCTTCTTAGGTCCAATTTTTGGGATGTTACACTTGGTTCTTATAATCAAATTAGAATGGGAAAAATATGTTTTTTCTCCCTCTAGGTTCGGTCAACTTTGGTCAAAGTCCCTGAAGTTTAAAACCTATGTTTTTTGTCCCTGTAGTTCCAAAACCCCCGTAACTGTGATCCCTGCTGTTAGTATCCTCTGTTAACTTGATGATGTGGCTAACAGAGACTCCACCTTTGCCTGACTTTTGGATCCCAGTTGTGCTGACTCATATAATTAACCCAATTTTTCTATATAACTAATAAAATAACAAAAGTTTATTTAAAATAAAATTAAAACCCCTATTTACCCAAATTGAAACCCTGTCATTCTCGCCGCCTCCATTGCTGTCGTCGACATAGGTTGTTCTATTCCCACTTGAAACAAAGAATGTCTTGACAGAGAATGTTTGAAAGAGCCACATGAAGGAAACGTGCATTTCCTTCTACACCCTCTAGAGAATCTCTTGTAGGTCAGTCATTATAGAAGAGGATCTCCCTGATTTGTATGGTGAAGTTGTGGAGCTCTCTAATGATGAAGACCATGGAAGATATAACTTTCTTCAGGGAGCAGATTCCCCTGCCTCTTTGAACCCTCTTTTCCATTACAGCTTTTTGTTGATGATTCTGAGTGAAGAGGGAAGGTCCACGTTGTTCACTTTCCACTCAATATATATTCGCCAAAATAATCTCATCTCCGACACTGGTCCAAGGTGGCTCAAACTGTGGTGTGAAATTCACCATCGGAGAAGAAGCCTCTTTCGTTGCTGCAATTCAAAGGTAAACCCTCTGAATTCATCGCATTGGTGTTGTTGTCATCAGAAATCTGAAACCCGGGTGCTAAATCTTCGATCTTCTTAGAAAATTCTTCATCGGAGAAAGACTCAAGCTTGCACTACAGGTCCTTCTTTCCTGTTGATTTGAGGAAGAAAAAGGAAGTGGAATTTCTGAGACTTGCACTAAGGAACTTGTCTGTTGGGGAGTACACTGCTAAGTTTGAAGAGCTTAAGTGTTCTAAGTTTGAGAGTGGCTTGAGGTCGGATATCAAGCAAGCTATTGGGTATAAAAAAATCACTGATTTTGCTACTATGGTTAACATGTGTCAGATCTTTGAGACTGACAATAAGGTGAGGCAGGCTTAACGGAAGAATTCTGGGTTGTAGAGGAACAAGCCGAAGGTTACTCAGGAAAGAAGGAGTCCTTACTTTTTTCCCAGGATTCATGGCTCATCTTATGGAGATTTTCGAAGAACTCAACTTGTGAACTCCGGTGGAGTAGGTCAAGCTAGCAACAACAAGAACAACAACCTTCCTACTTGCTTCAATTGTGGAAAGAATCATCTGGTGAGGGATATACCCTCAGCTTAAAACTAATGATGGGTATACTTGCTACAATTAATTGTTGGAAGCCTGGTCATCTGAGAAAGGACTTCCCAATGATGAAATGTAATGGAGGTAATGTTGCTAACACTCTTGTTTCGAATCTGAATGCATAAACTGGTAGACCTAGAACCAGAGGAAGGGCATGACTGAGCCAAAGCTGCTCAATCTTAGGATATGATCCAAGGTAAGTGCTTCATAAGTGGAATTCCTTTAGTTGTATTATACGATTCGGGTGCGATACATTCTTTCATATCTCATGATTGTGTGAAATGACTGAAATTACCTGTTACTTCTTTACCTTATGGCTTGATTGTTTCTACTCCTATTACTGAACCTGTTATTACTTCTTTCATGTCTCATGATCTCGTGTTACTAACATTACTTATTTTTATAGAGTTGTGTTGGATTATTCTCTTATAATGCTCTTTTTGTGTATGGAGCTAGAAATTATTTTCATCATCCATTTCGGCTAGTCTAATGTCCAACTTTCCTATTAGGATAGGGAGGCAAGTTTATGTGTATTTTTTTGTCCTGTACTTACAACGAGAATGTAGCTTCTTTATTAGAAATGAGCAAAAATGTGGTTGAGGTTGAGGATTTTGTTGCTCTCTTTTGTATCTGTGTCTAGGCCTTGGACTTTTCTTTGTGTTATTTAAGCTTTTAAAGCATTGGGCGAAAAAATATTTGAATAAATTAAAGAATTGAAAAACACCTTTTGCGTGTGGTGCACATGATGGCATGCACAAATGAAATGTGAATTGATGTTTACGTGAATGAATAGGAAAACATGCCAATGAACTGTTAAACATAGTGAACCATGTTGACGTGAATGAATTAAAAATTAAAAATATGGAAAATATGATATGCACACAGATAGAGACAAACGGTGGGACCTCGTGACAAGTAAGTCATTTGTCACTTCAATATGTAATAGGTTGGGAAATGTTTTATTAAGGATGGCACCCGCCCGGCGCAGGGTGGGGAGTACCTCCCCACTTCCCGTCCCCACCTCTGAATTATCTCCCTATCCATTCCCCACATCGGGGGAATATTTTCCCCCATTCTCATTCACCATATCCCCACAAGTTCCCATAGGGATCCCCATAGCTAGGTTAATTATTAAGGAAAAGACTAAAAGTCAATTATATATATGTATATATTTAATTATTTATGGATCTTGTGAGACAAGGAACACGATTCCACCCCTATCCCCAAATATACTTGGAACGATTTTTCATACTCAATCCTATTCCCCATAATGGCAAAATCTCCAAACACAAGAGGTTTTAAACAAGGCAGGTCATATAAGAATCCTCAAATGATAGGGGAAATTACCAGTCTTATATATACTAATTAATTTTATATGTGTTAGGAGTGGGGCAGGACCCCGCGAGGTGGGGGAATGATCCCTATCCACATCCCCAGACCCCAAATATGCTTTGGGGGATGTTTATCCCCATCCCCAGGAAAAAATTCCCCACTCTCAGGTCCTCAAATGGGGCAATCCCCACATATATCCCCAAATTTAATTAGTTAGAAATTGTCATATCTACGTTTTATAAAGTTGATGTTCATCCACATGGGCGTTTGCTTATACTATCGTAAAATGACATGTGGGTTTACTACACTTACTTTTGCGTTTATATTATGCTACTCATTAGCTTTACTCTAGTCAGCTATTATTTGATTTGCATAGCAATTTAGACATATTTTAGTCCGATAAAAAATAATTGAAGGACTTCTCATTCATTATACCTCAGTGGTTTTAAAGGGTGGTGGCCATGCATTATCACACACTGTATTCAAACCTCACAAACGAGGAGTTACTTTTGTCTGGAGGAAATTAAGTTTCATTTCAGAAAGAGACTCATCAACTATCCTAGACTAGAAGAATATTTTCTAAAAATGAGGTTATCAAAATTTCCAGCGAACCTTCCGACTTTCATTCATCATTAGATGATATGGCAAAACAAAGTTTTCTGGAAAGCAAGCTCTGGTTTGTCAATTTATCGTTAAGAATAAAGTGTTGTTTATTTATACATTTCTTACAATTAATAAGGTATGGAAATATAACACAATTGTTTCCCGTAGGGTGTTCCAGCGTGGGTTAAAGATGAGTGGTTTCCTAATGAACCATATTCTACGTTAGTTCAATATGAAGGAGATGATTATGTTCATTCTTGGGAGTTATTGTGGTACTATAAACCACATGCATGAATGCCTCATAGCCAGTGTTATTGGAACCGGACCGTCCGATCCGACCGGTTCAACAGGAAACCGGCCATATGGTCGGTTCGGTATATCAAACCATTATGAATGCAAACCGGTATTGGACCGGTGATCCGGTCACAAACTGGTGTCAACTCGGACCGGTCCAATTTCATGCTTGCAGGCATGCGCTTGTTTATTGATAATTTCTTTTGAAATTTTATCAACCCAAGATTCGAACCTGGGACGTAGCCACCCATGGCCAGGCGAATTTGCCACTACGTTGCATGCCTCTTTGGTATTATATGTGTCACTTTAATTATATAACACATACAAGTTAGATGTAGTTTGTGATAATTTTTTTACTTTTAACAACATAAGGTTTTAATGCTTACATCACTTTACCATTTGTTTTTTTATTTATAGTTGTCTAGATTTTAAATTATCATGTATGTTAATACAATTAACACCTCTTTTGTTTTTTGAATTTTTATATTAACTGGTTTAACCATTGACTCACTGGTCAGACCAATAACCCAATGACCCACTACCTCGATTGAGTCGATGACCGGTCTGAGTTTTATAACACTGCTCGTAACACATGGGTGGTATGACTTCTACGAAGAAAAATAAGTGGCTAATAGGGACGAAATTGTGTTAATTATAATGAGAATAATATCATTATTGACAGAGTTGAGGGTTGTTAGGGTTATGTTGTTGGGGTTTCGAGTGATGCCATGTACTAAAGTCATGTTTCATGTTTGTGTATTGGTTTAATTCTGAATAAATAAATTATGTCTAGTTTGGTTATGAAAAGTTTTTTATTTTACATATGGAAGGAAAAATATTAATTGTTATTGGATTTTATAAGTGTTTTGTGTTATTGTAAAAATATAATATAACAATAGTAAGTTATTAAAATACAAGACTAATGGTGATATTATGATGGGGATAGTGTCTTTATGTACTGAACACTATAGTTGGTAAAACGGGCTACTCGGCCTGGCCCGGAGCGGGTAGCGGGCTTTTAGTGGTAGCAGGTTAAAAACCCGACAAAAAATTCAGTCTTGTAAAATTAGAGCCCAAACCCAGCCCTATGCGAGTAGCAAGCTTGTGCGGGTCGGTCCGGTTAAAACCTAACTTATTAAAAAATGTGGCTCATTAAAAGTTATAAAAAATTACACTTTTATAAAACTAAAAAATTACAATATAGTTATGAAAATATTAAAAAAAGTTTCATGTACCCTAATAAAACACATTTAAATTACGATAGGTATAACTATTCTGGAATATTATAAGTGGCTTTATAGTTGTGCATATTTTTACTAAAATTTTAAAATTGATAAATCTAAACTTTTAGTTTCTTTCTAATTTAGAAATCCCTAGTCATATTTTCAAACAAAACTTAAGTTATCTCCAAATTATAAGAGAAGTAGCTTAGAGATCAGGTTAAATATATAAGCTCCTTAACCTTTAATGTAACTATTAATCATCCAACCTCTTTTTGATGTATTGTGAAAGTGTTCTCACTACAAGAAATTTCACTTTTAGTGACAGACAAAATCTGTCACTATAGCTCTAAATTCCGTAGGCAAATGTCAAATTGATATTGACCGACAGACAATTCTGGCGTCAATTATACGTGCCGAGCACGGACGGATATTGGACTGTCAGCATAGGTTCCAGCTACGACCTCATTGCTGTCAATATAAGTTAATTGACTTATGCCTACGCTCATTGTCTGTAGCTAAAAATAAACAATATGGGTTATTTATCTACACTGAACACCGTTTATCATCAACTAAAAGTGGCCCCAAGAGGAAATTAAGATGAATAACCACAATTTATCAATAAAATTAAAATGAAATTTAATGTCAGAAACAACCCTCAATTTTTAATGCATTAAAAGTTAAAACTCTTCTACAACCTTAATAGTCATCACAAAGAATAGCAAGTATATACTACAATATAGTGATAGCAATTATAAACCAATCATGTAAGAATATCTAACTAACATGCAAAAAATATAAAAGATGAGAATAAAGGATTAATCAGATGCAAGATGAGTATCTACTTCATACAAGGGGAGCTTAATTGAAATTGAGACAACCTTTGAGTCCACCAACCAAATGTTATTGCGCACTTTGTAAATGGGGCATTAGTCTGCATCAAACAATGGTAGTTTTTCAATAAATCTAAATTTTTCATGCAATGCATATTACAACATTCTAATCACCCTCCACTAAAAAACACATTAAAAGAAAGACAAGTAACATATGTAGACGTAGTTAGCAACCTGTTTTGATGTTTCAAGTGTGCTATGAGTCTTGTTTTTCCAGTGCCAGCCTGCAACCACCAGACGATACAATTAAACCACAAGAAGAGAATGGATGGAGCAGTTTGTATTCAAAGTGATTTTAAAAAATCTAGCTTTAATGAGTTGTAATATCTACAACATCAAGCAATTCCATTTTATTGGTCTGAAAAGTGCATTCAATATAAGGACAGAAGGGTACTAGTAGTCATCACCAACTAGGATAAACCCAAAAATTAAGCTTTCTGATAAGACTTGGAGATCCTGAAAGCTATAGCTGATATAGATAAATGAAACAGATTAGAATCACTTATCAACCAATAAAACTCAAACAAAAAAAAAAAGAAAATTGTTAAGGGTGTGAAATATGATGGATGAAGGTAACAAAGAAAAGGAAGTTAATGAAAAATCATAAGAAAACCAAAACAAAACAATCAGAAGATATATACGAGAAAACTAAAACCAACAATAATATATAACTTTAAATTAATAAACTAATATGATTATATTTTAACTTTTTATAAATTAACAGCTTAAATATGTTTTTGGTCCCTATAAAATTAGCGAATTTTGTGTTTAGTCCCTACTAAAATTTTCACCTAAGTTTGGTCCCTCATTAATTTTCCGTAACCAATTTTAGTCCCTCCCGTTAAGTGCCTACTAATAAGTAAGGACGTGACACTTTACCCATCCTAATCCTTGCTCAGATAGCTCGGATTGTACCTGTTTAGATTGCTAGGCTCACTCGAATTGCTCAGATTACTCCTTTATTTGCATTTATTGAAGAATCCGAGCAATCCGAGCATGTACAATCCGAGCTACCTGACCAATCCGAGCAGAGAGTAGGATGTAGGAATGTAAAAAAAACTCGTACCTATGGATATAAATTTTTAATTTTAAAGATTAATGGATATCTATGTATACCCTCTATCCGCATACGGGTTGTGCACTATCCACCCCCGCTCCACCTCATTGGCATCCCTAGTATGATGGGTAAAATGTAACACCATCACTTAATAGCAGGTACTAAACGGGAGGAACTAAAATAAGTAGAGATAATGCTTGGACAATGAGTGCACATATGATCCCCGGCCAGAGCCCCAATTCAAGTAATTTTAGCAGGCAAATACAAATCAAATGACTGCAATTTTTGTTAAAATGATTTTTTTAATTATAAAATTTGTTAAAATTTTAATTAATGTTAATATATTTAACATTCACTTCGGGTCCTCTCAAGTTTTTTTATATTGGAACTAAAGTCAAGATAAGCATCAGGATTCAAAGCTATTTAAAATTCAAAAGAAAGCATAATTCTAATCAAACGTTAATAAAACAAAAACTCCAAAAATAATTTTATTTATTAAAATTCATTTGATGATTTGAGCACAACATAATTATGACTCAGAACTCAAAATTAATTTTAAAATTTGATAAATAAACCATAAAGCAATAAATGTTAATTAAGCACGTACCTATATGTGGCCATATCTTCTTATCATCTTCGGATGGTTTAAGGCAAGCAGGGAGTTGATATAGGCTTTAGCTGATTCTATTAAAGACAGAGCAGAGGTAATTAAAAAAATAAGTTGATTAACTATATCTCATTAAAAAAATTTAGAAGAATTATTGGCACATGAAGGACGCAACTTTCTCATCTCTGGAGATGATAGAAAGGTAGCAGCCTAATGCCCTGCTTGGAGTTGTTGTTCACTATGCAATAGTTTGCCACATATGACATGTCTCATTGTTGCAGGTACCTATATCTGAACTAGCTGGTGAAACTGCTGTAGGCCTATATTTTTGTGCCTACTGGTCTCCTCCTTGCACACATGGCTATAAAGAATAATTTACCTTGTAAAAAGGATTAAAGCAATGACTTTGGCATCACTACCAGTTACCATACCTTGTAAAATAATTTCTGATTGGTAAATAATGTTTATTGCATTCTTCTCGGCCACTGGCTCTCACCATTGCTTGGAGTTTCACCAACAATTTTAATGCTAGTAGTGCTTCTCATTGACTAACAAAATGTTGATTGCACTCCGCCAATTTCGAGCACTAATAACACAATGAAATTACAAAAATAAACAATAACAAAATATAGTTAAGTTACCGCAGGGATAGTAAACTAGCGAAGACCTGTACAAAACGATGTCTACACAGAAAGTTCAACTACTGCTACTAAAATAGCAAGAATGGAAAAAATAATATAATAGCAAATAATTAAATTAAGCAAGAATCAGAACTGAATATGCACAGACTACTACAAAATGTAAAAAAATAGTAAAGAACATGAGCATAAGGCATCATTATTCAAATCCACTAGCCAGAAACAATGTCCAATTAGTTTTCCAAAACTGAAGCCAGAATGCCCGATCAACTCAAGAATCAAAGTAGCTTTCTATTTTCTTTGAGAACACAACACTGTTAAATGTTAGTATAACTTATAGACAAACAAATAATGAAATCAATATACCTTTGTCCATTTTTGCTGCACAGAATCATGAAAAAATCATTGTTAAATGTTAAATCAGGTTAGATCAAGGTAGTTAAGATCGAGATCTTACTGAAGATCGGAAATGGGTCTCAAGATCGTGGATCGTGGGATCGTAACACGGATCGTAAGATCCTACAAAAATACTTAATTCATATTTATATATATGTTGTATGCATATAAATTCATATATATGCATACAAAATACCTGTAAATGATAAAATAAATCCTTCAAGGCTTAAATTCAAAATGCATCATCAAACATAACATAGGAAAATACCAAAATACAAGCCATAAAAAACGCAGAATTCAATTTACCCTAAAGAGAACAGAACAAAAAACGCAAAATTTTCCCTAAACCACAAATTGCTATTGTCTAAGGCACCAGCAGAGAATATACCAGCAGAACAGAACAGAGAGAACACGCAGGCACGCAGCAGAGAGAAGACGCACACCAGCAGAGAAGACGCGCACTCACAGAGAGAAGACGCAGGCACGCAACAGACGCGCACAGATCAGGCACCAGCAGAGAAGAGAAGACGCACTCACAGTCTCACAGAGGAAGACGAAAGTCGCGACAGAGGAAGATAGAGGAAGACACAGCAGAAGAAGAAACTGGTATTAGGGTTCAAATCTCGCTGAAAAATGTAGCAGAAGAAGTCCCGATCTCGAACCTTTTCTTTTAAATTTTCCAGGTAACGAAACTCGGTGGAATCGCTCGATCCCACCGCTTCTACGATCTTGCACGTCGATCCTACAATCCTGTTGCGATCCCGATCTTTCCTGTGCACGGGATCACTCAGGCGAAAAAAGATCGTAAAATCGCGATTTTACGAGTAAAATCGGCGATTTTAACTACCTTGGGTTAGATAACAACCACTCTCAGTAAATAATTATCTCTAAACAATAACGTCTGCTTAACATGTACAATTCACTTTAGGTTGTTAAATGTTAATGTATAGGTAATGTCAACCAAAAGTAGTCCATGGTAACCCTCAAAAAGACCACCACCTAATATAGGAACAAGGATACACTAAGCCACAAATTAATGTCAACCACCTCATGCTCAGTTCTGTAAACCAGAAGGACCAGATGATTAATAATGATGAGGTAAAGTAACTAGTCAACCCTGGCCCTGATAAATTTACCCCATGACTCCCATCAATCTTTGATGAGATAAGGCACCTTATTCTAAGTGTTGCTTCATTCCTTCTTGTTTTGATCTCAGCAATTCATCACTTTTTCTTCCACAAAATGTTTACTCCATCAATCCCTTAGGGATAGGCAATGAACTATGAATTTTCCCTACTGACTTCAGCTTCAGCACAACGTTCTTCGTCATTGCTTCTTCCCTTTCTTTTGAGGCAATTTGAATGGACTCCAACTCTTCCTGCGTTTGGAGGTCTCGCAAAAGAGACCAGATGCCAAAGCCTGCTGAAGCCATAGGTCAAATGCCTCTTCATCTTCATCCATCATCATTTCAGCATCCAAATCCCATGGGAATCTACTTGAGTTGCTACGTTGGCTTTTCTCCAAGCCAACCATGTTTACATGGAAGCTGGGTCGATGGGTGTTAGGCCTACAAGCTATTCCCTGCATGAAATAGAGTAAGCTGTCAGGGATAGAAAATGGAATAAAAAAGAGTCCTTTCTCAATCAAGATTTCTTTTCAACCATCATATTTATAACCCTTGTGAACTCAAATCCCAACAGAAATGAGGGATTTATATTGCCACAAGTTTGACAAAGGGATGACAAAACAAAGATAACCATTGCCTTGTATAAGAGACCAAGCAATTCCAATCAATGTAATTTTGCAACATCCACATAAACCCCACATATTTATGTTATACCTTTTATATTGTCATGCTGTTTTTATTTCTTTCTCTATTCTTGAAATTTCATATTAAACATCAAATCAAGTAAAGATGGATTAGACAACAAACTTAACCGCTTTGCGCTGAACTTGATCACGCTGACTGCTTTGCTCTGCAATTTGAAATCACATCACCAATGTTTAAACTCAATAGATACAAGTTCAAACTCAAAAAATCACCTAACGAGATAAAGTCAGGCCTAACTTGGTCCTCTTTGATCCCAAAGTTGAGATTGTATTGTAAATAAGCCTCTAGCACCCAACCACCTGTTGTTTCTTAGGCTCAAAAATTGACATTTGTATCAATTATTATAATAGAGGTACATGACTTTTTCCACACAAGATAATAGACTTCAATGTTATTAAAAGTGGATAGCCCAACAATTACAAAAGATAATGAACATCATATGGCAAATACATACAAACACAAGAAAATACAATGTGGAAATTACTTTGTATTCTTACCAATTAGAGTTGACAGGGAAGGCTTGAACATTTGCTCGCTCGATGTTTCTATCAAAGCATTCAAATCAATTTTAAGTGGCGATTCTTCTAAAAAAAATCATTCAATCTAATAGAAAGAAAACACAATATGAAAATGAAGAAATGAACTGATTGAAGAGAAGAAAGAGATCACCTATGCAAGTAAACATGTAATGGCAAGAACCGATCTGTGACAACGGAGAACCGAGAATAGAAAACAAACAAAGTGGAATCAAACGAACCCGGAGGAACAATAAAAAAGAGCAAATATTAAAATTGAAAAGGAACAGTCAAAACGAAAAAAAGGAACAATCAAATGAAATTAAAGGAACAATCAAATCTACGAGATGGTGGAACAAAATATCAATGAAAATCAAACAGAGTCTCACCATTGATCGGAATGAACACAAAGATTGAGAAGAAACCGCGAAGAACCCTTACTTGCGATTCACAACAAGGAACCCTAAGGTTATGGTTTGAGAATGAGGAAAGATGAGATGGAGGAAACCATAGATTCTCAATCAGCTACTAAAGTTAACAAAATGACTATAGGGTTTAAGTTATCAAATACCTTTACCAGTCTCTAGTGATGGAGAACTAAAAACATAGGCAAAGGTCCATTATATTCACCAAATATATTTCATCAATAAAACTGACTGTAGCCATAGGTCAATTTTTTTGTAGTGTCTCAACTAGGCAATATCATCTAAGGCTATGAGGAAGGAGTTAATGACCAAAATTACATAACCCTAAGGAAGTGAACTATTCCCTTAGTGGGTGAGCAATGGGAAGATAGACACTTACAGAGGACACATAGGAGCTAGATGAGGAAAAAATTTTAAAAATGGGAGAGAAATGTAACACTTTCATAAAATCTATATATGAATCTAGTAGTTTAATAATGGGATATTATTTTAATTAGTTAATTAACTTATTTCTAAATGTAGTACGTAGTAGGGAGGAGATAATGTGTGACAATGTGCGATTTACAAGCTTCTAGAAAAGCGATAAGTACTTTAAGGGTTGGTAAAGTGATACACTTTTGAGATTTTGTCAGCTCCCATGACAATTACATAAAGAGGATAGTGGAAGTTAGTTTTGTAGCGAGAGAGAGAGAGAAACGAAGGAGAGAAGAGCAAACTACTACATTATAGAAGAACCCTTGGAAAAGAATAAAAGCTAGAGCATTTTTTTCAACATCTAAATTTGATTTAATTCAACCATAAGGTGAGTGTAATTATAGTTATCAAGAAAAATGAAAACTCGGTTATATTTAGAAGTTCCAACTTCATTGAATTATTGCAGCAGAACTCAGTTCTGCAGATTTGGATGTGCACTTCGCACCCTGCAGTGACACTCCAAAAGGCGTTTATCCCTTGAAATATTTCTATGAATGAGATTGACAATTCTACACTTATTTCTCTCCTTTAGCCAACTCATATATTCCATCTTGTTAAGAGATATATCAAATGCAACAATAAGAATTTCAAAATATCTCTATTGCACTTCAATATAATACATTACTATAAGGATTTTGAAACGAACCCATATATGCACATGTCCTGATCACTGCATATTCACTACAAAAAAAAGGTTTTTAGTGACGGAAACCGTCGCTATTTCATAATTAGCGACGGCCCACCAGCCGTCGCTAAAAGCCTCGTCGTTATAGCGACGACATTTTGCGATCGTCGCTAGTTCCATGGCCGACGCTATGTAGCGACGACCTGGTCGTCGATAGTGTCATGGTCGTCGCTATGTAGCAACGGCCTTTAGCATTACCGTTACGCTATGTTTGTTTCCTGAAATATCTAGTGCAAAATATAATATACATGGGAAAAAAAGAAATTAGCGACGACCAGACCGACACTAACTTTACGAAGGCCGACGCTAATTTTTTTTGCCTTTAACATCGGCCTAGCCGACGCTAAATAGAATTTTTTTTAAAAAAAATCATTTTACCATTAGTGACGGTCTGGTCGTCACTAAATAAAAAATATAAAAAAATCAACTTAGCAACGGCTTTGTGACGCCCAGTGGCTGTCGCTAAATACTCGCGTCTAAAAATGCACATTCTTGTAGTAGTGATTGACCTCTAAAATAATTATAAGGTAGTGGTTGTTTTGTTTCAACAATGGGGAGAACTCATAAAATGTTGGAAAAAGCAAGTTTTATATCATTATTTAAGTAAAAAAATCCATATAAATATACAAATACATGCACGCATACATATTGGCATTACACTACCTACAAGAAGAAAACCAAATGATTCACACTTTATTAACAGATGGAATCTACGACTTTGTTTTGTAGTAAGGAGTAAATACATAAATTGAGAGTTTTAATTAGATATGACATGGATTTTTTTATTGGTTAGTTTTATTAGAAAGAAAAATACTAAACATGACTCATTTTAGATAATTAAATTAATAGGTTGTGAAGATATTTTACGTGTAATAGACTCACAAAATCATTCATTGCAACACATGTATATTATTAGCTTGATGGAATAAAAATAATGAATGCTATCTAAAGCAAAAAAAAAAAAAAAAAACATATCGCTCACATGAATGAATTGAGAGTTCATGAGAATTTGTTACAATAAATGCACGTGAGCTTCAAATCAATTAAAAGGCAATGCAATCTAAAGCTCAAATTAAGAAAATATACTCAATCATTTATTAGGGTTATATATATATATATATATATATATATATATATATATATATAGACCGTATCACGTAAAAAGAGTGTTTATTGTGAGAGATGAGGGTTAAAATATAACCGTTAAATTAAATTTAATGACTGAAATTAAATTAATTAATTAAAATCCTCATGTGACCTTTCTTTCCAAAATATCACACACTCAATAATACCTTATTTTTACTGTTACGGCTCCTACAAGCACTGCGATTCTGCGAGCGTTGGATTTCGATCTCTGTCGGCAACCTCTCTTCATTCACGAATGTGTAAATCGTGGAATAAACTATTATTCAAATAAAATGATGACTTTGAGTCTATTAAAAAATGACTTCAAATGCTTTTTTCATGAATGTGTACTTGGTGGATATTCATGTTATGACAAACGAGCCTTGTGCATGAGGTAAGGTCATGGGTCTAAGGTACCCCACCAACCTATAAGGGGACACTCTTGAAAGATTTTGAGAGTAAATCACCACTTTAGTTCCTGAAAGTGTGGTCAATTGTCAATTTAGTCCCTAAATTGAAAAATTTGTCAATTTAGTCCCTGAAACTGTAAAACGTCGGTCAGATTAGTTCTTTTGCTTCACATTTTGTTAACTAACGCATAGTTACAAAAGGATTAATTTGACCGACATTTTACACTTTCAAGGACTAAATTGACAGTTTTTTCAATTCAGGAACTAAATTGACAGTTGAACATACTTTCAGAGACTAAAGTGGTGGTTTACTCAAGGTTTTGAGCTTAAATATTCAACCTAGAGATGCCAAGAGCAAATGGATTATGTGAATAGAAGATGTAGATTACTTTGGACAGTCGTGCATTACTTTTGCTTTGGACTGGTTCGGATTCTCCTCTAATCTTGCTATTTATTTTGTCAACTCAGATGTTATATAGACTAGGACCTGATGCATTTCACGATTGTCATTGTAATTAAGGGCTTGAAGGTATAACTTAATATAACAATTATCTTGACGCTAAAAATCTACTTGACAAATTGTGTTATTTTATTAAGCTTTTAGACTTTACACATCTGTCTTGATTATTATACTACTTTATAGTTAGTATCAAGTGCTCAACCAAAGATATGTTATGCTGAAGATATATGTACAAATTTACCCTTTTTAGATATACTAATGATTGATTTGATGATTATATGTTATGTAGTCATTTTGAATAAAGGTAATTCAAGAGAAACTCTAGCAAAAAAAATCAATAATTTATTCAAAAGTCCTATATATAATAAATGGGGTTACAAAATTTACTAAAAAATACTATGAAAATCATATAAATAATTGATAATAATTAGTTAAATTTGTTTTTTAAAAATGGCTGTCTATTTATTTATTTATTACCACTCCTCTTAAAATAATATTTTTCAATTTTTAAAACACTTTTTATTAAGTAATAAAGTAAAATGAAATATTTATTTTAATTTTATGTTTATTTAATTTTATCATTATCATGGACAATTACTTATGTTAAAAATGCTTCTAAATCACCTTATTATATAACTTTGTTATTTGATGTAAAATAAACTTGAAAAGTAAAATAAACATTCTAATCCAAATAAATAATGTATGAAATTACAAAGATTACTAAAATTTTAAAATTGTACGTACAACTATAATATTTTTTTGTAATATTTTTCTCTCTCTTTTTTTTTAAATTAAATCATGTTTTTTTCTATTTGATAATAAATAAACAAGGTAACTCAACAAAATAATGTGTAAATGGAAGCTTTAAAGGTGTACACTTCATGTTATTTTGGTTATCTCTATATATTTTTCTTCTCTGTTTTGAAATGCATTAAACAACCAAATTTCTTTCAAATTACAAAAAAAAAAATATAAAAGTTGATAAATTTCATAATAAAATTAGTTAATCCCAATACTTTTAAATGTATTTGCTTCAAGATAACATGAAAACATAATAAACTTATGTAAAATTTACTAGAAAGAGTTATTATTGTAGAATTTTAATTATTTTATATGTTTACTATAGCAGTATATATAGTTCACAGTAATATAAGAGATTAATTAGTGTGGAACTAAAAGTGTAAAAAAAAAATTGCACTGGCATCCAATGATGTGTCTTCACATTATTTAATGAGTTTGAAACATCATATGTTATTAAACTTAATATAAATGATGTAATTTGTGATTATGTAAATTTTTTATCATGTGTGATTTATTTTTACCTTATAATTCAACTATTAATAAGTTTTATTGTAAAACTTCCACTCGAGTGTGATTTGTTTTATAATATAAATTAATTATTATTAAGAATGTTTCTTGTATTTTTAATCGGTAATTAATCAAACAGTGGTTGATTATAGTAGAAGTAAACAGTGCCTCTAATTGTTGTGAAAATTTTCAATCAAGTTTCAAAAACTTTCTTGATTCTGAAAGTATAATTTGGGACTAGAATCTGAATCCTCTAAAGGTTCTTTTTAAGAAAAAGGTTTATAGAGAAATTGCATTCAACAAGTAGTAGAAAATTGAATTACTCTCTATTCCTGAAAATGAATTCTAAGAATAAAAAATGAATAATAAAACTGAATTCTAAAGATAAAAGAAGAATGAACGTAGAAATTGAAAAACGGAAAAGAAAATTAAAGTAAGTGCAACAAAGAAAAACTGAAAGTAGAATGCAGAAATTTAGATGCAAAATTAAACAAAGAGAAAAGAAAATTTGCAGAAACTTAAATGTAAGAAGCAATTAAAGAGAAAAGAAAAGTGCAAAAATGTAGATTGCATTAATGAAAAGCGGATGGATACACATACTTGATCTCCTTATTAACCTTTTAGTCGCTTACAAGTCTGAACGTTTGGTGTTTTCGGAGATTTGAGTAAAATGAAATCCGGCCCTAATTACATCAGAATTCTACCTACATATAGATTTCTATTCTAACGGCTACTTAACAAGATTTTGACACGTATACAAGCTTATTTGAAGTGTCAAATTTCGCAAAAAGACAGCAACAGTCATCTAATTCTAAATAACTACCTATTTGAGATCTTGACATTTGTCTTCAGATGATAACTTCCAATAACTGCCTGATTTGAAATCTGATAAGTCTTCGAATAGCCTTTGAACATCTGATATGTCTTCGAATTTCCTTTCAGACTTCAGACTTTATGAATTCTTCTAAGTTATCTGAACACCTTTCTTTCCTCGAACTAGTCTTCGATCTCCATCTGAACTTCGAACCACGTCTGGGAACTTAACCAAACCTTGAATAATTTACTTTCTTTATTCCCACGTGTTGTACTTTTTATTGGTCAATTTAGAGGTAGACTTGACCACCGACCACACGTGGGTTTGACCTCTAACTTGATTGGACAATTCTGCATGCACATTAATTCCATCATCCAAATCTTTCACTATAAATACGCCTTGGCTTTTACGTTCTTTCTCATTCTCTTTCCTTTTAACCATGTAGAAGTTTCTTCCTTTGGCTACTACGTTCGACCTAATCTTCAATAACTTCATTTTTTATAAGGTCGATGAGGTAGCCAAAGCTATAAGCTTTTTCAATCCTTATTAAGGATTTCTTTGGGTCGAACGTATTAGCCAAATTTTACTACTTTTTGTCTTTACTCCATCTTTCACATTTTAAGATTGAATCGCAGGGCTGCTTGAATATTTCAACATAACGTCATTTCCCTGGTGGTTCAATCAAAGCTTGTGGAAGAGAAGGAGGAAGAAGGAGGAAGAAGAGGGTCAAATGAAGGACAGGAAGGCAGGAGTCAAGTTTCTTCCCAAAACTTAGAATAGTCTTTTATTTTATTTATTTTTGTATTTTCCTTGTATCTCATTCGAACTTCTTTTGTTTCAAAGGATCTTCTTATATAAATTAAAGACTTGTATTTATGTCTCATGCCTTCAGAGTTGATTTATCTTGAATAAACGAATTCATTTATAATTCTCTTCCTTCTTGCTATCAAAAAGTATTTCGAATTTGAATACATGTATAAACGCTACTTTATATTTGAATGCATATTCAGAGATCAACATCTCTATCTTTGAATTCGAAATAACAAACTTTTCAAATTTTACTAAGTTAACTTGAATCTTGATCAATAATAATTCTTTCGAATTTCTCTTCATAAGCCTTTGCATTCGAAAATATTGATCTCTTATAACTTAGTAAAATTTTAAGTTTCAACCCAACAGATGCCCCCTTAAAATATTAGTTTCGAGGAAATTATCCTAACTTCAGCAGAAACTAATATTTTAATAAAAAACAAGGAAGAACTATAAAATATTATTTATTTCAAACAACCTTTCACCTTCTTTGTCTTTATTGACTTTGGCAGCAACAATTTTTTTATTGGCTCATCACTGCGCGCCACTTTCAAAATTGCAGTTACTACTTTTTAGGTAACTGACTACACTCACTTCAAGATATATATATATATATATATATATATATATATATATGAACAGTTACCACTCAAGTAACCTTTCATTTTCTCCTTCGCAAACTGTCAACTCCCTCTTTCTCACGTCTTCAACCTCGTTTCAACATCTTCTTCATTTTCTTTTCTTCATCAATTTCTGCGAGCAAGAGCTTCATTTCTCCAAGGTAACCCTTCGCAGACTCCATTTTTATCACCCATTTTCTTTCTTAATCATTATTTCTTCTTCTTTGCTGCTGCGAGAGTTCTCTGTGAGGTTATGAATAGTTATTTTGCTGAAAAAACTCAAATCTTTTTTTCCCTAAATGGTGATTCTTGCATCAAGAACTTCTTTTTGCTCATACATTGTTCTAGGTCTATTGAAATGAGCAACTTCCTTCCATAATAGAACAATTTTCTTTCATATTTTTCAGTTTCTTCAAGCTCCGTTCTTCTTTTCCTGACATACAGTTTCTCTTAATAACTTGCCCATATTCAATTTTCGATTTTCTTGATGTTTCAGGAATCTAAAATGGCTTCTCAAGGTACATCTGAACGTTCTGAGCCCATTCCTAAAGCTTTTACCAATGGGAAGTTGATTGGAATGAACAACAACAACTTTGTTCCAGAACCTGAGGAAGATCCTGAACGTCTTCCCATTTGGAGAGGTCAATCTTTAATTCCTTTCTCTGTTAAAAACAAAGAACATTGTTTTCTAGGGCCCTACTTTCGACCTGCTAGGCTCGAAAGGTATGTTGCTTTCTTTCCTTCTACTCCTAAAGAAAAAATCATTGCCTTTCAAGACCATGTTTGAACAAATTTCTTGAATAATTTGCCTTCTATTTTTCGAACTGTTCCACCCATTAAGAAACATGCTTATCTGAGTTGGTTAGATAGAGTCGAACATAGTAAAGGTAAACATTAGAAGAAAATAGGAATTTTTTATTTGATTCAGCTGAGTAGGTTTGATCTCTCTTATGACCCAGTGCTCCTTATGACTTCCTGTTTCTTCTGGGATCGAACCACCCATACATTTCATTTACCTTATGGCATGATCACACCTACCCTTTTTGACTTAGCTGCAATCATAGGTGTCAAACCAGATGGTGACTAGGACAAGTTCACTCATGCCAATTTCATTCAAAACAATAACAAAGTTACTGGCCCAGTGACTAAAACTAAACATATAGCCTTTCTTATGCTTTGGCTATCTGGTTTTGTGTTCTATTCGCGTTCCCTTCAAATTCCAAAATCTCTTCTAAGCCTTGCCATTGTTTTGGATCAGAATAAAGTTCGAATCAATTTCAGTCGTTTCCTTCTAGCTAGCCTCTATTATTGTTTGAATGAGGTTGTAGTGGCTTTAAGGAAACCAGAGCCTGTCAAAGTTCTATGTGGTCCTTTCTGGCACCTTAAATTATGGCTTAATGCCATTTTCGAAGAACACTTCACAAGTGTTGAGCCAAAAAGCTCTAAACTTCTAGATTCCATAGAAGGATTTTGACTGTCTTTCTATACCCCAGTCTCTTGGAAAAGAGATCTTTTTGCTTCCTTCAAGCGCTATTTCTCCCTTTTTATGGTATTGACCGTCATAGACCTTCTCTTGCCCCCTTTGTTTCTTGACCTTGTGGACCAACTTGTTTTACTAGGAACTTTCCGTGTGATACCCCAGGAGATCAAGCTGAGAGTCTTGAGGTTTGGGAAGAATTTTTGACTTGGGGTGTCCTGTTCTTTGGCTTTTCAGTCAAAGATATGAAGGTTTATTCCTATCAACCAAACTTAGTGGCTAGACAATTTGGTCTTTCTCAGCTTCGTCCTACACCCATGTGTCGTTATCCTGAAGATATCCTTCATGGACGAGCAGCTGCTGGAGTTGAGGCAATGAATGAATTGGTCACTCATTTTTCTGAGAGCAGTCTTGTCATCACCCCTTGCTCCTTTGAACCATCCTTTTATAGTACAATTTCCTTCAGAGATTGGTGGTCATCTTACTATTCTTCTATCAAAGTGTCTTTAGATACTTGTCTTAGTAGGATGACACCTCCTCCTCAAAAAGAAATCTCAAAGAAGAAAGACAAGGGAAAAGGTAAACTTTACTCCACATAATGTTTCAGGTTTATTCGAATTGTATTTTAAACAAACCTATTTACTTCTTTCGATTGTCCTTCCAGACCAAAAGACAACCGCAACTCAAGAAAGTGATTCTGATGAAGAACAGTCGAGTAGGAAAAGGAAATCAAAGGTATTTTCAATTTCAAATCATTTCTTTCAAAAAATTTACATAGTTATTTTGACCCTTTCTACACTTTTGTCAGATTTCTACTTCTCCTGAAGTCTCAAATATCAAGAAAACTAAAGCAGGTTCTTCTGCTGGTGGAGCATTAAAGAAGAAAAAGATTCAAGAAACTTCAGAGTCTGCTACTCCCACTGATTCACAGGTATTGAAATTTCTTTTTTTTAACTGTTTTGAAATACCTTTAGGTTCTATGTCAACTCACTCTTCTGTTTCTTGAAGATCAATAAGAATTCTCAATCAGCAGAAGACAATTCTTCCAGTTCCCCCTCTCTTTCTTCTAATGCACATGCTGAGAGGAGAACGAAAGCACGTTCTGATTCGAGAAGTTCGAAAGCAAAAGAGAGTTCAGATGAAAAAGAACAAGATAAAAATGAAGATCCCAAGCTTTCCTCAAAATCTGCACCAATTCAAACTGGTAGACCTTCTAAAATTATAAAGAAGAAAGTTGGTGCCTCTGAGGTAACCATTTCGAAATATTTACTCTTTATTTCATAGTACCTTTTCGATTACTTATCCTTTTGCTTTGAACAGGTGGCTCAAAGATACCATGCTCTTCGAGTGAAACATGTTGCTCAAAAGCGACCAATGCCAAAGAAAATGGTAATACCAGAAGGCATTGAGGTGAAATTTGAATTCCTTCCTTAGAACTCTTGTCTTTTCTTTGAAACTTTCTAACTATTATTTCATGAATGCAAGTTGAAACCATAAACTCTTCTTCTAGGTCAGCTACAACACCAACTCCAACGGATCATTCTGAATGGGAGCCCTCTCAAAAAGAGGAAGAAGAAAAAGAACTAAGTGTTAGCTCTCCTCCAGAATCTTGTCCAGAAATTGATCCTTCTCAGCTGGAAGAAGAATCGAAGAAAGAAGGTGATGTTCGAGAGACTGAAACGACAGGGGTCGAACCAGGGTCCTAAGGATAAAGTTGAAAAAGAGTCTATTCCTGAGTTTTCTCAGCCTAAAGAGAAAGAAACAGAAAATTTGGCTAAGACACCTAATCTTTTGACCAAGGTGTTGAGTCTCAGAATTAATTTAAGTATTTAAATTAGATTTAAGACTCATTATCCTTAGGTTTTAATGACTAACAAATTAGATCATATAAATACAGGTTCTACTGAGAAAGGTATTGTTTTGTGCATTGTGTTTCAGGTAACATGATGAAGCATCCGTCTGAAGACAAGAAGATGAAGATAGCCCAGGAAGCAGGCAAAAGACAGGAAGTGGAAATCCGAAGAAAGATGAAGCAACTTGCTGAAATAAGAAATCTGTTAAAGAAGAATAAAGCAAAAAGAGCATTGGAGGAACTCTCTGAAGATAACCAACCAGCTGACAAGAAGAGAAAGACTAGAAGAAGAGAACTAGAAGACTTGGAAATAGAAGAAGAAGAAAGAAGAAGCAATAGATTAAGAAGAAGAACATCACAACAACTATCTGAAAGGTCAAACTATTTGGAAGACATCAAGGAAGACTAAGAAGATCAAAAGGAAGAAGCATTAAGCCAAGAAGAAGCACAACACAGCAGAAACTATCCAAAGAAGATCAAAGAAGAAACAATCTGAAGAATAAATGAAGCATTGGATTAAGAAGTAGAAGAACAATACAGAAAGCTATCCGAAGACTAAATCAAGTTGTTGATATTGTATTGACTGAAGAGAAGAAGCACGACTGCAAAAGCTGAAAGCTTTCAAAAGAAAGATCACCAATCAGTCAAGAACGCTGAAATCCAACATGCTGAAAGGATAAACATGCTGAAGATGATGAACATACTGAAGCAATCATATTGAAATAGTCAACATGTTGAATCAACAAATGAGAGTCAGAATCAAGTTCATGGAAGACCATCAAGAACAAGAAAGAACAACAAAGCAACAACATCAAATCTAGAAGAAGCAATCTGAAGAAGAAAGGTGCTGGAGTAAATCAACTCTCTGAAAT
Organism: Sesbania bispinosa; assembly: GCA_026901365.1. NCBI lineage: Eukaryota > Viridiplantae > Streptophyta > Magnoliopsida > Fabales > Fabaceae > Sesbania > Sesbania bispinosa. The sequence goes on along the minus strand of QLOH01000509.1, from coordinate 189,184 downwards.
GACGTGGCATTTCAAAGTATCTGAAGAAGAAGAAGAAGTCAGTTATGTCATATAACATTCTGAAGATATGAAGACTCTCAACTATCTGACTACGTGAACAAATCTCAAACGTCGAGAAGTCTTAACAAAGGCAAAGACCATTTGATTAACAACTAGAAAATTGTCTAAATGTATTATGCTTTCATCGAGAAAGGAAATAGTAGCAAAAGTTATTTTCCTTATTTCAAGAAGCTCTATTCGAGAAAGAAAAATGAGAAAAAGGCAGAAAAGCAAATAGAGTCAGGAATAGGTCAGCGCTTCTGTACACCTACCACTGCACAAACTCTGCAACACGCCATCAGAAGTCAGAAGTCTTTTCGGGGAGAAAAGCTAACTTCACTATAGTTAAAGAAGAAACAAAAACGACTAAAAATCATCTCTATTTTAGCCACGGACTTCACACAGTGAAAGAAGAAGGTGAGAGAAGCAAGCCAACCTGCTGAAGATTAAACTACTCTCTCAGGAAATATTCATAAGCCAACTTGCCGAAGAAGCAATTTCACTCTCGGAGAAAATATGTGAGTAAAATTGTTGTGTGTGTGTCAGAACGGATTAAATATCCACACACCTATAATGGTCAAGGATAATTAAAGAGAAGCAGAGCTCACAACGGTCAAAAAGTAGTAGACTAACGGATATCTATATCCTATCTCCTTACATCTGCAAGAAGAATAATGAAGAAAGAGAAAGAAGAAAGAGAAAGAAAAAGAAGAAAGAAGAAGACGAAGAAGAGAGAAAGACCAACTCGCTAAAGACAATGGAAAACTCTCAGAATTAAAGAGCTTATTTGCAGTGTGTCAGAGCCAAGTCATCTGCACACCTAATCTGCTTGAAAAGAAGCAACCGAATGAGAAGCTATTTCACAACGGCTATATGAGCCAAATCATTTCTTCTCAACGGTATTATCAACAACCTTCAACGGCTATATTTTATCAGAACATATAAATAGCCTGAAGCAAGACTTTGAAGTTGTTGGCGGAGCTTACAAAGATGTATCTTTGAAGTGTCAACCAAAAACAAAAGAGACAGCCATGCATTCCTAAATTCTATCCTTCATCATGGTTTGTCATCAACCTTCACAGAAGAATTTGGCAAAGCTCAAAACAAAAAATATACAGCCAACCTTCTGAAAACATAGAGATAAATTAGAGCTTAGAAGAAAATATCTATATCTCTGTCATTCCTTGTACTTAGAAGCTTAACCTTTGTATTCTGAGTAGTACTCAGTAATCCCGTAGTACAGGAAAATTGAAAGTTTAAGTTTCAAGGAAACTTAAACATAGGCTTAATTGTAAACACCCTAAGTGTATGTAGAGCCTGGAGAGGCTTGGGAAGAAAGAATACTCCTTAGAGCCTGGAGAGGCTTGGTGAAAGAAAGAATACTCTTAGAGCCTAGAGAGGCTTGATATAAAAGAATACTTGTTGAGCCTGGAGAGGCTTGTCTGTAAAAGAATACTTGTTAAGCCTGGAGAGGCTTGTCCGTAAAAGAATACTTGTTGAGCCTGGAGAGGCTTGTCTGTAAAAGAATACTTGTTGCGCCTGGAGAGGCTGCCTGCAAAAGAATACTCATTCAGCCTGGAGAGGTTGGGAAGAATAATACTACATGAGTTGCCTGGAGACGCAGTTGAAAAGCAAAGAATACTTGTGTGCTTGGAGAGGCCTTGTGTACTCGGTGTGCCTGGAGAGGCCTTGTGTACTCATTGCGCCTGGAGAGGCTGCGTGCAAAAGAATACTCACTGAGTTGCCTGAAGAGGCAGTTGATAAGCAAATAATACTCATCAAGTTGCCTAAAGAGGCGGTTGAAAACAAATAATACTTGTATCTATTTTCAGATAGATGAAATCCAAAGGTGGTTTGCCCTGAGACTGGATGTACCTCACTGATGGTGGGTGAACCATTATAAACCTCTTGTGTAAATTCTCTCTACCCTTAACTCCTTACTTTCAGTAGTTTATTTGTTTATTACTAACCTGGGGAAGGGCTTGAAAAGTTAATTCAGTTTCAATACACAAAAACTTAATAAATCAAACAAATCGTTTTCAAAAGGAATTTACTGAATTTCTAAAGTGGTTCAGAAAGTTCTCTAACAACCTGGTTTTCAACATATAAATAAATCAATTGAATGTTAGAAATTTCACTTAGTCCAGTGTATTCAGTAAGTCTTTGAAAAATGTGTTTTCACAACCTCTGTCTAACTTAAATAATTCTCAAATCACTTTTCGAAGTGACTTAGTAGTGTTTCTAATACTTCAGCTTCAGATAAGCAACTGAATCTATTAGACAACGGTGCTAAACACTGTGTAATTAATTGTTTTAACTTTTATACTCAAACCAACAAAATAAGTTTTAAAACAAAGTTTCTGAAAATGCCTTGTTGAACCTTCTGAAGTTATTTCAGGATGCTTACACATTTTATTGTGATAAGCAAGTCTCTGAGAAACTCATTATTATAGCTTCCGCAAATCTCTGGAATTATTACATATTTGCTAAATGAGTGTTCACCAATAACTTGTAAAGGTTTAACCAAACGGTTTTTGAAAAAGTTTTCAAAAATATATTTAAATCTTCAAAACACTATTCAACCCCCCTTCTAGTGTTTCCTGTGGTTCCAACAAAAGGATCCCCCTATTGATATGAACCTTGAGGTTCTATTTTGAATAGACCTTAGAAAAATTCTGAATAAAATATCACCTTTCTTGACAAGCACCTTTTCTATTCTTGCAATATTTTCTTTTTCTTTTCTTTTTTCTATTTTCTTTTCTTTTTCTCTTTTCTTTGGAATTCAAACACTATTTTTAAAATAAAATAGAAGGATGACAAAAACTAATATTCAACCTTTGATTACTTGAAAAATAAATCGCATATATTTCAAGTAGTACGTATAGGAAAAATAGGTTTTTGAACAAACTAGAAGAAGTAGGAAAATTAGAAATGATAGAAGATGGACGTCACACTTTCAAGACTTGAAAGATAAGTCCTTGAAGATACACACACAAAGGTGAAGAACCTTTGATAATCTTCAACTCTTGACTAGCAAGAAATTTAGAGAAAATCACTTTCACTAAAGAGAAAATCACTTTCACTTATATTGATAAACTTGGCATAAAACATCTATCTTTTCTTGCATGCATGTAGCATGTATTTATAGAGTTTACAAGGTGAATTAGGGCCATGCAATCAGCTGTACCTTCACGCCCAAAATACTCCCAAAAATAACCCTTACACACTTCCCATGCAACCCTAATTACATTACTAAGATTAAATAAATTAAAGGAACAAAAAAAATAGCTTCTAAAACTTAACCTAGGCAAGCTTAAGTGGCCGCAACTTCAACCAGAATTTTATAGCACATGTGGCTGCATTATAACATGAAATGTAACCATAAATCATGGATTAAAATTCTTATTGAATCAGCCATTGAAGTGGCCGCCCAAAACAGCCACAATCCATCAAGAATGCCTTCATTGTGTAACCTCCATTTCATGAATGTGGCCGCCACTTTGATGGAAATTGAACCAGCCATTTACAACCTTCTTAAACTCCTTATTTTAGCCATGTGATACATGTGTTGGCCGCCCAAGTAATGGCATATAACTCAGCCAATTTACTCACTTGTTAGCCCATGCTTGATGACACTTAACTCACCCAATTATGCATATGTTGGCCGCCCCACTTTATGGCATATTACTCAGCCATTTAATCACATGTTGGCCGCCCCATTTTACTAGGTGGAAGGTCTCCATGTGGCTTGAAATAAGTCCAGGTTCATGCACCAGAAACACACACTTTCTAATGGCTAGTAGACATGGTTTTAATGCATTTATCACCTTGTCTTTTAACCACCAGAAAATTAATCTCCTTTTGTGTAACCACTAGCATCTTATTGAAAGTAAATAAAACATCATAAATCAGCAAATTGGTGGTTGAATTGGCCGCCCACCATGGCCCCATCTCATGCTAATGAAGGTTCTTCAACCGGTAGTTGCATTAAATGCAACTGTAGCTTCATCAATGCTTCCTCCTTCTTCAACCTCCTTTGCCTTTCTTGTTTGCGCCCCTGTCATGGTTCCCCCTAGTCTTTTGACTGTTTTGATGTCCTCATCACCTATAGATCAAACAACACATGACATCCCTTCTATTCAACCTCAAGAGAAAGTAATTCCTGAAATCCACTCAGAGATTCAAAGTGAGATGACTTCAACTCCTCAAGCAACACCTTTGAATACTTCAGAAGCTGTTCCTAGTACTTCGAACAAATCTCCAACACCCTCAAGTCTAAAGGAGTGTCATGATATTTTGGATGAAAATCCCTTTGCTGTATTAGACCTCCTAACAGGTGAAGGTTCTATGTCCTCTGCTCACTCAGATTCCAGGTCTTACCAACCTACCACTGAATCTGTGGAGGACCAGATTGAAGGTCTGAGGAATCTAATTTTTACCAATGATTTCTTCGAATCTCTCGCGGGAGATGTCAAATATCAATTAAGAATTGAAAAGAAACTTGAGGCTATCTATGCTCGAGAAGCCAACTTATCCACACAACAACTCAATGGATTGAATTCTTTCAAGAATATTTATGTTAAAGCAATGGCTATCTTGAAAGAGCATTAGACAAATGCTGGGAAGGCTTCTGAAGTCAGAGTTGACAATGGGAACATGTTGGAGAAGCGAAAAGATTCCAGGGATAAAGTATCAAAGTATACTGAAAGTTTGGGGAGTTTCTCAGCCCAGTTAACCACAATTGCAGAAAAACGAAGGATCATTGAAGAACAGATCCAGAAACTGCAAGAAGATGATAAACTTCTAGTAGTTGAAGAGAATACTTGCAAGACTTCAACGTCTAAGGTTGAGTCAAAGAAGCTCAAACTCCTCAAAGGTGTCAAGTATGTTTCGAGTGAGTTGGTGAAATCGAATGAGCTTCTGACCAACATTGTCAAGAGAGATGAAGTCTTATTACAATAGTACAAAGACTTGAAGCAAGTATTTGGGCCATTGAAAGATAATCCTCCCTTCTTACTTTCATTATCATCTTATTTCAACTCTTTGTTAAAACACTTTTTATTGGTGCTTTGAAGTCACCATCTAATTGATTGTTTTAAACAATTTTAACTTCATGTAGAGTTAGTTTATATTGTTTCAAGTATTTTCCATTTATGCTTAAGATTCGATTATCACCTGTTAATTCCCTAATCGAATACGCATTACTCGAAAATACTTTTTCAACCTCGAACGGTCCTTCCCAATTCAGGGACCATTTTCCAAATCGTTTAGATTTTTTATCAACAGGTAAAATCACTTTCCAAACAAGATCTCCCTCGTTAAACAACTTAGATTTCAATCTTCGATTATAAACTCGAGGTACTTGTTCTTTCTGCCTAATGATATTTTCTAAGGCTCTTAATATAACCTCATCCAATTCATTCAATTCATCTAACATCAAGTTATAATAATCTTGAGTAGGTAAATCGAATTGTCTTTGCAATCTAAATGATTGCAGATGAACTTCAACTGGTAAAACTGAATCATCACCATAAACGAACTTGTAAGGCGTAAATTTTGTTGCATCCCGAGGGGAATTTCAATATGCCCACAAAATTTGATCAAATATGTCTCTTGATGAAAGAGATAATTGTTTTATTAACTGCTTCAACTTGTCCATTTGCTTGAGCATAATAAGGAGTTGAGGTAAGAAGTTTAATTCCATTTTCTTGAGCAAATCTCTTAACTTTCTGACCTGTAAACACAGTTCCTTGATCAGTTAAAATAGATTCAGGAATACCAAAACGAAAAATTATATTTTCCTGAATGAAATTAATCACGTCTTCTTGAGCCACATCTTTCAATGGGATTCCTCCACCCATTTTGTAAAATCATCTATAGCCACGATAATATATTTGTGCCCTCTACATGACAAAGGATGAATTTGACCAATCAAATCTATATCCCATCCTCTAAAAGGCCATGGCTTTATTATTGAATGTAGCTCACTTGCAGAGATTTGTTGTATGAAACCATGTTTTTGACATTCTTCACAAACTTTTGAAAAATCATTACAATCTTTGGCCATAGAAGGCCAATATAAATTTTGTCTTTTCAAAACCCATTCCATTTTTTGACCTACTTGATGTGCTCCACAAATCCCTTGATGAGTATCAACCAAAGCCTGATATGCTTCTGATTCTCCCAAACATTGAAGTGAGTTACCATCAGGTGCTTTCTTATATAATTGATTAGCAAAGATCACATAATGTAAAGCCCTGTACTTTAATTTTCGATCAACTGATGAGCTTGGATTTTGCAAATATTCAATTAAAGATTTTCTCGAGACATTGACATCTAAAGTTTCAATATCTAAAACTTCGAAGCTCATAAATGGCATATTACTCTTTTATTGAATCAGATCTTCAAATTTAGAATCACAAATCTTATAACCAGAAGCAATTTGTGCCAATTCATTGGCAATCTCATTATCAATTCGAGAGATATGTTTGAATTCAACTTCATCAAAATACCTTAGCAGATGAAAAGCTTTTAATAAGTATTTCGATAGTCTAGGATTCAAACATTTATATTGTTAAGGGAATTGTTTGATCACTAATTGTGAATCTCCTCAAATCAAAACTTGTTTGACTTTGAATGATATCAAAACTTCTAATCCTAATAATAAAGCTTCATATTCAGCTTTATTATTCGAACGATCTATCCCTACTCGAAACATTATTTTTGTTGGTAATCCTTCAGGTGATATTAACAAAATTCCAATCCCAACACCTGCTCTATGTTTCGTTCCATCGAAATATAACTTCCCAGGTTTTAAACCCACGAAGTCCAATTCATTAATTCGAATCGGAGGATGATCAACTAAGAAATCATCCATAACTTGGCCTTTCACAGCTTTTAATGGAAGATATGTTAGCGAAAATTCAGTCAAAGCTAACGCCCATTTACCTACTTTACTGTGAAGAATAGGCTTCCACAACATGTGGTTTATTATATCATAATGAGAAATTACATAAACGTCAAAAGGTTTTACATAGTACTTCAACTTCGTACAAGAAAAGTAAAGACATAAACAATGGCACAATATCTAGTCTTAGCATCATTAAGAGTTCTACTAAGATAATACATTGCTCTTTCTATTCCATTTTGATCTTCTTGACCAAATATACTTCCTAATGTCTTTTCAGATGCAAATATATATAACTTTAGAGGCTTCCCTTGAATTGGAGGTGTCATGATTGGAGGATTTGTGAGAATCCTCTTTATTTCTTCGAATGTCACTTGGTGTTTCTCTTTCCATTCGAATTTTTCTTCCTTCTTGAGTTTTAAAAGAGGAGAAAACACCTTGGTCTTAGCTGAAAGATTTGCTATGAACCTTCGAAGAAAATTAATTTTACCCAATAAAGACTGCAACTGCTTCTTGTTCGAAGGAGGAGAAGTTTCTAGGATTGGTTTTGCTTTATTTTTTATCAATCTCAACTCCCTTTTGATGAACCAAGAAGCCTAGAAAATTACCTGCAGATACACCAAAGGCACATTTAATAGGATTCATTTTCAACCTATGTAGCCTCATTCTTTCAAAGGCTTCTTTCAAATTCGAAAGATGATCATTTTTCGATTTAGATTTTACTACGACATCACCAATATAAACTTGCATGAATCTTCCTATTAAATCATGAAAAATAGAATTCATGGCCCTTTGATAAGTAGCACCGACATTTTTTAGACCAAAAGACATCATTACCCATTCATAAGTGTCTATTACACCAGGACATCGAAAAACAGTTTTTGAAATATTGTAACGCCCCGCGCATGCTCACACTCACCCTCTACCAGGCTTACCACGCCCCGAACACGTTAAATACTCAGCTTCTCCACCCCTTCAGGTGGATATCCCCAAAGGGACCTCTCGTGGGTTCGAACTCAAGACCACGGGGACTTATAGTCTTAGATTCCTCAAACCCACTACCAATTGAGGAATATAAGACTATAAGTCCCATTAGTCTTGGGTTCGAACCCACGGGAGATCCCTTTGGGGATATCCACCCGAGGGGTGGAAAAGTTGAGTATTTAACGTGCTTGGGGCGTGGTAAGTGTGGTAAGCCCGGTAGAGGGTGAGCGTGAGCGTGAGCGTGAGCGTGAGCGTGCCCGGGCGTTACACCCAACCCCCTTATATTTAGAGAAATCATTATCATTCAACTAACAAAACACCAGCACCCATTCCAAACACAGCTAACCAGATTCCCTACCTGCTGCCAATGGATCACGAGTCTCCATATTTTCTAAATTTTGAACAATAATCTCATCGGCTGATATACCTTGTACCCATAATTTCTTCCCTACCCTTCAAACATTTGCAGCGACTGAAGCGGCATCCAATTGTAAAATGCTACTAGAATGAATTAAATCACAATCCATTGTAGAAGCACTTACTTGAGAGGTTGCTATTTTTCGCGGTCGCCCTCACTTCCTCCTCTTCTCTCCGCCATTGGTCGGGCACGGTAGGCATGATGGAAAAAATTCCGCGGTGGTATTAGCCAAAAGAATTGGGACTTCACACAAGTTGCCTTCCTCTACTAGATTCTCCTCGCCGTTAAAAATGAAGGAGAAGTCACGCGCTGATTGGTCCCTCCACAGGTGCGCAGCGTCTGGTTGTTCGCACTCCACACCACCAGGCTTAACAACTTTGTAAACATGTTGGACACTTGGCCCCTCCTGATAATTATCATGATCCGCACTCAATTCGTGTGTGTTATCCTCGCGGGCAACCTTTCTATTTTCCAATAACCCATTGATTTCCACCTCAGTTAATTGATTGAGTAAACCCTTTATTTTGGTCCCTGAAAGATGGGCCATCGGTCAAGTTAGTCCCTGAAAGATAGGAAATTGTAAAATCGTCCCTGAATGTTCTTACTGTCGGTCAAGTTCGTCCCTCCGTTACACAACTCTGTTAAACTTAACAGAACTCCCTATGTGGCATAAAAGATTGATATTCTTCAGTTTAGTCCCATCCCAGTCAGCAAAAAGATGTGAAAACACATCATTTCAGTCCCTATTGAAACTAAAACGTCAAATACGAATTCCCTCCTTCTCCTTCCACCTTGCGAGGGAAGCAACCATACTTGAGTGAGTTAGGGAAGTTTGCTTGAGCGATAAAACAGTTAAGGTGTGTGAAATCTAGGGTTTGTGTGCGAGGAGAAGATATCCAAAGCCTGCTCAGGGAAGTTTCGGTGAAATCTGCACCAGGGAGTCATTCTGCCATTAGAGGTACGGACTCTAGGTTTACTCTGTTTTGTATTTATGTTAAACACTTGTACTCTGGTTGCAATGCTGAATGTTAGGTTTTGATAAAGTTAGAATTTCTGTCGTTGGTTTGTTTTTCCGGGTGACATTGTGATTTGTTTAGGAAAATATTCGTCAAATGTGGGTGCACTTTAGAGGTTTCTATAAATGGTTGTTTGATTTAGTAATGTATGGAAGTTATCTGTTTTCTTGGAATGCATAATGTGGTCCTTATACTGACTGAAATAGTTGAAGACAGTTTGCCCTTCTGTTGTGGTCCCATGGTGACACGGGTTTTTGAAAAAAAAAAGTTTAATGTAATGTGTGTTTTCTAAAATTTGGTTGCATTAAAATGTCTTAGGCACATGCAGAGCTCTGTTTGACTTACAGCCACAATATTTGTTTGTAACAGATGGAGACAAGGAGGATTACTCTGATTCTTCACCATAGAGGGTCTTTTGTGAGGGAAATGGGAGAGGTGAAATATGTTGGTGGAGAATTTTGTATTTGGGAGGGATTGGATGTGGACATGGTGAATTTATTCACTCTGGAGACATTGTGTAAGGAGCATTACTACCATAGGTTTGAGAAGATTTTGTGGCTGAAGCTTGGGAGGGATTTAGGCGTTGGTTTGAGAGAGTTGGTTAAGGATAAGCATGTTATGGAGATGTGTAATGCAGGGATGGAGAATAATGGGGAGGTTGAGATCTTTTTCATACATCATGTAGACCTCCCTTTTATTGTAGTTGATGAGAATGAAGATAGTGTAGAACAGCAACAAAAACCAACTGATGTTACTGACCAAACAACCATGCATGCACCTGCACATTCACCTTTGTGCACTCCCATTGCATCACCTGTTCCCACTCCTGTGCCTTCACCTATGCCTTCACCCATTTCTGCAAATGTGCGTTCTCATATTCCATCACTTTTTCCTTCTCCCCTTAATTCTCATGTTAATTCAGAATTTAGTGATGATTATGAAAGTGCTGAGGACAGTGTTTATAGACCATCCCCACATGTCAGTGATGCTGATGAAAGCATTGATCAAGTTCCATTAAGTAGGAAGAGGGGAGCATCCAGTGCTGAGAAGGGGAAGGGAGTATCTGTTTCTGCAAGAAGGAAGAAAGGAAAAAAAGTTGGTGGGAGTGGGGAGGGAGTATCTGTTCCAGCATTGTCTAAAGAAGAAGAAATACATGATGATGAACAGCAGCCTGAAGAGGATGAGTTCTTTTTTGGTGATGATGAGCAACCTGAAGAAGATGAGGTATTTCTTGGTGGAAGTATTGGGCACAGGCAGACTTACACATATGGATACCCTACTGAAAATGTTGGTGGTCCACAACTTGATGAGTTGTCAGCTGATGATGATTCACACAGCTATCAGTCTGAACAGTTGAAGACACCTGTGTCATCTGATGATGAGGAGGCTGAGGGAGTGAGGAATGTCTTTCCTCAGTTCAATGAAGGTGCCACTTTTGGCAATGTAAAGTTGGAGATACGAATGGAATTTGCTACATTGGAAAAGTTCAAGAAAGTTGTTAGAGACTATACCATTCATTTGGGCAGGGAGATGAAATGGGTAAAAAATGACAAGGTTAGGGCCAAAGGTAAGTGCAAGGTTGATGGGTGCCCTTGGGAGATTTTCTGTACCTTCAGTCCTATGACAAGAAGCTACCAGGTTAAAACTTTCAACCAAGAACATACATGTGCCAGGGGATTCAAAAACAATGTTGCAAACACAAAGTGGGTAATGAAAAAGCTTGAGGAGAAGCTGAGGACACAGCCCATGCTCACTCACATGGAAGCATTTGAGTACATGAAGACTGAATTTGGGGTTTATTTAAATGATTCCAAGATTTTCAGAAGTATGACGACAACAAGGAAGCTAGTTGAGGGGGATGAAACTACACAATATGCAAGGCTGTGGGATTATGCTCATGAGTTGCTAAGAAGCAACCCAGGATCAAATGTGAAAATGGATGTCATCCCCATCCCAGAATCACCCCCCCCCCCCCAGTTTCAGAGATTCTATGTGTGCCTTGAGGGTTTCAAAAGTGGGTTCTTGGCTGGGTGTAGGCCATTCATTGTCCTAGATGGAGCATTTTTGAAAGGGTATTTTGGTGGACAGATTCTAGCTGCTGTTGCACAGGATGCCAATAACCACATCTTCCCCTTAGCTTATGCTATTGTGGATGTGGAGAATAAAGACAATTAGAAGTGGTTCCTGACTCTACTTCATGAAGATATAGGTGACTATTAGAGACATGGATGGAATTTCATGAGTGACATGCAAAAGGTAACCTGTTTATTGGTTTGGTATATGTTTTTCTACTTTTGACCAATTTGAAGTGTTTTAAATCTTTTAGGGACTGCAGTGAATAATTTATAAATCTTTCAGGGACCATTTTGAATTTAATGTGGGTTATTTAAGGACTAAATTTAACTTTTATACTATTTATCAGGGCCTAATTCCTGCAATGCAAGAAGTCATGCCTGGTGTCCCACACAGGTTCTGCTCTATGCATTTGTGGAAGAACTTCATCAAGCAGTGGAAAGACTTGGACATAAGAGGTGCAGTTTGGCAATGTGCAAAGTCAACAACTCTTGCACAGTTCAAAGTAAACATGGAGATGCTTAAGGGTAAAAATGAGAGGGCATGGGCATATCTCAATAAGTTCCCTCCACATTCCTGGACAAAAGCTTTCTTCACTGAGAATTGCAAGGCTGACAATATCACCAACAACACATGTGAAGTGTTTAATGCCAAGATATTGAAGTATAGGAGCAAGCCAATTCTTACAATGGCAGAAGAAGTCAGATGTTACATAATGAGGACAATGGCAAAGAATAAGCTCAAGTTCGATGGCCACACTGGAAGGCTAACCCCAATGCAGCAAAACAGACTAGAGAAGGAGAAAAAAGACAGTAATCAATGGAGACCTGTGTGGTCAGGTGACAAAGAAGGGACAAGATACGAGGTTCAATCATGGCTAGGCAGGGTGGATGTTGACTTGGGCAGGTATACATGTACATGCAGGTTTTGGCAGTTGACTGGCATACCATGTATGCATGCAATTTCAGCAATAGCCAATAAGAACAGAAGGCCTGAGGAGTACTGTCATGGTTGGCTCACTATGGAAGCAGATAGGGCCACTTATGAGCACTTTGTCAAACCAACTCAGAGCCAGCAATTTTGGCAGAAGACATATTATGCAGCCCCTGTCCCTCCTCCAATAAAAAGATCAGTGGGTAGGCCAAAAAAAACAAAGAAGAAGAGATGTCACTGAAGAGACTCCTAATTCCACAATGCTCAAGAGATCTTATGCAGATGTCATTTGTTCAAGGTGTGGCCACAGCAACCATAACATCAGAAAGTTCACTAACATTGGATTGCCTCAAAAACCCAAAAATTGGGTAGATCCAGCCCCTGCAGAGCCACAAGCAGCCAACAATGACCCACAAGCTGGACCAGAGGAAGTTGTTCTAAGCCAAGGTGTACCTAGTGATGATGTACCAAATTCACAGCCCAACATGGTAAAATTAAGTTTAATTTTTTAATGATTGCTTTGACAAAAGAAAAGCATACTTCATAACTTTGACACACCACTAATTATTTTGTGCAGAGTCAGCCTACCAATGTGGACAGCAACTTAAGTGACTTAACTCCTACTACTCAGCCACCAATTGCCGCTACAAGTGCCAACTCTGTTCAGTCTTCAATGGTAAGGTTCATTCTACCCTTATTTCTTTATCCATTCATTTAATGTTGATTTCCTAAATTAGAGTCAATAAATCATAGTGCCACTTTTTATGCAGCCACAGTCCCAAGCATTTGGGCATGCAGCTATCAGGCCACCCAGCAGAGGCAGATATCCTAGGAACCCACCATACAAAGCTCCAACTACAGTCCAAGGAGGTTTCAGGCAAAAGTTGAACACTGTGAGGCCTACCAACTTAACACACTCAACACCACATGATCCTGGACACAGCAACACAACAGCACCCCAAACCCAGCTGCAACCATCAAATGAGACTATGCTGGCAGCACGTCTTGGCACCAGAGCAAGGTTTATGCAATTCATTCCTACACCATCAGGGCCATCAACAGCAGGACCAAGACCAAGAGGGCCACCACCAACAGGGAAACCAAAGTGAACCCAAACAATGCAGTGCCAGAAATATCAAGCCTGTAGTTAGGAATTTCATTTTCATGTCAGTATGGATTGTTAGGAGAATTAGCACATAGTGTGCCTTTTGTTAGGAATTTCAGTTTCATGTCAGTTTGGATTGTTAGGAGAATTAGCACATAGTGTGCCTTTTGTTAGGAATTTTAGTTTCATGTCAGTTTCGATTGTTAGGGGAATTAGCACATAGTGTGACTTTTGTTAGGAATTTCAGTTTCATGTCAGTTTGGATTGTTAGGGGAATTAGCACATAGTGTGCCTTATGTTACTGCTCTGACAGTATGCCTTGTTATATTCCATATTATGAAATTCACAATTCAGCCAATGTTACCTACTTATATTATTCTGCATTCAAACAGTTTATCTCTTTCATTCATAATTTTTACAGATTAAACTACTTAACCAATAACAAAACACAGTAACACAGAAAAAATTGGAATAGCTTCATCTTTCATTAAGAAACATATTCAAATTACATAAACATGTTGTATGTTCCAACTGCATAAACGACTACTACTTCCTTCTACATCAATGGATTGAGAAAAAAACAACTTAGTGCAACATAAGAATCAACTGCATCATAATCATTACAGTCATCAAACACCCTACAACAATTACAATGATCCTAATATTCCTAATTTCAGCTCCTAACACCCTGAGCTTAAAATTGATCTGATTCTTCAACCAAGCATCCATGTTAGATTCAAATTCTGCAGAATCCATGTCTTCTATCCAGGCAAAGTAGTTGCAGTTTAAGTAATCATCCTGTAGCCAAAATTGAAGAAAAAAAACTGTCAAAATCCCTAATATGCAAATGTTATTGCAAAAACCCCAAGGTTTCATTACCTTTGGGAGAGGACATGTATAAAATGCCCTTCCCGGATTTCGTTGTGTATTGGAGGTCCTGATAGCAGCCTTGCGTCCACAATGACACACCCTAATGGCGTTAGCCATTGATGTAGAGGAAATGCTCGAACCACCATTGAAGCTTCTCTTCTCCAGTTTTGGCTTAGGGTTTTTGTAATCGCCACCCATCCTCTTTCAACGAAGGCGACACAGAGTTTAGGGTTTGTGGGAGGAGTTGGGGGTGCTGCTCGAATGTGGTGCAGAGGTTGAAGATGGAGTTTGTGGGAAATTTTTTGCCCAACGTCTCTCTTGCGTTTCATTAACAGAGATGGATCAGGGACTAAAATGATGTGTTTTCACATCTTTTTGCTGACTAGGAAGGGACTAAACTGAAGAATATCAATCTTTTAAGCCACATAGGCAGTTCTGTTAAGTTTAACAGAGTTGACTTAACGGAGGGACGAACTTGACCGACAGTAAGAACATTCAGGGACGATTTTACAATTTCCTATCTTTCAGAGACTAACATGACCGATGGCCCATCTTTCAGGGACCAAAATGAGGGTTTACTCTAATTGATTCAAAGTCTCCAAGTGCTCGCTGCTCACGGTCTCCACGTTGTCAATCATCCCATTGCCTTCCACATCCTCTAATTGATTCGAATTGATGCAGCCCAAGGTGTTCAAGTTCTCGCTACCAAGTTGCACATTGTCATTCAGCCCATGGCCTTCCACCTCCTTTAATTGAATCAAATTATTGCAGCCCAAAGACTCTAAATTCTCGCTGCCCAGCTAAACGTTGTCAAGAATCCCATTGCCTTCCACCTCATTTAAATGATCCAAACACTCCAAACTCTCCAAATTATTGCGCCTATGAAGCAGCCCATTAGCTTCCACTTGCGGCCTAACATGATTCAGCGAGCAATGCGACCCAATATGAGTCAACGAGCAATGCGGCCCAACGTCTATGTCCTGCCGCGGCACATGCTCTATAATATTGGAGCAATTACCGCCATGTTCAGAGCTTCCCACCTGTACCAAATCAAGACTCAAATCATTTGATGAAATATTTGCCTTTATTACCTTTGTTAGACAAGTGGCCTCAAGTAACTTAAGAAGGGTGAATTAAGTTAATCAAAATTTCCTTTCTTTTTCTACCCTTTCTTTTTCTATCTTTTACCATGCAAGAAATAACTTATAATAATTCTTCTAAGATGAAAGATGTATGAAGAATACTTATTTCTCAATATATTAACTTAGCAATCAAAGTAAACTAGTAAAAGGATAGGGAAGAAGAATTGCAAACTCAATTTATACTGGTTCGACTAATCCTTGCCTACGTCCAGTCCTCAAGTCACTCACTTGAGATTTCCACTATCTTTGTAAAATTCTTTGCAAAAGATAACACTCAATCACCTTGGGATCCCTTTCCCTTGTGTTGAGTTTCACTTGCACTAACGACTAACGAGAGGCACCCTCTCTTGGTTACAACAGGATGGAAAGAAGTTTTTGGACAAGATAAACTCTCTTGAAGAGTAGATGATACAAATTGAAGATCCTATAAGAATTCTCAAAGATTTTGCAAGTGTTTGGCCAAAGTAGTTTTTCAAAGAGTTTTTCACGATTTTTTATTTTTCTTCTTGTTGCTTCTGAAGTGGAGACACATATTTATACTAGAAAATCAAAGTTGTGTCTCTTTATGAGGAATTGTAACTTTTCATATTTTTCTGAAAAGTCTCGCTGGTAATCGATTACAATAAGTTGGTAATTGATTATAGATTTCAAAATTCAAATTATTTTCACATCGTTGGAGCTTCCAATTGAATTTTAAGTTCTCGTGTTGCTCATCTGGTAATCGATTACAGATTTCAAAATTCAAATTATTTTTACACCGTTGAAGCTTCCATTTGAATTTTAAGTTCTCATGCTGGTAATCGATTACAGCATCTGGTAATCGATTACCAGTTCAAAATATTTATTATGAACTTATTTTGATACATAAAAAACATTTTTGTTAAATAATTATTTTAAGGCCAAATCAACTTTGCAAAAACTAGAGATTCCTTTAACGAAAAAAGCTAAGTTGATGGAGACTTATCTAATAAAATTTGTAGTCTTGATCTTGTATCAGATTTGCTTCATGCTCTTTCTTTGCCAATCCTTTTGTCAATCTTATGATTTTGTTTTCTTTCTATTGGCATCTCTTGTGATTTTGTTTTCTTTCTATTGGCATCATCAAAACCTACATGTATTGCATTCACATTCTCCCCCTTTTTGATGATGACAACCATCTCCAAGGGAAGGAAAAAATGGTTTCAAATATATCATTCACTCCTCCTTAGTCTCCCCCCTAATTAAACTAGAGATTCTTTATATGACCTTATTTTTGGAAACAATATTATAATCATTTCATATCAAGAAGTTTCATATTTTCCTTATTTTCCTTTCCTTACTTTCTGTCCCCCTTTGGCAACATAAAAAATAATCAGAAGAGAGATAAAATCACAATATAGATAAATTATAATCACAATAGAAACTATCTTTGGATTCCACGTTTATGAACAAAAGACTAGTATTTCTAGGAGTCTAAATTAGATACATCTAAGATGCCTAACTCTCTTCTGATTGTGAAGAAACTATCTTTGGGTAAAGATTTTGTAAAAATATCAGCTAATTGATGCTTAGTTTCAACAAATTCTAGAACACAATCTCCCTTTTGTACATGATCTCTAAGGAAATGATGCCTAATCTCAATATGTTTGGTTCTAGAGTGTAATACATGATTTTTAGATAGATTAATTGCACTTATGTTGTCACAATGAATAGGAATATGATCTAAAATTAAACCATAGTCTGAGAGTTGTTGCTTCATCCAAAGGATTTGAGCACAACAACTTCCAGCAGCAATATATTCTGCTTCCGCAGTGGATAGGGCAACACTATTTTGCTTTTTACTATGCCATGAAACTAAGGCAGACCCAATGAAGTGACAAGTTCCACTAGTGCTTTTTCGATCAGTCTTACATCCAGCAAAGTATGAATCAGAGTATCCTACTAGATTAAAAGGCATGTTTTTAGGATACCATAAACCTAAGTTAGTAGTTCCCAATAAGTATCCCATTATTCTTTTTACAACACTTATATGAGATTCTTTTGGATTTGATTGATATCTAGCACACAAACACACACTAAACATAATATCGGGTCTACTTGCTGATAAATAGAAAAGAGATCCGATCATACCTCTATACCGTTTTATATGTATGGACTTCCTAGCTTCATCTTTATCCAAATAGCAAGCAACACTCATAGGTGTGGCCATTGGTTTAGTATTTTCCATTCCAAATCTTTTAAGTAACTCCTTGCAATATTTGCTTTGATTGATGAAGATTCCATTTTTGGTTTGTTTTATTTGTAATCCAAGGAAAAAGTTTAACTCTCCCATCATGGACATCTCAGATTCACTTTGCATATCATTAGAGAATTCTTTGCACAAAGAATCATTAGTAGCCCCAAAAATAATATCATCAACATAGATTTGTACTAGAGGAATATCATTTATTTTTCTTTTAATGAATAGTGTTGTGTCAACTTTTCCTCTTGTAAACCCCTTTTCTAAAAGAAATTTGCTCAATCTTTCATACCAAGCCATAGGAGCTTGTTTTAAACCATAGAGAGCCTTTTTCAATTTAAGAACATGATTGGGCAAATCTAAGTTTTCGAATCCAGGAGGTTGTTCAACATACACTTCTTCTTGAATAAAACCATTTAGAATGCACTTTTGACATCCATTTGATATAGTTTGAAGTCCATTATAGAAGCATATGCAAGTAACATTCTAATAGCTTCTAGTCTTGCTACAGGTCCATTATAGAAATAACTTATAATAATTCTTCTAAGATAAAAGATGTATAAAGAGTACTTATTTCTCAATATATTAACTTAGCAATCAAAGTAAACTAGTAAAAGGATATGGAAGAAGAATTGCAAACTCAATTTATACTGGTTCGACCAATCCTTGCCTACGTTCAGTCCTCAAGTCACCCACTTGAGATTTCCACTATCTTTGTAAAATTCTTTACAAAAAATGAACACTCAATCACCTTGGGATCCTTTTCCCTTGTGTTGAGTTTCACTGCACCAACGACTAACGAGAGGCACCCTCTCTTGGTTACAAGAGGATGGAAAGAAGTTTTTGGACAAGATAAACTCTCTTGAAGAGTAGATGATACAAATTGAAGATCCTATAAGAATTCTCAAAGATTTTGCAAGTGTTTGGCAAAAGTAGTTTTCCAAAGAGTTTTTCACAGTTTTTATTTTTCTTCTTGTTGCTTCTGAAGTGGAGACACATATTTATACTAGAAAATCAAAGCTTTGTGTCTCTTTATGAGGAATTGTAACTTTTCATATTTTTCTGAAAATTATCGCTGGTAATCGATTACAATAGGTTGGTAATCGATTACAGATTTCAAAATTCAATTACCTTATCAAGTTGCAACTGATCCGTTGCCTGATTCACTGCAGGTAATTGAAGATCATTACATAATTTGCGCATCATCTCCCATTTGAAATTCAAACATACCTTCTCCCTCTTACACTTGATGATACCAATTCTCCCAACCACTGATAGAATCATTAATAGAACAGGAAATTGATCCATCTGAATAAAAATTATGCACAGGGCTCCTGGATATTGTTCTCCAAGGACTTAAAATGGATCCTTCATCATTCTAATTGAAAAAAAAGACTCATTTATTTTTATTTTCTGCAACCTGTTAATTGTGTCCAGGGAAGTAGTATGAAAAAGCACCCATGCAACATCTAACCTCTCCATATTCTTTGTACCACCATCAATGGAAACAAATCTACCAAATGGAACTGTTATAGACCTGAAAAATGACTCTGACCACGTATGCAATGGTACTCCAATGCATCTAAGCCAAACATATCTTCCACGTGCAATGTCCTCTTGACTCCATGGTCGTATTGCCTCAAACCATACATCAAACATGTCTTTTAACTCCTTCACTAGCTCTTCAAAATTCTTCTATGGTTCTATTTGGAGTAAAACTAAATCATCACCCATTTGAGAAACCTTAATAGAACGAATACCTTCTGTAATAATCTTATCTTGTAACAAGAAAACCTCATCAATTTGACGCACCCATCCAACATAACACTTCTGTAGCCATTCCATTTCTTCATCAGAGACATTGAAATGTGGCCTGCTCCATTGATCCTCGCCATTTTTCGGTGGTTTTATGTTTTGATGCCAAACCCTTTTGGGTCTTCCTGTAACTACATTCGCATAAGTTTTCCCCTTCACCACATTATGGACTTGTTTTCCTTGTTGAATTCCACCCTTGAGATCAACATCTGGCTCGATACTTGGTTCCTTGTCCACCTTCTTCCTACCAAAATGAGAAATATTGATGAGAAGCTTGTAACTACCAATCCATATCTGTTGTAATCGCTTCTCCAACCAACCTGAATCTTCATCTCCCATGAAACGAACAAGACCAAACTGGTAACCATTCTTGCTTTTCTTACTCGGGATATACACATCTGCAACTCCCCCCCCCCCCCCATTTTGAGAAGATTTTCCACATATCTTCAGTACCAAAATTATCAGGAAAATTAGTGAAAAAATACGAACCCAAATCTTCCTTGTTTTTAGGAATAACCTTCCATGTCGATTCCACTTGTTCCCTCTGGTCCTCTTGTCCTCTAGCCTCTTGTCCTCTTGTTGTGTCAATCCTGGTCGAAGTTCTTTCCTTCTTTATCTCACCAAGGTCCATCCTCCCTCATCCACTCTCTCCCTCATAGTTTAGGAAGTATTAAAGTATATCATACACATTCATTATATAAATTATTTCTTTGTAAACATTCACCTTAACTTTCTGAATGACATAACATTAATTAATTTGAAAGCCAAATAAATTATTAATAATAAAATTCTATTTGGCTTTGAATTCACGGTTTTCAATTCAGAATATATATTGAACATGTTCAGTGTCTTACGAATTCAAAACTATATATACAATCGAATACGTACTTATAGTGCTTTACGATCTTTCTCCAAATTCATATATAATAATATTTCAACAAAATTGATTCCAATATGGCCATTAGCAAAAGATTCTCATTACTATAATTATAGCGGCCACTAGTCAATCAAAATCAGTTCAATATATAGAGGATTTACATTCACAATCAATATTCATTCAATGTGAATTTGTTTCCCAAATGGTAATTAAAGGTACCATACATAGCAAATAAAAACCACTGTTGCGATAACTGAAAAAGAGATTTCGATGCATACTGAATAACGATTGCAATGCTTAAATCCATTTACGCAGCGGGGAATTAATCGCTATTCACAATTCTTAATTTAAAAAATTAGGGTTCATACATCATTAAATTAACCTCCTGTTTGGATGGAGAATTTTAAAATTCTCAAAATTATAATAGACAATGTTAAGTAAGTTGTTAAAATGAGAGGAATTGACAATGACAATATAAAAAAATTGAACATAAAAGAGAAATGTTGAAATTCTCTCTCAATATTTGCCATATGAAATTTCCCTATTTATCATAAAAAATCATCTTATTTGTCATTTGGAATTATTTCTTCTACTATTTTAACACATGAATTCTAGTAGTTTTAAATTTTTCTATCCAAACACAAGGTAATGGAAAATTATGAATTCTCAAACACATGCTCTAATACCACATGTAAACTTCATGATATTTGAATAATCAAATAGGATCATGGAGTTCATAATTTTCACATATAAGATTAGATAGAAACACTAACCTTGCCTTTAAATCTTGTAAAATTTGCAAGAATAATCTTTTCTATCTTTTTTCTTTTTCTTTCTTGTACTCTTCAATTCTTTATGGTAATTTTTAGAGACAAACTTTGATAGGCAGAAATTGAGACTATTCATGTCCTTCCAATGTGTGTGTGTGTGTGTACATATACATATACATATATATATATATATATATATTGTTTCCATCAAACAATATACCCTTTCATTCAAACATAAAAACTCCTTCCCAAAAGTCATATCAATTCATTCAAATATTGAATAATATATTCTTTTATTTAATTTAATAAACCACATACATTTGTCATACACATGAGACATTAATTTCTTACCAGGATGGCAATGGGTAGGGTCTGGGTAGGGTATTACAGTACTTGTCTACATACCCGCGTTCTAAAAAAGTACCTGTACCCGCACAGATAGCAATTGTAATACCCATACCCATTACCTGCACTTTATTTAACTATAAAAATAATAAATCAACTAAAAAATGAAAACTAATTAAAAACCATGTCTAACACAAATAAAAAATTCATACATCATCGAAATTTAACCATAAAACGTAAAGTTCTTAAACAAAATACATAATGTAACATCCCAGAAATTAGGGCCTAGAAAATATAGTGAAAGCCTTAGGCTGTAAATTTCAATGTAAGAAGAAAGTTAGAAGTAGGATGAGAACTTGAGGGTTTGAGTGTGAATTTCGACAAGAATTAGGGAATGTATTAAGAGCTATGGGTTTTAAGGGAATCGAGCAAGGGAAAAACCAAGTATTAAACCAAACATGACTGTAGAGTTGAATTAGGAGGAGTCACAACCGGTGGTGGAAGGACTAACATGGTGAAGAGGTGAGGAAGGAAGTAGGGACATTGGAACTAGAAAATTAGATTGAGATGGAAGGAACTAGGTTCCGAGGGTTGACGAAACTAAGAGGGAGAGGGTTAAATTCAAGGAACTAGGTTAGAAGGGTATTTCAGTAAAGAGGAATTAGGAAAGGGGAAGAAAAACTAAGTTAGAAACAGGGGAAAAGAGAAATCAAGGTGATTCTGTCTGGTAATTTTGCCCAGGTTCGCTTGAGTGCGCCTGAGCGAGAGTACCAAGCAGAAAAAGGGAGTTTCGGTCTGGAAATTTCGCCCAAGCTCGCTTGAGTGCGCCTGGGCGAGGGCATCAGCTAAAAGGGGGAAATTCTGCTCTGGTTTTCTCGCCCAAGCTCACTTGGGTGAGACTGAGCGAGAAAACAAAGTCAGAATGAGGGGTCTCTGTTTGGACTTTCGCTCGGTCTCGCTCAGGCGAGCCTGAGCGGGAAAGGCACTCTCGCCTGGTCTCGCTCAAGCGCGCCTGAGCGAGAGCGCGTTTTCAGCATACCTTAAAATGTGAAGTCTATTGATCAGTTTGAGCATTCAAACCTAACTCAAAGACTTAATAACCTTTAGTTTTAATGATTAACAAATAAGAGTATATAATGAACATATAAGAACACAATAAGAACAAATAAGATCATAAAAACAGATTCTACTGAGAAAGGTATTGGTTTGTTGATTGTGTTTCAGGTTGAAATATTCATTAGAAGAAGAAGAAGATTTGATGAACAGAATCAGAATCAGAAGAACAAATGCAGGATTTAATATAAAGAAGCTGTCTGAAGTAAGCAACTCGTCTGAAGCAGAGAAGCTGTCTGAAGAACGCAAGTCGTCTGAAGTGCGCAAGCCGTCTGAAGTGTTGAAGCTGTCTGAAGAATGCAAGTCGTCTGAAGTGCTGAAGTTGTCTGAAGACGTGAAGACCATCTGAAGACGTGAAGACTATCTGAAGAAGCCTACAAACAAAATCAAGAATTTATCTCTTGAAGACGTTGCTAAAGTGTAAAGCACACTCTACCAAAATGGAGTACACTTATATCAGTATAAAAGCTAAACATGCTTTTATGCCTCGATCAAAGTCTTGCACAAATAAGGAAACTCTGCAAAGACTTTCTGCAAAGCCTGGTGCACCTGCAACAAAAGGCATTTTTGTGTGCGCAGACCTACTGCACCTGCACCTGCTGGCTGCCCAAAACTGATCAGAAGACTGATAAAAAGCAACCAGAAAGATGTTTGAATAAAATATAATTGATTCAACATCTTTATTCATCTATATCTCAGAAGAAGAAAATGCAAAGAAGAACAGAATAGCAATCGGCTGAAGTAGAAGAAAAAGCTGGAATTAATATGATATAATATTCAAGCTGAAGAATTGAGAAAAGCCTGAATTAATATGATAAGCACAAGTTGAAGTACATCACGATGAGATAAAAGCAAGCATTTGAGTATATCGTCTGAACAGATAAACTCTCTAAGTGCATGGAACAGATTTCAACATTGAAGAAATCAATACAGAAGCTAAGACTATATAATACAACGACTATAATATCATATGTCTTTATTCAAAGAAGAAACTGCAACAACAACTATTCAACAAGACACCTCACTCAAAGAAGAAAGAAGAAATGGTGTCAGGAAGCAAACAGAAAAGGAGCATATACAAAATAAGCAAAAGGACAAATCCAACGGATATCTCCTAATATACACTCCTAAGAAAAGCAGAGGAAATCAGAAGTCAGCTGAGGAACGCAGAAGAAATCACAAGACAACTGAAGAAAAGCAAAAGGATATCAAGAGAGAGAACATGCAAAATAATATCAAGAAAATCTCTCTAAAAGAGCTCATCTACAGAAGTGTCAGAACAGGACTGTCTGAACACTTATTTGCTTAAGGAGAAACAATCGTTTGAGACACTATTACACAACGGCTATATGAGCCACATCATCAATTATCTCAATGGTATTATGAATCATCTTCAAACGGTTGTATTCCAACAGAACATATAAATAGCATCAAGATTGAATTTGAAGATGTTGGTTGTTGGTTGAAAAGGTTGAAAGAGAATCAACCATACTGCTGACCTATTGGTCAGTTAGTCAAAGATTGTTTGGAAGAACAACTAACCAGGTTGTGCTTAATCTCAAATGAACCAAGAATGGTTTGAAGCCGCAAGTATACTTTGGTTATTACAATGATACGGGTGAGAATGTAGCCCATGGAAACCAATGGTTGGAGAACAAGGCTGAAGCTCAAATCCAGTATCTATCTAGCCAATTCTCAGAGGATGTCATTCCTCACATCAGAGACAGGACTGTACCTAACTTATATACTTGTATCATTGTCTTAACCTTGTACTTAGAATTCAACCTTTGTATCCTGAGTAGCACTCAGTTAACCTCTAGTACAGGAAGAAATTAAGTTTATGTTTCATGGAAACTTAAACTTAGTTCAAATTGTAAACACTTTATGTGTCTGAGAGCCTGGAGAGGCCTGGTGGAAGAAAGTGTGAAGTCTATAAATCGGTTTAAGTATTTAAACATGATTATAAGACTTAGCATCCTTAAGTTTTAATGATTAACAAATAGATTATAAGATTATGTTAATGATTAACAAATAAGATTATATTATATTAACAGGTTCTACTGAGAAAGGTATTGGTTTGATGATTATGTTTCAGGTTGAAATATTCATTAGAAGAAGAAGAAGTTTTGATGAACAAAGTGCAGAATCCGAAGAAGAGTAATCTACAACCAAGTTGAAGACTCGAAGACTATCTAAAAAGAGTTGAAGAATAAAATACTACTTAAAGACTCGAAGAAATGAAGACAACATGAAGCAGTCTGAAGATTGAACATATCAGAATCAAGAAATGACTTCTTGAAGACATTGCAAAGTGTAAAGCACATGAAGATCACTCACTCAGTAGATAAAGCTAGACATGCTTTTCTACCTCGATTAAAGTCTTGCATTAATAAGGAAATATTGCAAAGACTTTCCACAATGCCTGCAACAAAAGGATTTGTATAAGCAGACCTACTACATCCACACCTGCTGTCAGTCAGAAAATGATAGAAGACCGAACAGAAGCAAGCAAGAAAGATGATTGAATGAAGCACATACAATTCAACATCTTTATCTACATCAAAGAAGCTGTCTGAAGCAAAGAAGCTGTCTGAAACAAAGAAGCTGTCTGAAGCAACGGAGCTGTCTGAAAGACTAGAAGCTATCTGAAGTGTCAATATTCGTCTGAAATATTTAAGCCGTCTGAGATCCGACGTGGCACACTCACTGAAGACAACGAAGACTTTTGCTCTCTGAAGTATGTTGAAGAAAAGTCGTTCTCTACAAACACGCAACACTTTCAAAGCTTAAATTGGCAAAGTCACAGAAACCTTTCTTGGTACCTTTGAAGTTCATACACCACTGAGGAAATCTCTGCAACGCAGAAATTGCAGCAACAACGGTGGCAACTTTATAGCAGCACCAACGTTGTACTTTGTCAGAATTTTCAGAACACCCAGAAGCGTGTCTCACAACAGATTAAATAGCATTCAATGCTATCTCTAAACGGTGGTATCACAACGGAAATATCATCATCATCAATCCGAAAGAAAGCAGAAGAAAAGCTCAGGAGACTAAGCAGAAGCAACAAAGAAAAATGTTTGAATGAAATATTTTAATTCAAACATATTTTATCATCTGCAAGAAACAACCATTGAACAAGACATCACACCCAAAGAAGATATGATGTCAGGAGCAAATGAAAAAGGAGTATATACAGAATCGACAAAAGGACAAATTCAACGGATATCTCCTAAAGAGACACTCCTAAAAGAAAACATAGGAAAGCAGAAGAAAACAGATGAAAGCAAAAAGAAGTAGATTCAAGAGATAGTATTCGCAGAACTATATCAAGAAACATCTCTCATGAAGAAGAAAATATCAAGTGTCAGAACGGGATCGTCTGAACACTCATTCGCTTAAGGAGAAGCAACCGTTTGAGAAGCTATTACACAACGGCTATATGAGCCACATCATCAACATCTCAACAGTATTATGAATCATCTTCAAATGGCTATATTTCATCAGAACATATAAATAGCCTCAAGATTGAATTTGAAGATGCTGCCGACCTATTGGTCAGTCAGACAAAATTGTTGATCAACAGAATCAAACTAGTTAATCAGGCTGAATGCCTTATGGTTAACAAGAGTTGACGTAAGCTTAAGAGGATCATGAGGATGTCAACAAAGTTTGATCAGAGAGTTGGTTCTCAATCAGGCTATTGACTAGCTGGTTAGTTAGTTAGGTTGTTCAGTTGGTCTGTTTGATCAAGTGAGTTGATTGTTCGAAAGGCAATCATGCTGAACAAATGACTATCAAACTGGGTACGGTTTGAAGCTTTGATATACCTTGGTGTTCCTATGATATGGGTGAGAATGTAGCCCATGGAAACTAATGGTTTGAGAACAAGGCTGGAGCATCATTTCACATCTTAGTTAGCCTACGCTCAGAGGATGCATTCCTCATAGAAAGACAGGGATTGTACTTAATTCAAACACTTGTATCACTGTCTATCCTTGTACTTAGTTTGTAATGTCTGTATCCTGAGTGTGTACTCAGTAATCTCTATGTACAAGTAGAATCTAAGTTTAGAGGTTCTGGCGAACATCTAACTTGGATTGAGTAGTGAAACTACTCAACACTTTAAGTGTCTGGGAGCCTGGAGAGGCTTGGTGGAAGAAAGAATACTCTACACTTGGATAAGTGTCTGAGAGCCTGGAGAGGCTTGGTGGAAGAAAGAATACTTGGTGATGTCTGGAGAGACTGTACTCGTGATGTCTGGAGAGACTGTACTCGTGATGTCTGGAGAGACCGTACTCGTGATGTCCGGAGAGACCGTACTCGTGATGTCTGGAGAGACTGTACTCGTGATGTCTGGAGAGACTGTACTCGTTATGTCTGGAGAGACTGTACTCGTTGTGTCTGGAGAGACTGTACTCATATTCAAGTTTGTAATCTGAATATTCAGATAGTGGAAAATCCAGTGGTTGTTTGCCTCTGGGACTGGATGTAGCTCATGGATTTGTGGGTGAACCAGGATAAACTTTGTGCCTAAGTCTTCTTTCTCTTACCTTCTCTATTTACAGTTTTGTTATTTATGTTGGGGATTGAAAAGTTATTTTCATAACAAACTTAACACAACGATTTCAATAAAATGATCTTTCACAAGAACAAAACATGAGATGTTTCTCACATCACTTGAAGCTTTACAAAGAATGTCTTTTGAATTACTTCTGAAACAATTATCTGAAGTGAGTCTGGAAAAACCTCAGTTCAGAAATCTGGAAAGACTTCAGACAACCTATAGTCATCTGAAGTATTTCAGAAACAGTTTTGAAAAACATTCAATGTAATAATATTCAGAAGATATCTTGAGAAGTATCTGTTTAAAATAATCTTAAGACCTAAAAGAAACTTTATTTTTTCTTATCTTCTGCACGTTTTAATTATATATGATCTTAAAATTCATTTTAAACATTATTCATCTTCATGATTTAAATTAAAGATTTCCAAAAACAATCAAAAAGCTTAAAACACTATTCAACCCCCCTTTCTAGTGTTTCCTGTGGTTCTAACAGAAAGAATACTCATACACTACTGTGGTTAGTGTCTAAGAGCCTGGAGAGGCTTGGTGGAAGAAAGAATACTTAGTTGCAAAGCCTGGAGAGGCTAGACTGAAAAAGAATACTACATATGTTGCCTGGAGAGGCGATTGAAAACAAAAGAATACTTAGTCGTAAAGCCTGGAGAGGCTAGACTGAAAAAGAATACTGCATAAGTTGCCTGGAGAGGCAGTTGAAAACAAAGGAATACTTGGTGTTGTCTGGAGAGACTGTACTCGTGTTGTCTGGAGAGACTGTACTCGTGTTGTCTAGAGAGACTGTACTCGTGTTGTCCGGAGAGACTGTACTCGTGATGTCTGGAGAGACTGTACTCGTGATGTTTGGAGAGACGGTACTCGGTAGATCCTGGAGAGGCTTGCCTGAAAAAGAATACTACATGAGTTGCCTGGAGAGGCAGTTGAAAATGAAAGAATACTCATTGTTTAGCCTGAAGAGGTTGTGGTAAAATAATAGTTGTATCTGAGTTCAGATAGTGGAAAATCCAGTGGTTGTTTGCCTCTGGGACTGGATGTAGCTCACGGGTTTGTGGGTGAACCAGGATAAATTCTGTGCCTAAGTTCTCTTTCCCTTAATCTCTTTATTTACAGTTTTCATATTTATGTTGGGGATTGAAAAGTTATTTTCATAACAAACTTAACACAACGATTTCAATAAAATGATATTTCATAAGAACAAAACATGAGATATTTCTCATATCACTTGAAGCATTACAAAGAATGTCTTTTGAATTACTTCTAAAACAATTATCTGAAGTGAACCTATAGTCATCTGAAGTATTTCAGAAACAGTTTTGAAAAACATTCAATGTAATAATCTTCAGAAGATATCTTGAGAAGTATCTGTTTAAAATAATCTTAAGACTTAAAAGAAACTTTATTTTTCTTATCTTCCGCACGTTTTAATTATCTCTGATCTTAAGATTCATTTTAAACATTGTTCATCTTCATGATTTAAATAAAAGATTTACAAGATTGACACAAAAAGCTTAAAACACTATTCAACCCCCCTTCTAGTGTTTCCTGTGGTTCTAACAAAAAACACGCTTTTAAGGTTTTTCTCATATTTCCTTCCGTTCTTCTTCATTTGAGAGAGAGAGAGATTTCTAGAGAGAGGAACTCCCCTGAAGCTTGAAGGAAGGAGATCAAGGTCAAGGATCTCACCCCCTAACCGTCCTCAACTTCTTCCCTCTTTCGTTTGAGCTTCCTTGAGGTGAGTATAGCTCACACATTCTTGAATGAATGTTCCCCAATGAACCTTATTCTCTCCTTTCCTTTCTTTTTAGTCTTGTATGTGTTTGATTGATTGGTGCTTTCCTATGATTTGTAGTGGATTAGAAGTAGGGATTGAGAATATGGTATGCTTAGGGTTTCACCCACCCTTGTTGTTGTCTTGTACACTCATGATTCATACTTGGATAACATGTTGGTGATGATTATGGGGTTTTGGTTATAGGATTCACATGATGGGGGTTTCATTATATCTAAGAGAATGTTTAGATCTATCATGATTCATGTGTTAATTGTTATTTGTGAGCATTTGCATTAAGGCCTCTGGCCCCAGTTAATTGTAAAATGAATTTGAGCTTCAACTCCTAGTTGAAAATGAATTTGGCTTCGGCCCCAATTCACCTTAATTAATCAAGATTGGACTTCGGTCCCTAGTTAGACTTCGGTCCAAGTTAATTGGACTTCGGTCCCCAGTTAAACACGGGTTTCGGCCCCCAGGTTATTGGCGGTGTATGCCCAAGGAAGACGTTCCTTGTAGTCTGAGCTCAGGTCTAGCCCCAGTCTAGTGATAAGACCCCGTCTACTGGGTAATGCAGGTTATGCATACCATGTTTAATTTAGTTTAGCTTATGATGCTATGGTGAATTGTGATTAAACTAATTTATGTATGATTGGTTTAGCTTTACGTTGCATCTCATTTGCTTGCCCTCCCCACACTGCTTGCATGCATGGTTATACTCGCTGGGACATTAGTCTCACCCCGTGTTGTGGGGTTCATTTTAGATATGCAGGATTAACTGACTGGATGCTTGGACGTGGAGTTGGAAGCTCTTAGAGTGGATTATTCCACCCCTAGTTGTCTATCTTGTATTCCGTGATGGAAATTATTGTATAAATGTTAAGTTATTTTAAGTTAGGTTAGGAAACTCTATAATCAAGGATAATGTATTTCTGAGTCACGAAGTGACATTTGTATTATGGTGTTTAAATTATTGTTTGGGCTTATGTAATCGTTGGAGTTACGTAAGTATTTGATGATTGTGTATGTAAAGATATCTGTAATGGAGTGAAATGGTTTCAGGAATTTGGGAATAGTGTTTCCAACGAACATTATTTTTGAATTTGGAAATTAGGACATTACACATAATATAGTCTATTGTTAAATATTAGGCAAATATGACAATAAAGTTTAACAACTATGTGTTCACAAGCTTGCAATTCAAGTGTTGGCACTCTCCAAAACATGACAAAAAATGATAACTAACATTAATCAATTATATATTGTGAAGTCAACATAACAATTAACAAATAAGTATGCTAGCTTACCTCTTCTTTAGAATCAGAGTCTCCAAAAGTTTGCAAACACTTATCTTTCACATTTATGTATTGTTTTGTTCTAGTAATGCCAATAGAAACTATAACAAGAAATTAACAAATGGGTTATCTAATTAAAAGTAATAACCATAAATTTCATTGAATAAATAGAACTAGTGCAATATTTATTACCTTCCTTCTCATGTTTCGACCAACTTTGTGCACACATAAGTGCCTCCAAAGTATGCTCACAAAGCCTAGAACAATGAGGAGTTAACAATCTGCCTCTTGTGCTAAAAGCAGTTTCTGAAAGCAACAATTGAAATTGGATAGCCAAAATATTTTTGGCAAATTTCTGCAATATTGGATACTTGACCCCATTTGTTTTCCACCATTCAAGAATATCAAAATTAGCAGCCATAGGCAAGAATTTCTCTTCCAGGTAGAGATCAAACTCAGACTTTGATTGCATACATTTGTATCATTGAAAAATGAAATCTTAACCACTAAGAAAATTGCACACATTAAGATTTTCTGAATTTGACTCCTTATCATTCAACTTTTCAACTGAACTTTCCATTAAGCCCACGGTTGTAGACTAATAATCTTCAAACAATGAATATCACAATTTCTTGATATTGTTAATTTCAATTGAAGATGAACTTCCATAAATCTTAAGAAAGAAGTACTCTAACAACTTCAACTTGAACCTTGGATCCAAAACAATTGCAATTCCCATAATTCCATGAATAACAAACCAACTTTTTTCAATTTTGGCAACCATTTTTGAAGCCATATTCCTAATAGCCTCAATTGAACAAATCTGCCATTGTTTCAAAGAAAGCTTTATTTCACAAACCAAAGGGAATAATACATTTGTTATGGGATATTGTGTCCCACTCAGTCACACAATTAAAGACTTTCAATTACTACATATTTCTTTTGCAATTTCCCACTCACATGTTGTATCCATATGCAAAAATGTATACAAATGCTCTCTTGTTTTCAAACGAATAAAAACATCTTTGTAAGCCAATGCAACAACAAAATTTGATAAGTAGAATTCCATCTAGTTTTACAATCAAGAATGAGTTTCTTTGTGGTGGAAACTTTTATTTGACATGCTGCTTTCCTAAAACTTTGTTCTCTTTTAGGTGTGGCTATCCAAAAAGCAACACTATTCCTAACCTTCTCTATGCCATCTCTAAGAACACTCAAACCATCTTGAGTAATTAAATTCAGAATATGTGCACAACACCTCATGTGAAATAATTGACCATTAAGCATAAGACTAGAACAATCAAGTTTGTTTAACAACACACTAACAAGAGCATCATTAGTGCTACAATTATCCAGAGTGATGATGGACAATTTTCTATCAATGTTCCAATCTATCATGCGTTCTATCAACGCATTAGAAAGAGCTCCAGCCGTATGTGGACATTCTACATACACAAACCTATAATACAAAATAATTTATCAAATATTGGTATAATGCAACATACTATACATAATTGATACATTAACAAATATTATATAATGATAAAAGAAATTTGTACCACAGTATGCGGCCTTGTATTTCTCAATTATCAAATTATTAGTATTAAAGTATTACGAGATTTGACACAAATAATCAAGATGATAAATAATTATAATTTAAAGGTTGGATCAATAAACTTCACATTCAATTCTAAGTTATCAATAATGTAATATTTGATATAACTTATAATGGTGTAAGATGGACCCTCCTCAACACATTTATTTTGAATACATCCCTTATGATTTGTTGAAATTCAAATAAATCCCATTAAATAGTGTGATCTATTTACACCGGATCCATGTTTCAAACATGGATCCGAGATAAGGGTGTTTACGGTTTAGTTTGGATCGGTTTTGAAGCAAAAAATCATCCGATCCAATCATTGCAGTTTTATCATTTTATCATTCGATCTGGTTTAGGGTTTAGATATTTTTTCAAATCCGATCCAATCCAAACCAATTTAAATTGGATTGGATTGGATTAGTTTTTGATTTTTTAAAGAAATAATAAATATATTATAATAAAGGTGATAAAATTATGAAATAATAGTAAATATTTTTTATTGAAATTTATACTTATTAAAATAAATATAATATTATATAAAAAAGAAGGACATTAGACATGAAAACTAATTTAAAATTAGTTTTTAAATTGATATATCTGTAGAAATATTAACATGATATTAGATAATAAAATCATAAAAAGTATATTAATATAAGTAATTTCATAAATATATACATATACAAGTATAAATATATTATTATTTTATCAATAATAATATATGTATATATAAGTTCAGTTTGGATTGGATTCGATCAGTTTTCAACATAGGATCTGAATACCAATCAAACCCAATAAAAAATTTCGAATTTTGTGGGTTTGGGTTTTTTGGATTTCGGTTCGATTTGGTTTTCGATTTTTCTTTTCGATTTATGCGGTTTGCATTGAATTGGATTGTATATGAACACCTCTAACCCCGAGAGATTGAGTTGACTTCATCCAAACGTGGTTTTCATAGAAACTAAACACACATTAGTATTTAACTATTAATATTTGACTAAACTAGCACATCGGTCTCTGACTCTTGGGGGTCATGCAGTTTCGTCCCAGACTTTTCTAAAATAACAGTTTAGTCTCTGATTTAATTAAAAACATGCACTTCAGTTATTACTTTATTAAAAAAATGCATTTTAGTCCTTCACTTTGTTAAAAAACGGCAACGTCTAGTCTGGGTGACACACCGGTGTTCCATCTTCTCTGAGCCGTTAGATTTATTTGTTTTTTAACGAACGTTCCTGATGTTTTACCTGCTACTTGGTAAACCGGTTTGTGTAAAAATTGCTCATGTGCCCCTCTTGTGAAATTTTAAACTGCTATCTATTGGTAGCCTTCATTAATGGTCTAGCAACCGAGCGAACGAAATGGACCAAATGGTGCGAAGAAGATCGTCCAGCAAGACAGTACCCGTGTTTATTGATTTTTGATTTGAAGTATCCATTAACGGTGTTATTATTTTTGGTCCAGCAAGACAGTATCATTGTTTATTATTTTATTCACAAGTTAACTAACCTGTTATAACCTAAAAAAAGTGACACACTGGTGTGTCACCCATGTGAATGACACACCCTTAAAAAAACATAATCTTTAGAGACTAAAATACATGTTTTTAATAAAGTCAGATAGTAAATTATTATTTTAAAAAGTCACGGAGAAAGCATGGTGATTAGTATTTTTTCCAATTTTTCCAATAGCCGCAGCAGAAAATCGGAAAAAGATAAGAGTGGAGCGGGAAAAGAAATTCGAAATTTCTCATCTGCTCTCTCCTCTCTCTCCATTCAACTTCAACTTTCAAATCAATCTGCGTCTCTCTCTCTGTCTCCTCTTTCTCTTTCAGAGCTCCACACTTGGCTGGAATCCGATTCAACAATGGGAGCCGTAGAGAACTACCACGTGATCGAGCTGGTTGGCGAGGGTTCCTTCGGGAAGGTCTACAAGGGCAGGCGCAAGCACACGGGACAGGTACCCACTCATCTTCCCAAAACTAAAAACAACAATGCCATTCGCTCTTCCTTCCATTTTCCAAGTTTTCATTTTCGGTCATTTTCGTTTTAGACTGTTGCGATGAAGTTCATAATGAAGCACGGGAAAACTGAGAAGGACATTCACAATTTAAGACAAGAAATCGAGGTAATTCAATCATCCATAAACTTCTTTTTTCTTTTTACTCTTTGCCTCCGTGTTTGCTCATTGTGATGAATTCCCAGTTGCTAAAGAATTAGGGAAGCGATGGTCGTTGCAACAATTAGGGCTTCTCTGTATAGGTTTGGGTGGATGAAGATCAACTTGTGTGGAAAAAAATGGTGTAACCTGAGTGTTTTTCTGTTAATGTCTATTCCCAATCACAAGTTTTTAGTTTTGTCACTGATGCCAAAAATAGTAGAATTATAGGGAGTGTGGAGTTAACATGCTCCTTGTCACTATTCTTCAATTAATATGTTTGTATTAGTTAAATAGTAATTAAAGTAATTATTAATGTTAAGTTCATGGATTTTGGTCTGTCGTTGTCCTGTTTTTTATCTACTCTGATAACTGGTATATAGTTTCACATGTTGGGCTGGCATTGCTAATATTCGAATGAGCCTTTCTTGGAAAATTTTGAGATTTTCTTTTTTTAATACTTTAAGGTAGAGAATAGAAATTATATGATTTTTCTGACTAGAGGGAAAGCAAAATGATTTAATCAACTGTCTTTAAAAGTCGTAAATCTAAAATATAATAAACTTATTCGAATGCATGAACTTGATGGCAATTAATATTGAATTTCGGTCAATGCTTATACGGAATCTGTTGACTAAAATATACACAGGGCACCAATTTTTATACTTGCGGTTAAATTACAGTTAAGACTTGAAGGAAAGTAAGGAAAAACCATAAACCATCAATGAAGAGTAAAAGATCTAGTTCTAAACAATTTTATTGAAAATATGGTATTTTGTAGAGCCTTTTGGTGTAATTGATCCATGTAACTGACTCCACCAAGTGGGATAAGGTTTTTTTATTGTTTTTTCCCTAATTACTTATAAATGCCTGTACTGACTGGTGATATTTGATATTCTTAAATTTTGCAGATCTTAAGAAAGTTGAAGCATGAAAATATTATTCAAATGCTTGATTCCTTTGAAAGCCCGCAAGAATTTTGTGTTGTCACAGAATTTGCACAAGTAATCATCTGTATTTTCTGTCATTTTTTCAGTTGACTGTTTGAGTGATGCTAGATCTGCAGTACTCTTCAATTTCAATCTCTGAAATTAACACATCCATTAATTGGTGAACTAAGTATGCAAAGCTAGCTTATAGCGGAACAACACAGTTTGAGTGATTAGAGATGCTGTCATGCTGATGATACTTTTTATTTTGCAGGGTGAGCTATTTGAGATTCTTGAGGATGATAAGTGCCTTCCTGAAGAACAAGTTCAAGCAATTGCAAAGCAATTGGTATTTGCCTCCTTAGCAATCCTTTCTTTGTCTCTAATAATTTTTAGATGAAGACTAATAAAGATAATGGTATGGATTTTTTTTGGTGATAGTTCATTTTGGTTTGGATTATGCAGGTAAGAGCTTTACATTATTTGCATTCCAACAGGATCATACATCGAGATATGAAGCCCCAGAATATTCTTATTGGTGCTGGATCTGTTGTCAAGGTTGATTTAACTGTTTGTTCTCATGGAGAAACATGCACTTGAACATTCCTTCTTTTTGTTTGTTGCCGTAGAATTTTGCCTCTATCTATTGTTATGATTTGCATTATTCACTGATTTAAGACTTAATTCTCATTCAGTAATCTAGCATAATTTCCGTATAAAACACATCCCTCTACGGAGGCACTGCATACATGTTTTGGTTCAGCTTTTCTTAAGGGAAATAATTTGTCCCCCCCCGCCCCCCCCACACACACACACACCAAAAGCTCTCTAAGGAAGCCGTAAAATGAGCTTTTCTGAATCCAAAATAAGCTAATGCAAACACTCACCACTTCTTTTTTAAATCCTAGTTTACTGATGGTATGGCCTCCATTTCTAGTTTCCTACAATTCAGTACAGTTGATGTAGTCTAATTTGTCTTTCTTTCTTTTTTTGTTGAATATCCTATAGCTTTGTGATTTTGGGTTTGCACGTGCAATGTCCACAAATACAGTTGTTTTGCGATCTATAAAAGGTTTGGCTTATCATAACTGAATCTATTACTTTTTTAAATCTTAACTGCAGTAATGTAGCTCTTGTGTAGCTGTGTGTATTTTGATGAACTGTACTACTGTCTGCATATAAATTACATACTATGTATTTACAGGAACTCCTTTATACATGGCTCCAGAGCTTGTACGGGAACAACCTTACAACCACACTGTAGATTTATGGTCTCTTGGAGTTATACTGTATGTTGAATATCTCTATTTATCTGTGTCTAGTAACAAACTTCTTTGTATTCCATTATGCATCTGTGCTTGATTGTTATTCATTTAAATTAAATCTGGCATAATATCTTCATATTAGATGCGTTTACAAGATTTAAGTTGGCCATTCATATATATATTCACAGGAAAGTAAATACACGTTCCTTATGGGTGAGTTCTTTAAGTGCCCAGTTAGGTTCTTATCCTTTGTATGAGGGCCTGAACACAAGTCTAAGTGTGAGAGGACACAGAAGTAGGGGAAGGAAGAGAGAAAGATAATATTTACTTATGTTGGAGTTTATTGTTAAAAGGTAGAGATGGCTGCCAAGAAGTTGTCATTGGTCCTTTTTCTTTGCCACTCTTTCACTAGGTTTTTGGTTTAAAAAATAACCACCAAAAGTGACCGACGGATTCAGTCAAATGTGTTAATTCTTCTTTCTTACTGTGTAACTGTACAGTAATGTGAATACAGTAAACAAAGTGAAAAGGTTACATTTTTGTAATTATTAGTGAAAATAGAAAACAAAACAGAATATTCTCAAACCAAATAGATTATTTTTTCTTTCTTTTTTTTTTTTCATATTCTTATTCTGCTTTTTGTACAAAACTTCTGGTTTCATCCTAGCAGCATATTCTTTGACATCTTCATGCTTGTAATATGCAACCATTGCTTTCCCGTTCCCTTCTATAGTGCGAATAGGCCAGACCTGTTGCAATTTGCGAAAGTGATCTGAATCACATTGTGTAACTAATAGTTATGTAGCATGTGTTGTTGAACAGTACTTTCTCACCCTCATTTTTCTTTGCTGTTCACATGTTGAAGTTAATTTTTTATGTCTATAACAGGTACGAGTTATTTGTTGGCCAACCACCATTTTACACAAATTCTGTATATGCTCTCATCAGACACATTGTTAAGGTACATTTCTCAAACACAAAATCTTGGTCATGTAAATCACTTATGTTCTTGTACTGAAGCAAGGGCTGATCACTAATTAAATAATCCAGGATCCGGTTAAATATCCAGATCGCATGAGTCTAAATTTTAAAAGCTTTTTAAAGGGTTTGCTTAACAAGGTAATCATGAGTATTTCCCCTTTTTTATTGCTACATTGCTAGATTTTACTTTAATCTACAATGACATTTAAAATGCTTTGCTTTCTGAATTTATTCCAAGCAGGCACCAGAAAGTCGACTAACTTGGCCTGCTCTTCTTGAACATCCATTTGTTAAAGAAACCTCTGATGAATTTGTCGCCAGGGTAGCTATATTAACCTTTATGTTAAACAGTTCCACAATATGCAAGTTGCTAATAGGAGTTGTTACTTGGTTGAATATTCTTAGTTAATTTTTTAAAATATGGATTGAATTTACTTCAGGAATTGCGTGAGATAAATGGTTCGCCCATGGATAGTGATACAGCACGGAGGGTTGAAGGAAAAACAATTCAAACTTCATCAGGTTCAGCCAGTTCTATTACTGCAAGATGATTGTACACACTATCCTATTTTATATTAATAAAGTATTTACCACATGCCTGTAAGTTTTGTTTTCCTTCCCTTCATTATAATAATTTATTTTGGAACTGGAAAAATAATCACACAACAGGTTTGGAGGAGAATATTGCTTCACCACTTAAGACTGAAGCTCAGTTAAATGGTCCTAACATAAACAGAACCAATTCTTCAGTGCCTGATGAGTCCCCAGGATTTTCAAATCAAAATGCTGTAGGAGAGTCAGGTATTTTTCTTGGCTTTATTCCTTTATTATTTGTATGGAAAATATTTCTTTGTTGGTAGTCTTGTTATAAGTTCAAATTTAATTAATTGGAAAGACATTTTCATTCCAAATACTTTCTGTTATGCAAAGTCAATTTATTGTATTTTTGCATTTTAATTATAAGGGAAAGTACTTTTTAATTATGAACTGTTTCTTCAATTCTACTCTTGTAATTCCCATTTTAGTGTTTATATAATGTCTTTATCATCTACTAAAAATTAAGTTATTTGATCACAAATCTATTTAAATTTAAACAGGTATTGTTGGTTTTGGTTATGTAATTACGGTTTGGTCTATCTCCTATATGCGCTTCTGTGAAGAGTGGTAGCACATATACTTTGTCCCAAAGGAATGGATTGAATACCATATATAGTGGAAAAACCTAAGGACTAACTTATGATGTTAAGCTTACAAATGAGGTTTCTTCCTAAGACTACGAAAGGAGATATTCTTGGTGATTTGGGCTCTTCTATTGTAATGATAGTTGGGATAATTGGTATAGTATAAAAACCATTTATGTCTTCACCTAATAGTTTAAACTTTTTGGATAGTTAGTTCATATTGTGGTATTGAAGTTTATCCCAACCTAATACTTCTGCCACTAGTATTCTAATAAAATGTTGAATTTTAGTACTGTTGAAATTATAGGTTTTTAGAGATAAAAAAAAAAGTAGAAATATAATAACCAGATGTCTAATCCCAGTGTCTAGAGTACATGGACAAAATATTCCTTATAAAGACTTGGTTAATCATCCCATTTGAGCTGATTTATATGTATCATATATGCATCATGTTTGTTACATGTGTGCTACCCTTGGACCTTGGAGAGATTTAGTAAAAATGTCTGCTAGTTGATCATTTGAGTTTACAAACAGGTAGTAATTGCTTTGGAGAGGATCTTTTCTTGATTGAAATGACAGCCAATCTCTATATGCTTAGTCCTTTCATGAAAGACTAGGTTGGATGCAATGTGTAAGACTGCTTGATTGTTGCAAATTAGTTTCATAGATCCTATTTGCAGAACTTTAATTCTTGAAGTAGTTGCTTCAACCGTACCGGTTGACATGTAGAATGAGCCATAGCTTGATACTCTGCATTTGCACTAGTTCTAGCATCCACATTTTGCTTTTTCATGAAATAAGGTTTCCTGTAATAAGAACACAGTATTCATGATTTGACATTCTATCATTATGAGATACTGCCCGATCTGCATTTGCATAAGCAACGATATATTTATAGCCTTTGCCCGTTTTCTAGTGAAACCCTCAACATATCTTAAAATTTGAACAATTGCATCTGAATGTCTATCACACAAATGGTTAAGAAATTGACTCACAACACTGAGAACAAAGGATATATTAGGTTTGGTCATGGCAAGATAATTCAGCTTTCCCACTAGTCTTCAATATCATCTTGGTTTGAATAGGGCTTCCCTTCATCTGACATAAACTTACGATTCAGATCATAGCATTATCGGTTGGTTTACAATCTAACATCCTGTTTTCTTCCAAAATTTCAATTGATACTTATGGCAATGCTTGATTTTGATTGGGCCACCTCAATCCCAAGGAAACATCATTATCGACCCAAGTCCTTGGTTTGGAAGTGCTAGAACAAGTGTTGTTTTAGGCTTTTGGTACCTTCATGATCATTACCTATAATAACAATATTATTTGCATAGACCATGAGGTAGAGCATAATGCATTGATTAGAGGATGAGTGTTTGTAAAAGATTGAGTAGTTAGGCCATATAGGGACTTAGGCTTTACTAAAGATGATACCTCAGTGCATGTTTGGTTTGGTGTTGAGAAGTAGCCAAACTCAAGTTTGGACCTCTCAACGCAACTATTTGTAGCGTTGGAAACGTGAGTTTATCACGTTCCAACGCTAAACCAAACACACTCATATAACTGTGCTTAATCTTCCAACCCACGGTCATGGGGATTCTCTCAGGCCATACAAAGACTTGTTTAATCGAGAAACGAGACTCAACTCCTCTTGAGCAATAACCCAGGTGGTTATCCCATATAGACTTCCTTCTCCAAATCACCGTGCATAAAGAATTTTTTAATGTCTCCAACTAATATAAAGGCTAGCTGTTAATGGCAGCCATGGATAAGAAAAACTGGAATCAAGTGATTTTAGCAACCGGGGAGAACTTTGTGCTGTAATTGAGTCAAAAAAATTGGGTATAGTCTTTGGCGAAAATAGACTTTCAGATGGTCCACCTATCCATCATGGCTCACTTCGACGTTAAACACCTAGTGACAACAAACCACAATTTCCAGAGAGGGAAAGGAACAAAAGTCAGAGTGTGATTGGAATCCTAGGCTAACATCTCATCAATCATTGCTTTATACCATCCTGGATGGGATAGTGCTTCCTAGACAATTTTAGGAACTGAAACAGAAGAGACAGTAGAAACAAAGGCATGATGGGATGGGGATAAACAGTGATGGCTTAGAAAGTTATAATTGGGATAAGGATTACAGATGCATACCTTTACAAAGTGCTATGGGGATGTCATGAGAAGGTTTGTGATAGGCTGATACCAAAATATAGACCACCTATCCCAGAAGCATAAGTTGTTAGATAAAGACACATGAATGTTTTTTTGTATTATATATCTCTCTAACAGATGTTTTGTATACTCACACATGCCCTTACCCTTTAAATTTGACTAGTTTAACTTGAATAGACAAACTTCTATATACTAAGACACACCTCAAGCTAGAACATGGATGTTAATTACGCCTAAATTCTTAGACGTATAGTCAACTTGTTAAAAAATCAACTAACTGCTTTTCAGTCTTCATAAACTGGTAGAATGGGTCTTGCTTCAACTTTTTTCAAATGAAATGACAATTAATCTCAGCTGCAAAACCAAAACTGCAAGCAACCTAGGCCAAACACACAAGCCCAGTCCATATACTAATGTGAACCTAAATTGATATAACATGCACCATGCATGCAATGGATTACAGCATTACAAGTCAATAAAGTATACCACTTGCGTGTGCTTTGTTTCAGTTGACATTTCACTTCTTACATTCTTTCATATGAATGAATTTGTAGATACTGTGAGAGCTTTTGCTGTTCAAACTTAAAAGTGATACTTCTTTAAGAACTATGGAGCATACTGGGTTATGGTCAATTATTAAATCAGAAATATAGAAACTTTTTTGCATTGATTCAGTGGTTCCTTTGTAATATTCCTTTTACAAGTAAAAAGAATAGCAGGAGACACCTTTACATGGCTGTCTTAGACAATTCCAAATAAAGAAGCTATAGCTTCCTGGAAAATTTACCACATTTTGTACAGTAATCAGTGAGCAATAGATGTGTGCATCAGTTTTGTATGCATTTAGTGATTTTAGTAACTTTATATTTGGTATGAACTTGGATTACATTTTTGTGTAATGAGTTGTCAAATGTCTCCATTATCACTTTTTATTTTGATACCTGTAATATGGGATTGATGTAAATACTTCTGAGTAGGCTGCCAAAGATTGGACAGACTTGAAAATAACTCTCGCACAGTCAAAGGTGCAAAAATAATTGGTCAAGATAATGAAGCGTTGGGACATATTCTGTTACCGCTGAAAAAATGGTCAAGAGGATCTCAAAATATTTGCAGGTAAATGAGTTGAAGACTTGACATTATTATTATGCATTTTAAATTCTCATGAATCTCATTTAATATCTAATTGGTTTTAATTTTGGAGTTTACACAACTGGACTTTTTTGCTTTTAAAATTTTTTGAGCTTCTGTTCATTGCCATATGTGTCTTGGAATGCAGAAATGCTGTGGATATATATATATATATATATATATATATATATATATAATCCTCCTAGAACCTGATTTTTGTGCATTTCAGGTTAACATAATGTTTTACATGTATAATTTTAAATTTAACCTCGTATCTGCAATTTGTTTTCTCGCTCTTTCTTTTTAGTTTGAATAAATCATGTGACTTCATTCTTTGTTTAACTTCATTGATAGCCTGTGTTTCTAGGTCAAAGTGACTCTTAGGCAAGTGTTGCGTTGTGT
Organism: Sesbania bispinosa; assembly: GCA_026901365.1. Classification (NCBI taxonomy): domain Eukaryota; kingdom Viridiplantae; phylum Streptophyta; class Magnoliopsida; order Fabales; family Fabaceae; genus Sesbania; species Sesbania bispinosa. Next base: position 147,088 of record QLOH01000509.1, on the reverse strand, counting down.
AAATTTTGTTTATTGTGGTGTTACTAATTATTATAAAAAGCCCCTGTATATAAATGTTTGGTATTACGAAACATTCAGTTCTTTTAAACCTCTAGTATATGATTTACTTGGCTCCTATCTTGTGTAGATAGCACCTTGTTGGTGTGTCTTATATGCTTAACAGCTAGATACGTCTATAGTAGACTTTTTAGATATCTTGTTCAATAATATTGTCCTCAGGCTTTGGATCAGATCCTCTTGATTAGTTTTAGTGGATTTGAATGCTTGTGTGCGTCTGTGACTACCCTAAATGCAGCTTTGTTGTATTTTGGTTGGATCATAATGCTCATGTTTTTGGGATAATTTTTTGCTTTTGACATTTTTGCCATTTTTTATGGGCGTTGTCTTCCTAAGATCTCCTTTTTGTTCAAGCCTTATTTTTTGTAGGTATTCTTACATTGCAGCATGAGCCGTTGGAAGGCTTTATTGCATTTTACTTTTTCTACTTTGATAGTTATCATCTCTCTTGTAGTTTGTTGTTGAGGATGTTTTATCCTCCACTTTTACTGCCTTTGTCTCTAAAGTTTTCTTTTGTTTTTTCTCGAGATTAAATTAAACTGGTGAAGGATAAGAAAGTGCTTATATCAGTGGGATTCACTTGGACTATACTGCTGCATCACATAAACTTTTTACGTTAGCTTGCATATTTTTTTACTGTCACCGTCTTATCTTCAATATCTATATTACAATACTACAACAAGAGTCTAATGTTTGCCTGTTTGGTCTCTCCACATCGTGTAAGTGTCCGTTTGGTTTACGGTTGAGTATAATTGATTCTAGAAATTAATGGTTGGGATGAGTGTTGCACGTTTTACGAAACATGTTGGGCGGAAGTGATTTAAAATCAAATCCGCGAAACCATGGTTTTGCATGGTTGAAACGCCAAATCAAATGGAGGCTAATTCTTTTCTGAAAAATAAAAAGTTACTTTTATTTTGAGGTTATTCCACTCTTTCTTTTTTCCTTAAATAAAAATAAAATAAATCTAGTGGATTAATGAGTGGTTATTTATATAATTATTTAAAATTTAAAATCTTTTAGAGTTTTGGTGTTTAGTATTTCAATCAAATCAGTGTGTTTCAAGACCATTGTAACATGGTTTTTAAACTAAGTATCTTTGAAGTCTAACGTCTTGTTAGGAATCTGCAGTGATCAAGATGTTCATGATTCTAACCAGTCACTGAGGATTCTCTCAAACCTAGTTGCAGCCGGTGCCTTCAGTTCTAGTGGACGAATAGATGAACTAATAAGCGAACTCCTTGTGTTTACTAGATCTATTATAGCCATGAAATCTGCTGAAGTTATTGACTTGATGACAAAGGTACATTACTAATGCATTTGATCTTTTAGTTTCTTTATTTCAGAACTATGTACTGTCTTTTTTTTTTTGTTTCTCTATAACTGATTACAGATTCTTGGATCTAGGTTTCTTATGAGTTAGAATATCTCTTAGTGTCCGTTTGGTTTACAATTGAGTAGAATTGATTCTAGAAATCAATGGTTGAGATGAGTGTTGCACATTTCACGAAGCACGTTGGACGAGAGTGTTTTAAAATCAATTTTGCGAAACCATGGTTTTGCATTGTAACAACGGTAAACCAAACCGAGGCTTAGTCTCTTAGAATATCTTAGAAGATTTTTGGTGTATATTATGGAATATATAGTTTCATCATCATCTAATTGAACAAACATTCTTAGGAAATGTTCAGGAAACAATCTTTGGAGTCCCCTCCCCAATTTCATGATATTTCCTGATTTGTTTCCTCATTTAATTATGGTGTTATCAGTCTTATTGTATTAGTGGCTTTTAAGCTTATACTAGAAATATTACAATATTACTATACCTGATTATGAATGTAAATAGCTTTTATTGCTTTGTATTTGATAAATATGATATCAATTTAAGCGAGAAAATAGTAAATATGGACTGAAAAACTAGACATATGGTGAATGTTGTCTCAGCTACACAAGAGAGCTGAATTATATAGACTGAAAATAGTAAATATTTACACAAATTGCTGCAATTACAGGATTCTACTTATCTCACACAATGTATTCTAGACATTGTTTACACCAAGCCTGTTACACATGTAACTTGTAAGGACCTCACAAAGACTAAGTGAGAAATTTACTAGCTTGTCATTCGAATTAACAAAGTGGGTGATGTTGTCTCCAAAAAAAATCTTCTCTGTTATAAATGACAATCTATCTTAATGTCTTTGGTCCTTTCATGGAGCACTGGATTTGAAGCAATATGCAATATAACTTGATTATCACAGATAAGTGCTAGTTGTGTAACCTCCTCAAATCTAAGTTTTTGAAGTAATTTTTAAAACCAACTGAGTTCACTTGTAGCTGATTTCATTGTTCGATATTCTGCTTTGGCCTTTGATCTTGCAACCATGTTATGCTCCTGACTTTTACAAGATATCAGCTTATCCACTGAGAAGTGAATCTACTATCGGTAGGGGAACATGTCCAATCAACATCTAAGTATCTTAAAATCTGAATGTGGCATTATCCAAAACTATAAACGCCTTGATAGCCCACACTAGTTTTAAAATTGTCTTCTTTTAGTATGTTTATTTATTGCATGTGTAAAACTTAATGTTTAATGATTAAATCACTATCTGTCTATGTTTTTGGTGGATGATTTGTGAAATTAATTTGCAACCTTTTCTATCAAGAGCAGCTAGTGAAACTTAAGATGTTTTATTTTGTGCAGAGTTTCTCCATCACTAAAATTTTGCTAGATAATGCTTGGAGTTGCACTTCGAGCTCTTATTTAAATCACTGGGTTGAATTCATTGAAATCTATTCTCAGGTGATACTCTTTCTATCATGTAAACTGACATCTTGTTAGTAATTGATATTGAATGCTACAGCGTATATTAGATATTAGTTTGCACAACAAATAGATTGAAAAGCTCCTGGTAATTGTGCATTTCTTACATGTTTGCAGCACTCACTTATTAATACATATTTGCAGGTTGTAACTTCGATTAATGATACATCGGGAAGAGTTCTGTTTGAGTCTAGTGCCTGCATTACAGTCATACTGTCTAAAGTTGCTCAGGTGCTTAAATCATCTCCTCAAAATTCAGGCCCAGAGTCACTGAACGAAACAGCTAAGAGAATTATTGACCATGCGAAAACATCTGGTTTAGTGGACCATTTATGTCTGTGCTTAGCCACTTCAGGCTCGAGTCTTATTTCAGGCTCTTCCACTATGCTGCGGGCTGCTTCTGAAGCATGCAGAGCTCTCTGGTCTTTAATTAATGCACTGGATATCCTTTTTATGAAAAAAAGTGCCATTTTGTTTCCCATAAATGCTTTGCGGAGTCATTCTTTGCAGAGGTTGGAAATTGTGGATCGTGAGCAAGATCCCTTGTTTGAAGCAGAATCAACAAAAATAGTTGATGCAATGACAAGAGCATTCCTGAGATCCAAAGCTGTTCAGGTTGCTGTTTACTATTGTTTTCACCAACGTCTTGAGTCTGCAATGAATTGTGGTCTTCAGGTATCGCTGGCTTGCCCCTTGCCCTTGTTTTGGGGATTCTTAAAGTATAGATCAATCCAATATTTTTATTGTTTTTCTGATAAAGTTGTAGCACTTAATTGTTATTGGCACAAAGGTTGCTGTTGTAGATATGACATAGTTGTAGGTAATTTTTCCTTATTCCTTTTTTTTTTCAGCTTTTGTCAAGGTGCTGCCTCCATAGTGGAATTGTTCCTGCTCTCCTTTGTGGTCTGCCCAGTTCCCTTCCTGTGACTACTGTTGTCAGTGGTGGTGGTGATGGGACTATTGTTTCAGAAATTTTCTCTGTTTTGTCGTTATGCAGTTCCTCTCTTAACAAAGATGCACATAGTGTAGAACCAAGTAGCGTTAAATGCAAATTAACAAATCCATCTGCTTTGGTCCGTCATTCATGTCTCATTCTTGCAATAATTGCACAATGTTTAAAGTCAACTGGAAGAAACTCAGCAATTTTTATGCTCACTACCTCACCAAAGAAGCAGCTTGGTCGACTTTCAGTGCTTGCTCATCATATTTCTTCTGAAGATAAAACAAATGCCTCTTCCCAACATCAAAGTGCACCAGCCATGTTGGCTTTGGCATCCATTCTATCCCTTGAATCTGGGGCTTTGGTTGAGTCTCCAATATCTGAAATTGCTATGCCCTTAATTCCTCGAACTTCTACGCTAAGTGACCATCTTAAGTTTTCATCTGGAAACGAGAACGAATTGGACCCTGGCAACTTTTGTGGGAAGCTTTCGCATTGGCAAGGGGTCAGAGATGGGTGTGTTGGTCTTTTAGATTCTAGACTCAAGTGGGGAGGACCGTTAGCTGTTCAGCAGTTGTGTGCAAGTGGCATACCTCTTCTTCTTATTGGCTTATTAAGCAATGAGTTTCTAAATGCTTCTCAAGCAAATGAGCGCCTAAACAATAGTGTTGGATTATCACCTATTGGTGTTGTATGGACAATTTCATCATTATGTCATTGTCTTTCTGGTGGTGCTTTGACTTTTCGTCAGATTTTGATTAGGAATGAACATATTAAGGTCATCTCCAACTTAATATGTGATGTTCATCTCAAGTTGATAAAATGCTGGATTGGACCTGGTGGAGGGAGAACAGGAGTCAGAGATCTAATAAATGCAGTAATAGATCTGTTAGCATTTCCTTTTGTTGCTCTACAAAATGCACCTGGCTTGCCATCAGCCACTGCTTCTGTCAGCAGTGGGTTTCTTCTTAACGTTGGTTCCCCTGGTCAGAGAGTATGCATGGAAGACAAGGATGTAGTTAAGGCAATAGAAGAAGACATGGGCAAATACATTAAGATCCTTGTGGAGGTAATCTTCTTTCGATTCCTTTTGGGTTTTGGGATATTGGGATGGGCTTCAAGCAAATATTTTTCTATCATATGATAACGAGATGCCACTGCATGTGAGTTCATTTTCCTTACTGACCAATAGCTGATAATGAGTTACTCTTTTGTTTTAAAAGTCACCATTGATGCACTCTTCAGTACATCAATTATTAGTTTCTGTGATGACAATTCATTCGTCGGTTTTATTTTAACGATTGTTTTCAATTATTAAAATTCATAATTAATACAGCCTACTATATATATTTTTGTTTTCACTTGACTCAAGTATTAGTTGAATTGCTATGTTATAATTACAATGCCCATAATGTTAGCCTGATTAATTGGTTTGAAGTTTTCAGGTGGGTGTGCCTGGTATTATCCTTCGATGCCTAGATCATATGGAGTTGAATGATTTGGGCAGGCCTGTAGCCTTTCTCGCTAAAATGGTATGCCACCGACCTTTAGCAGTCCAACTTGTCAGTAAAGGTCTTCTGGATCCAAATAGGATGAGAAGGTTGTTTGACTATTCGGGCCCAAAAGAGGTCACCCTGGATGCCCTTATGATAATATCTGATCTTGCTCGCATGGACAAGGTTAGTTTTCATTCTTCATCAAATGGTTTCGTTATATAGGAATGCAAATACCATAGTTGATCAGTTATTGCCTTTGATATTTTGATAGGGTTTTAAACAGAAATTTATTGAATTGCGCACAAAGTACACAAACACATAAATCTGATAGAAGAACTTCCCTACCAGCCTTAGAGCCAATTCTCACATTTGAGAAAACAATTTTCATCCTTACACAAGTTATTTGAATGCACACCAGAAACTATCACAAATCCCACCTATAACTAACCTACATACAATTAAATAACTATTACATAACTGTCCTACCATATAACTTTTTCATTACACAATTAAATATTAAATTAAATAGCTACTAAATAACTGTCCTACACTCCTACCATATAACTGTCTTATTATTAATTCTGGCCTGCTATTTTCTTATTTTCTTATTTCTCCTAGAGTACACAAGCCACTTTTTAGGCTTGTTTTCTGCACTAGATGGCTTGGTCTCTAACTCTCTAACATATTTCTATTCAGTTTACATGATAAATGGTGGTGGATCCACATAAGAGAAAAGAGGTAGATAGGTGGAGACATGCATGCCATGCACTATAGTGTTGCTTACATGTGCTAAAAAATTATGAGAATCCTTATTTTGTTATTCTCAATATAATCCTCAAAGGATAAATTTAGCTTTTTATGACTTCATTGAAAATTTGTGAGCCTAATGGCTTCGTTTGATGCTAGTATCCGCACCCATCTAATTTCATAAGGTTTGTTTACAGGTTTTTGTTTTTGCAATGTCAAAATGTCGCTTTGATTTCAGTTGATTAAAGTTTTATTTTGAACAAACATGCTTATGGTTTCTGGACTGACATTATTGCTCAAAAAAATAATCACTACTTCCTGTTTCTGGTGTTCAGGGATTCTATGAGTACATTAAAGGTGCTTCTATTTTGGAGTTCTTAAAAGATTTTCTTTCTCATGAGGATCCCAATATGCGTGCCAAAGCTTGCAGTGCTCTTGGAAACATGTGCCGCCATAGCGCCTACTTTTATAGTTCACTTGTAAGTATGATAAATAACAGTTTTGGTCCTGAAATCTTTATAAACTTGTTGAGAAGCACCCTGCACCAAAAAAAAAAGCTGTAGTAGTTATTTTGTTTTTATAAAATAAATAGAAATTAAAATAAAAAAATGAAATAACAATCCAATGGCATGAAGAAGAGTTCATGACTTCGTTGTAAACTATTTTGTCTTATCAATCAATTTCCTAATGAAAGATAAAAGAAACAAACAATGATATTTCGTTTGATCAAAGCAAATTTCTGAACTTGTTTTCATGATGTTTCCCCTACCCCAGCCTTTCTTCTTCTCTTGTTTACTTTTTTCCCCTGTTAAGCAATGACGGATAGATGTCTTTGTAAGTCCTAAATATACACAATTTTCTAACATGGATCTATATTATCGCCGTTATCTAAATTGAAGAAAGAATCTTCCGTTTTTTATGACAGCACACATTACAACAAGAGAATTTCACCTACACTCAATAAAAACATGAAAAAACAAAATTGATATTCCACTTTCTGCAGTTCTCATATTTTGAATTCTCTTATAATTCAATTGGAATTTCCAGGCAAGACATCAAATTGTTAGTATTCTTATCGATCGGTGCTCTGATCCGGACAAACGAACACGGAAATTTGCTTGTTTTGCTGTAAGTTTTCTCCATCTCCCTATGGAAGCCAAAATTGATGATGTACAAGTTATGCACACTTATTTCTTTATGAAGTGAATTATTTTCTCCTTACAAGATTGTGGTATATGATTGTTACGTATAGATATTATTATTGATGTAATTGCATGAGAAAAAATGTAAAATACAGTCTGCTAGTTATTATTATAATTACTATTTCTATCTTTAAGATTGTAGCTCTTTTTGTTTGATCGGTTTAGTATGTGTTATGGCTTGACACATCTAAGCATTATATGATGCATTTATACCTTTTCCCATCTATTTTATTCTGCTGTCCCAAACCCAAACTCAGATTGGAAATGCGGCCTACCACAATGACGTGTTGTATGAAGAGCTGAGGAGATCGATTCCTCAATTGGCAAATTTGTTGCAAATGGCAGAGGAGGACAAGACTAAGGCAAATGCAGCAGGTGCACTTAGCAATCTGGTTCGCAACTCTGACAAGCTTTGTGAAGACATTGTGTCAAAAGGAGCGATTCAGGTACGTGCATGCCGTATTTGTATATATTGCGTATTACTTCAATATCTATTTTCAGTCAAATTTATGTCATGATATCTATTTCTATTTTAACTACTAATTAGGCGAACAGTGAACTGTTTTCAACCTGAATAATTAAATTTAGTCAAACTTACTTTAGAATATTGCCTATATTACTCTAATTTTCTTTAGAATTTAAATTGATTACATGATTATATGATCCATTATCCTGCTACAACTACCAGCTATGATTATAACTAATTTTATGAATGTCGTGGATGGTCTTTTCACCATTGCAGTCTCTCCTGAAGTTAATTTCCGATTGTGCTGTATTAGCACTAAATCCCAGCAGAAATGATTCGACAAACGAATCTCCTTTAAAGATAGCTCTCTTTTCCTTAGCAAAGATGTGTGCACACCCTCTCTGCAGACAGTTCATCCGTTCATCACCTTTGTTCCCTGTGATTGGGAGGCTTCAGCAGTCTCCAGAATCATCCATTGCCAAATATGCCTCCGTGATTATTAGCAAAGTTGCTGAACCTTGACATTCCAAGTCCCCTTGACAGTTGTGCCACTGTTTGCTTGACTTCCACTGAAGTCATTGTACTCGTTCTAAAATGCTTCTTAAAGAAGTGTGAGGACACTAACGCTGCAATTAAGTGATTTTGTAGTCATGTTTTGTAGTGGCCATATGAAAGAAAAAGCCATTTAGCATGTGAGATGAAACGTTTCATTTGTAAACTATGTTCATATTAATATATTGTAATATGTATTCTACCTTAGCTTCTCTTCTTGTGTAACTTAGTTCTCATTTACAACTGTTTTTCTTTTCTTTTCTTTTGGTTTGGTTTCGCGTTAAACTTTTGCTATCGGAATTCATTATTAAGTCGAGACGGAGGGAGGGATCCACTTAAGGAACTAAACTTTTCTTAAGGGGATAATGCATTTTTTTAAATTGATTTAAAAAGTGATTATCATCAACAAATTAAAATTAGGATAGGGGATAAATGAAAAACGACATTTAATACCAAATATGAAATATATATGAATGGTTAATCATGTCTTTTGACTTGACTAGTGCTCCTAGTAAACACTCTTCTTTTATCTCTTGCTATCTCTTGCGTTGCATGGAGTGTTTCATTTCCATTTAATATTGAGTTTTCAGTTTGATAGATAAATATTTAGTACATTTTTAAATTTAACTAATTTTATTTTTGAAAAGAATTATAGTCAAATTATTTCAATGAGATTTTTAATTCAACTTTTTAAGCATTAATCTATGCACATAGATTATTCAAAATATAATACATGATTATATTAGCTGATTTTAAAATTTGGTTGTTTGGTATTTTTAAATTTAAAAATAAAGAAAAAAATTATCCTTCGTTTTAATTTATTTTGTCATGTTAGATGAATGTTTTATGAAACAATAGCACGTTTCAAATATTCATTGGTAGGATTTTTTTTTTTTTTATCGAAATAATTTGTTGGAATGCCTTGAATTGGTAAGAGGATGTGTTTAAGGGTCAGTAAAGATTGCCGAACTCAATGAAAGAGGCTTCATTTTGGGGTAGAACATGTCAGTTGACTGTCCCATATATGTTTTAGATGCAAACTTTTTATGACACTTAATTTCTCTTTTATGGTGTTCTAATATTTTCTCTTCCAAACAACCATTTGTTTTTTTTTCCCTGATCAACACCCAGAAAGAGATCAACAAATCAAAATGCATAGATCCACGAGTTTGAACAGATTCGCTGATGACTACTTCAAGAGTATGACCACTTCTCAATCTTCGAGATCATCTTCCACCTACGATAATGTCAACACCCTACCAACATATGATCCTGTTGCAGAGTTGGCTAAGAAGGAGATTGCACGAGTTAGATTCGCTGAGAATGCTGTGCATGTAATCCCTTTTGTGATATTTCTTTGTGCCATCATTCTTTGGTTCTTTTCAAATCCAGGTGAATCAATTAATTAAATTAATTAACATTCATCATTAATTGCAAAAAGTATTTTCCTAAGTTGTTTTTCACATTGAAATATTTTTTGGAATCATGATTCATACACATCTCAACAATGTCACCACCCATTTCACACCCTTAATCTCTCTTTATGTCACGTTACATTTATTACTTTTTTTCTCTTCTATTCCCATCTATCTCGGGATGTAACACACCTTTTATTTGTGTATTATTTTTTTTTTGCAAGTCCAATGCCCTTTGCTTTGAGTTTGAATTTGATTTACAAAATATAAGTTTTTTTTTGTGTGTTAATTAATTACCTAAGCTAGAGTAGATGAATCATTAATTTGTACATTTTCCACATTTTGCATTATTTGTGTTAATTAATTATATTTGTATTGTCTTTTTTGTGGAATAGATGTTGGAGTTATAGGTGCACAAATTGAAGGATTAAATATTGAAGGAGAAATTGAAAATGACAGCGATGGTACTCAAACGGGCATCTTACCTACGATGAACTCAGGAGATATATCTGCAGAAGAACATGGATCTAGAAAGCTTTCCAGAAAACCCAAGACATTTTAGTGAATGATGTTCAACATCTTGAACTTGGAGTAGAAATGGTTTACATTTTAAGTGAGGATGAATTACATCTTAAAGCTTTGTTTTTATTTTTTGTTTATAGAATTTTATTTTAGTATTAATGAAATTTTCATAAATTAAATTTCATGGAAATTACAAACCTAGAGTTTGTATCCATATATTATATTACATCATATTATTCGTGTTCAAGCAAATTCTTTTTGAATAACTATGTGTTTGTACACTCCAAAAATATTATAAGAAAAAGTGCGTATAGGTGATATTCTTGAAAAATAAATACATTGTGAGCTTAATATGTATAGGCCGTTTGGATTAAACTTAGGTATAAGTACTTTTAGGTGAAAAAAGAAAAATAAAATAAATCGAACGATCTATAAGTTGAAATTAATTTTTGTAACTCACCTACTCCAAAAGTTCTACTATTTAACTTCTCCATAAGTAACTAATTTCAACTTATGAAGAAGTTAAATTCATTTAACCTTTTTGATTCATTCTATTTTTTATTTTCTAGAAATTTTTCTACAAAAATATATTCAAATTGGGCCATAATATATTATGTTAGAGAAAGTAGGAGAAATAAATTATGTCGTTGCAAAGCCATTGTCCTGAAAGTAAATTCCGGTGGACCTCCGATGCAATACAATTATCCGGGTTTGCCCTAAGATTTATATAAACACGATAGAGCTCATAAAACAATGCGCAGAAGAAAACCATGAAGATAGAAAAAAAAAAATTAAACAAAATATATATATTTTTTCTAGAAGAACAGATGAATCCGATTTTATTTTTTAGAAGAATAGAATGAATAGTTTCCATAACATTCCTCTAATACTTGATCTCAAATATAATGGCTTTGGATCAATTGCCATAATTTAATTCTGAGAATAATTCCGTTGGCAACAATCAATCAAATTACAATAAATTTAATTAATGAGATTAATATCTTTCCATTCAAATTGCCAACCTATTCAAATAATACTCAACGGCAAATATTCATATGCTTTAATTAGTTATTAAAATTAACATATAATAGGATAGTTTAAATATTGCCACATAAATATGACAATATGCCTTTAAATTTTAGCAATAAATTATGAGTTTAATTAGTATACACTGACAATGTAAAAGAATTTTATATTGTTATCCAATGACGCGCTGTCACATCATTTAATAAGTATGACACCTCATGTGTTATTAAATTCATTAAATGATATGATATCACACCATTGTATAACAATATAAAACTTTTTTTACATTGTTAGTGTATATCCATTAAATCCATAAAATATATGTTAATTGTCATAAAACTGAAGCATATTGTCAACGTGACTAAAATAAATTTGAAATAAAGCCTTTTATTTATTTATTCTAAAGAGATGTAATCAGAAATTAAATCATATACTTGAATGTCCTTATCTCCACAATTCCCCACTAATGGTATGCAAGTGAACATGAACTTTTTGGAGAAAGGAAAGGATTTTTATGCTTAAGTGTTAATGTCCTGAGGATTGAATTAACACACAGTGAAGTGAGGCAACATTCTCAGTCCAAAAAGTGAATTACTCTTTATTATGGATCAATTTTTAATCCACACTAAACACATTCTTAGGGAGGGGTGAGAAGCCTTAACTGTGACTGAACCCCGAATAGGATTACCCTTAATAATAGGGGATACCTATGGTGAAAACAAAAAAGCACGCCTTGTTGAAATATGCCCAACCATGACACCTTACTCCGACATGCCCAGATAGCGATACTTTACCGTTCTAACACTGCATTTTGGACGTCCAACACCACTGCTGACATACGCTACCCAATGCCTTACTTGGCCTCTAAGACCGATTTTCTAAATTGACAGCGACAACCTGCTACATGTTTTTCCAGATTGGCAGGGCTACAGTCTGCCTTTGTCTCCCATGCGCCCTCATGTCACTGTCACCCAACAATATATTTGTCCTATTTGAGTGTTTATAAATAACCCCATTTGGAATCATTTTGTGAGAGATTCAAGCATCCATAAACAAAGATGATACAAAACCATCGGAAACCATGAGAAGGAAATGTGCTCGACCGAGAGCAGAGAAGACATACTCTGTAAATCCCCTCATCCTTTATGAAGAACCATGGTGGCCCATCCATTCACCACCAAGCATGACAAGTCAAAGTCTTCACTTGCACTTCCATCATTATACACCTCTCAAGCATATGAATCCTAATCTCTTTCTTGTTATTTATCTTCCGTTATTTCTCATCTAAAGATGATTAACTCCTTCACAATATTGATGTATATCATTTGAAATCCATACTGAAACATTTGGTGACTCCACTGTGGAGGTGTTTGATATGGTGGAAGTTGGTTCCATATGATCTCGTAAAGTCATGCCCAAAATTTTATCCTCCAAACTTGACAAATTTCTCTTCGGCTTAACATGGAATTTTTCAAAGCCACTACCCAACAATGATGAAAATAAATATAGATCTTCTTAGCAACCTTGAGATACCTCTTGCTGGAGGCAAGAACACACTCACCTCATATAGTTATTCCACCAGAAATAGTGGGGACAACCGCTACAACACAACGAAAATGCAAAGGACACAGTTACTGATCAAAGATCTCAAAATATGCTTTTGAGCCAATAGAGGAAAATATGAAAAGAGTAATGAGGCCATTTGAAACAGAAGAAGAGCATGTAAACAAATGATAAGAGTGACATCTCTATTTTAAATATGATTTATTGCTGTAGCGAAATACAAAGGTGAATAATGCAAAAATGCTTGAAAAAATAGACAAACACAGTGGAAGCAACAAACTCCATATTTGATACAAATGAACATGAAAGGTTACAAGAAAATAATCGTCGTCCCAAGATTACAGAGGTACACCATCTCATTGTCTCTGAGCGAATAAGCAAAATCAACTAACAGAAGCTCCTATATAAGTCATGTGATTGGAAGGCGCCAGTGCAAAAGATAAATTGTAGAGGAGGCGTCTAAACAACCATGATGTAAACATTGTTATTTTAAATGGATATGCATAAATAACAAAAATACGTCAGAGGAAGCAAAAGAAGCCTTAGAGGAAGACGCTTAGACGTAATAAAACACTCAAGCGAGAAAAATGCTCGGATATAATGAGATGCCCAGAAGTGCATGGTGCTCAGACATGACAATTCGCCCCAACAACATGACTATTCTAGGATATACTTCTTTAAATAAGAAGTCACACCATGGCGAACTATTAAATGGTAAGGAATATTTTTCCCAAAAGTCATTTATAGATATAAGGTAAGCGTCTTTCACAGTTTGGCATTTTACATTTCGAGCAATATAATTCATGTCACTATGAATGAATGATTGACAAACTTTTATAGATATACAAAATATTTGTCATTGGCTTTGTAGAACTGCAAGATTGGCTGAAGTATGAAGCTACAAAGGCGACATGATCCACAAAAATAAAATATAATAATTCTGATTCTAAGCGAATAACTTAGGAGGGGTTATAGGTGTTGCCCTCCTCAAGGACGCTTAGAATCTATCATGCCAAAATATTGCGGGTTTTAAGAAAATAACTTAGGAGGGGTTATAGGCGTTGCCCTCCTCAAGGACGCTTAGAATCTAGCACGCCAAAATATTGCGGGTTTTAAGCGAATAACTTAGGAGGGGTTATAGGTGTTGCCCTCCTCAAGGAAGCTTAGAATCTAGCACGACATAATATCGTGGGTTTCAAATGAATAACTTAGGAAGGGTTATAGGTGTTGCCCTTCTCAATGACGCTTATAATATAACATACCAAAATATAATGGGTTTCATGCAAATAACTCAAGAGGAACTATCATGTCACCCTCCTCAAGGATGCTTATTGGCCAGAAACGCCCCAGGCAAAGATTATAAGAACGACGCAAGAAGAAAAGTGCATCGGAGTATAGAACGAAGAAATTTATATATTGGGTATAACATAACGATGAAGAAAAATGTCGAAAGTAATGGTGAACAATGTAACGTCCTAATTCCTAAATCCAAGAATAATGCTTGTTGGGAGCATATTCCTGAATTTTCGAAATTATTTCGTGTATTATGAATATAGATCAATCACATATAATTGCTTAGGTAGTCCCAAAAATTACTTAAGCATAAAGTAAATACATTCATGTAGTTAATGAGTGCATTATCAGTAACTCAAATACGGAATAATCAATCTCTATAGGCATGATGGGATACCCTTGTACATGTGTCCTGGAATACTAAAACATCCCCCTAGGCATCACATGTACCAGGATATCCCGTCAAAGAATACATCAACAATGCCTATACAAAAAGAAGTCTAAGTTCATTAATAACTTAGGCCAACATGGCCCCAAAGAAGTCATGCAACTCAAGTCAAGCTCCGGGTTGAGAACCCTGCACATCTAAAGAATCCACAAAAGCATGTGGTGAGACTAAGTCCCAGTGAGAGTGGCCATGCAAACAGTGTAGGTGTACAGGCAAATGCAAATGCACAACGGAAAATATACATATATCCATATACATGACATCATTTTCCAACCAACGTCATCAAATTCATAATAATTGCAATATAGGCCTTTTGGTGGTTTTACCCATCACCACGGGGTCTTTTCTCTTATAACCTCTGGTCAGAACTGAGCTCAATCTGTACAAGGAACGTCTTCCTTGTATTCTTTTCCTCCTGTCTTAATTAACAATCAAGGGTTCCTTTTACTCTTACATATTTCCTCAAGGCTTAAGAGCCCAAAATTCCTCTCATACCATGGTATGCAAAATGATCATAATGTAAGAGTCATTCAACCTTTATACACACATCCCTAATCATGCATCATGTAGTTCCAAGAATATCAAATCAAAGCATGCAAGTTCCTAAAGTCGTAGTGTCAAAGACTAGGGTTTACACCTTTCAATTGTAGCATCCTGAATTTTATTAAGTAAAATAAAATAAAATAAAATTAATAAAGTAGAAGAAATAAATAAATAAATAATAGGATTAATACTATGAGTAGTTTTATCAATAAGGTTGTTTAATAAATAATAAGAATAATAAATAGAATAAGTGGGTTGAGAGTGGGCCTAGCCCAATTAAGTATTTATTTAAGGAGGGGTTCTCAGTTCACCCTAATCCTTATTCGTAAAATCGTCAGAGAGAAAAATGCTAAGGAGGGGAGAAACGACATCTCAAGAAGGGGTTATTGCAGAATAATCATTGAGAATCAAGTACTGTTGCGGTTCGATCTTCACTTCAAGGTACGGTGGGGGAGAGGGTGCTGCTTGTATATTGGGTAGTAATCTAAGAGTATGAATTCGTATTGATAAATGATGTATTGAATATAGATGATGAAAACCTATGATTGATGAGTAATTTTATGATTCTTGATGAATATTAAGTGGATTGATTGAGAACAATGAGAATAGCGAAAATGGGTTAATAAAGGGCTGATGATTTGGGGTTTTGATGGAAAGCCATGTAAACTATTAAGGATTGATGCTTATGATCAGTTTTGATGAATATAATCAACTATGATTGATATTTTAGCAAAGAGGAGTGATTAAAGATTGATTAGAGTGATTTAGAAGCGTTAGAAATCGTGCGAACTGCGATCTGCGTCGCGGGTAATCGATTACCAGGGGTGGTAATCGATTACCAGTGTGTTCTGGGCAACCCAAAAATGTTGATTGTTCGCTGGTAATCGATTACAGGATTGTGGTAATCGATTACCAGAGAGATTTCTTGCAGGTAATCGATTACAGGGATGTTGTAATCGATTACCAGAGTGTTTGGTTGCAGGTAATCGATTGCAAGGTGGTTGTAATCGATTACCAGAGACCTTGTTTGCAGGTAATCGATTACTAGAGGTTGGTAATCGATTACCAGAGTGGATTTTGAGATCCTAAGTGCTTGATGATGATTGATGTTGTTTGATAATGCTTTATTATGATATTGGTGTTGATGATTAATGATGTTGATGATGATTTGGTGTGCATAATAATCAGTGAATATGCAATGTGAGTGATGATGATTGGGTGTACATATTGATTGGTGAATATGCCATGTGATTGATTATGTTTTGGTGTGCATAATATGAAATGTGATTAATGATGATTGGTGAATATGTATGATGATACATGATGAATGGTGCTAATTATAATGATTGATGATGATGATGTTGGTGTTGTACCTGAGTCTAACTCGGGGAGGTGAATAGTGTACCTGAGTATAACTCAGGGAGGTGATAATGGTGATGATGATTTAATTAACCTTATGATGTAAATGATGCTTGAGTATATATGATGTTGTACCTGAGATACACAAGCTCAGTGAGGGGTGGGGTGTAACTCAGGGAGGTGATTGTACTTGAGATACACAAGCCTAGTGAGGGGTGAAGTGTAGCTCAGGGAGGTGAATGTTGTACCTGAGTCTAACTCGGGGAGGTGAGTATTGAGTATGTTATTGATTATAGTACCTGAGTGTAACTCAGGGAGATGAGTATTGAGTATGTTATTGATTATGGTACCTGAGTATAACTCAGGGAGGTGAGTAATGACTATGATAATGTTGATGATTGTACTTGAGTATAACTCAGGGAGGTGAACACTGATTATGATGAAATTGAATATGGTACCTGAGGTGTACAAGCCTAGAGTGGATGAAGTACAACTCAGGGAGGTGTATGATAGTGATGATGATATGATGATAATGATAATTATGACGATTATGATGATATTGATGATAATGATGATTATGATGGTATTGATGGTTATGATGAGTATGATGATAATTATGAGTATGATGATATGATGATAATGATGATTTTAATGATAATGATGATTATGATGATTGTGGTGATATTGATGTTGTTGGTGTATATGATGATGATGACTATGTTTTATATTTGTTAATAGAATGAGTTATATGATGATGTTGTTTACATGAGGGTGAGGATAGGGTAGTCTCCTATGTGTATGTATGCGTAGTATTCTTTTACTCACCGTTTCTATCTATGGTTATTATTTACAGGTGATGACGATGGCACCTCAGGTGCCGAGTATTGAGTTGATGGGTGTCGTTCTGATACATGTGACATCAGGGCTTAGTATTAGGAGTTTTATTTTATATTTCTATTTTGGAGAGATTTGTGTAAACGGTTTTAAGTGCCTTATAAGGCTAAGAATGATGTTTTACTGGTAACTTTTGAGATAGTAATATTTTATTTACTTTGAAAACCTTTTGACTCCAACTTCTATTTTGAATAAGTTGACTTTGAAAGAATTGAGGTTTTAATTGAGTTGAAATGTGAACCTTTTTACCCAATGTGATTCGTTATTTTCCTAAGTCTTCCGCTTCGTTGATCATATAAGAGTTTGGGGTAGAAGGGTGTCACATTAATCCTTAAGCATTGCCACACATTTCTATTCTTCAAACATTAAAAGGGAACATGCACACATCAAGAATCAAGAAAGGGGAGAGAGGATAGGGTTCATACAAGGAACCCACACATAATGTAGTGAGTGGGTGAACCACACTCACCTCAAGGAGTACCCAAGAGAAGGATTGAAGAGGGGTGAAGGGGTAGGAGACTTGGTGGTTGATGAATCCTCTTCTTCTTCCTCAAGGAATGCCCCAAGCTTCTTTTCCTCTCTCTAACCTCTCTAGAATGGGGAAAAAGATCAATAAATGCCCCTCATAAATGCCCTAAGTGGGTTTTAAAAAAAAAAACTGACTCATGCATTCTCGCTTAAGCGAGGATTTCTCCCTTGAGCGAGAAAAATAAAGAAGTGCTCTTTTTGGGTTCTTGCTCAACCTCTCGCTTGAGGGAGAATGCTCCAGAGAGCACCCCCTCTCTGGATGATTTTCGCTTGAGCGAAGCCTCCCTCGCTTAAGTTAAAATCTTCCAGAGAACACCCTTTACTTCCCCTATTTCTTGCTTGAGCGAGAACCTTTTCGCTCAAGCGAGAATATCATAAGACAAATTCTTCATTTTTACTGGTTTTCCTCGCTCAAGCGAGCCCACTCTCGCTTGAGCGAGAATGCTTAGGAATGAAAATCCAAAGTTTCCATCCCAAGCCTTCTCTACTACTCTTTACATCCTTTTTCTAGTTCATTTTAATCAAAACATTGTTCTATACTCATTTTTTATAAATTGATTTATAAAACTGGGATGTTACAAACAAAGGCGTAACCTTCACAGAACATGCCTACAGATCTCAGTACTATAAAAATATATACATATATCCACTTGTCATGCAGGAACAAAGAATACCAAGGCGTCTTCAGAAATACGCTCAATAACTTTCTCATTAATTCCAAAGCAAATAATTTCGAGAGATAATTGTAACATCCCCAAAATTAGGATATAGGAAAATAGAGTGGAAGTCTTAGGTTGTGAATCCCACGACAAGAAGGAATTTAGAAGTAAAATGAGGACTTAGGGGTTTGAGGGGAAAAATAAGACAAGAGTTATGGAATCGGTTAAGAGTTGAGTTTTAAGGGAATTGAGAAAGGAAAAACCAAGTATTAAGCCAATCAAGACCGTGGAGTTAACTTAGGAAGGGTCACACTTGGTGGTGGAAAGGATAGCATGATGAAGAGGTAAGGAAGGAAGCAGAGACATTGGAACTAGGGAATTAGATTGAGACGGAAGGAACTAAGCTTAAACGAATTGGCGGGAAGGAAGAGAAGAGGCGTAGACTCAAGGAACCGGGGTAGAAAGGCAATTTTATAGAAAGGAACAAGGAATTAGAGGAGCTTATTTTAATGGACACTTAGAACCCTTTAACCTTAGCCTTATTGAAGTGAATTGATGATTTACATCATGGTTCACGTGAAGTGTGCCCTGTGGGCTTCAACCAGGGTTGTTGCTTAATTTTGGGTTTTAAGCCTAATGACCTTTGTGCAATAATTTGATAATATATAGAGTTGTAGGTGTCCAATTGAGGTGATTCCACTTGCATTAGAAAGCTAAGATCCGAGGCTTCGGTTTGATATGCAATACAATAGTATTCCGATCTCATTTGCACCTCCATATTGGCTTTTTCTCGCTCAAGCAAGGATATCAGCAGAATCAGGGATGCTCTCTGAGTTAGGGCTCGCTCAAGCAAGCTAATTCTCGCTTGAGCGAGCACGCGCAGATTCAATTTTTAAAAACAAATAGTTAGGGCTTCTCGCCCTCATTTCTCTCATTTTCTCTCTTTCTAGATAGAGAATCTAGAGAAAGAAGGGGGAGATTGAAGGGGAAAGCTTGGATTGGAGCCATCTAAACCATTCAAGGGGCTTGGATCTTCTTTCTTATCCGTCCATTCTTCCTATTTTCTTCATTATAGGTGAATGTGGTTCACCCACTCAATTTCATTTTGAATGAATACCCATGTATGTTCCCCATTCTCACTTCCCCTTGCTTACATTGCTGTTGTTGTTGATTAGAGGTGATTTTAGGGTTGTTGGTTGGATTGATTTGGTTGCATGTTTTTATGGCTAAAACCCTAGGTTAGAGGATTTGGGATTTTGTGTATTTGTTGTATATTGATGATGAGACCTTGGAAGAGTTGTACATTCATGCACATGCTCATTCTCATGAAATTATTGTCAGTCTTCATGTCACCATCCATTCATGTTTGAAGGAAAAGAATTGGGTCTTAGGACCTCATGTTTTGAAAGAAAAGAATTGGGTCTTAGGACCTCACATTTTGAAAGAAAGGAATTGGGTCTTAGGTACTCATGTTTTAAAAAAAGAAAATTGGGTCTTAGGACCACATGTATTGAAAGAGAAGACTTGGGTCTTCGTACCTCATGTTCATGGGTCTACGGACCAAAGAGGAAAAAAGGAACGAGGTAGTCCCATGACCTCTCGGCCGAGAGGGAAATGGGGATCCTCAATTAAAATGAACCACATGCATACCATCCTTGTTTGATAATAAAACTTAAAGAGGGTGGCCCTGGACGATGGTCCTTGGTCACATGGCCGAGCGCTCAAATCACGTAACAGTGAAAAGACCCCTTGGGTGTTAGGTGAAACACTTCAGGATGATCATGTACTTGTATATTGGATGTTAGTTGCACTTGGTATGCTCATTGCTTTTACAAGGCTTGTTGCATTTCATTTGCCTTTAAATCCCTACACTGCATGTTTTATCACACTCACTGGGATGTAAGTCTTACCACACACTTTGTGAAACATTATATATGTGTAGGAGGTTTTGACTTGAAGCAAGGTTGGACGACTCAGAGGTTTAATGGTGGATTGGTCCTCCGGAATGGAACGTGCCAGTCCCTAAGATGGATGTGGAGTACTTGTGTATTGTAGGATAATATTTGATGTGAATTTGTAGTGTTGTAGCTAAGCCATTGAGTGGCATTTTAATTATAACTATTGAGTTGTGTTTGGATAATTTATGCTTAAGTAACGGTTGGATTACCTAAGCGTTATGATGTATTGTTTGTCGATATCAATAATGTGCGAAATAATTTCAAGAATTTGGAAATGGTGCTCCCAACATGAATTAGTTTTGAATTCAGGAATTAGGACGTTACAATAATCATGAAACTATCATATTCTATCAAAGGTAACGATGAACTACATATCAAAAGGCATCTCTAAAAGGCGTCATCTTAAACGCATTGCCGGAAGGCATTCTGTATCTTTTTATATCAAAGGCATCTTTAAAGCGTTGATAATTATTATTAGATATGCTTTCATGCTTCAATCATCTTAATGTAGAATACATATATTTTTTGTTCAAAGGTGTCTCGATGATTATTATTGGATATACTAACCATTTTCGTATGGAAGACGTCTCTTTCTTATTTTGAAGTCATCTTTAAATCCTCGATGATTATTGTTGAAATTTCTTAGATTCTTAAGTCATTTTAATTTGGAAGGCACCTCTTTTTCATTTTAAAAGCGTCTCGATGATTACTACTGGATCTATTATTTTCATCTTAAGGAATCTTTAGAGTCTTGATTATTATTGGGACCACTTTGATGCTTCATTCATTTACACTTGGAAGGTATCATTCTCAATCATTCTCCCACTTCAACTATGATAGTTTCATCTCAATGCATTACAAGCAAAGGTTTCATTAATCATCTATGTCTTTAAGGTAGGATGTAAAAGAGCAAATGATGGTAACATATAATTACCTATCTCCTTTAATTAATATGAAATATCTAGGTATGCTCTCTGAACATTATATCTAATCAAGAAGTGTCTTTATCTAAAAAATGTTTATTTGTTCTTTATTTATATGTGAAGTTGCATGAACAAATAATAGTTTATACATAAACACTAGTTAAATTATAGCAAGTATAATAATCATCACAACACTTGATATTATGTCACCTAACGGAACTTTGGATTATATTAACTTCATAAAATCTCCCTTTGATGGTCAAACTAGTTTGATGAAGTCAAAACACCTTGTCGCGGAAACTTTTAGAATATGAAATTATGGTTGACGTGGTAAAAAAAAGCATGATTTACATAATAGGAAGCAAAAATTCTGCAACAACTAATCTTGCGAAAAACCTGCAAAACATAGCGCTCTTTTACAGGGAATCATAGTAAGAAGAAAAAATAATCTGTAGAGGGGAAGACACTGCAAGGAAAAATATTAAGTAAGGCACGCTATATAATTGCT
Organism: Sesbania bispinosa; assembly: GCA_026901365.1. Taxonomy (NCBI): domain Eukaryota; kingdom Viridiplantae; phylum Streptophyta; class Magnoliopsida; order Fabales; family Fabaceae; genus Sesbania; species Sesbania bispinosa. The sequence goes on along the minus strand of QLOH01000509.1, from coordinate 125,162 downwards.
AGTCCAGTGAGTATTAAAATCTAATTAGAAACCAGATATAGAATCCATAAGGATTGGAGATTTTCACTAAAGGATAAAGTAAAATGCACTATCAAGCAATGTTGCAAGTCTGAAAAGACGCTAAGGCATGCCCAGCGTCCTTGATAGGTAAATGATTCAGGTTTTTCTCTTCAACTACTAACTCATACTTGAATTATGATACAATGTTATATACTTAACTTCACTTTATTGAGAACGAGTAAAAGCGGGATTTCCTCAATGCCAACATAATGATCCATACAACGAGCTAGTCACAACAAGCCAACATTTTCAGATGACCGAATAAGCCTCAAAAGAGAATATCAGCTAAGGCTCAAAAGATAATAGACCACCTCACGCTGATGAAGAAACACCAAAAGTAGCTTGAAGCAACTCAACATACGACCTGCACAAGGGGGCACCATATGCAAGGGGGAAAACAAGTACATAGAAGAAATCAATTTGCCGAGTTTCAAGACGCTAAAAGAACAACTAAGAATCGAGTTTTGAATCCATCTTCAAATTACCTACAAGTGATGACTAACACGTTCATAAGAAGCCAAGAAGAACCCTTTCAAGAGTATCACACACTGCTGCTTTAACATTCTTAATTAATAAAAGAGACAATAAAGCTTAACAAAAGGCGAACCTGGAACAAGTTTCAGAAATAAGATTAAATGAAAGCAATTATATGGAGGCACACATCAAACACAACTTTTCTATTGCACCTTAAGAAGAGTAAGCCTTCTCTCAATTGCAAGGGGGGCAAATGTTATGGATAAGTTTTCAATGAGACTTAAAGTATGCCCTGCTGAAATATGCTCCGCCATGACGCCTTACTCCGACACGCCCAACATCGCGATACTTTATCGTTCTGACACTCCATCCTGGACGTCTGACACCACTCCTAACATACGTTGCCCAATGCCTTGCTTGGCCTCCAAGACTTCCTCTCCACACTAACAACAACAACAACCTACTACCTGTTTTTCTAGACTGGTAGGGCGACAGTCTGCCTTTGTCTCCTATGCGCCCTCATGTCAATGTTACCCAACAATATATTTGTCCTATTTGCGTATTTATAAATAACCCCATCTAGAACCACTTTGAGAGATTCAAGCATCCAGAGACAACGAATGATACAAAAACCATCAGAAACCATAAGAAGGAATATCTATAACTGATGCGTAGCTTTGAATTTTAACCCACAAACATATAACTACTACAATATACAAGACACGTTCTATTTCTTCATATCACACCTGATGTGACACCCTTCTACCCCAAATAATAATACAATCATCAAAATGAATTATAAGGTAAATTACAGTCAACATCGAGGTAAAAAGGTTAACAATTCCTCTTTTAAATAAATACTTAATTCAAATCCAATATAGTTTCCATAAAAGAGTAAAGTCCAAGTTTTTAAAAGCTAAATTATCAACATAGTAAAAACATATCTTGGCCATGTAAGGCCCTTTTAAAATAATCTTTCTAAATCTCTACATAACAAAATAAAGAAATAAAGTTCCTAGACAATATTCCCCGATGTCACACCTATCAGAGTGAGACCCTGTCCCTTCAAAACTCAGAACATTGCGTGCCCTCTTCATCTCCCTAGAAAAATCACAGAAAGAGTACGGTGAGGAATGGAATACAAACATATACATGCAATACAGAAGGCTACCCTCATTCCCACCCATCACCATACATATCATCATTCATCCCAATTCATATACTATTCATTTCACACCTCAGGTTCATACACTTATAAACTCACACTGTCATAATATAAATTCACACTTCTCAAACAATCACCATTAATGTGTATGCTCACTCCATGCACATGTACAACACCTCTCCTAAGAGTCATGATTTGGAAGTCCACACAATGGGCTCACCTCATCAATTCCCTTAGTTGTTACCAATGATGGCCCTACCGTTAACACCACACGGTAGGTTGCACCCCCTCGGTGGGCCCGTGCAAAGACATCCGCCCCCTCAATGACAGCTCTACCGTTAACACCACACAGTAGGTTGCACCCCCTCTATGGGCCCGTGCATCGAATGTTCCCCATCATGGTCACCACCCTTTGTAGGGCATACATCTCATGTATCACACCTCATATGGTCATGTTCAATGCATCAACATCACCTCTTACATTCACACCTTATATGCTCATGCCCAATGCATCAATCATCATTTATACATTTCTCATACAACATCATCTACTCAATTCATTCCACATCACATCATGGATAAAATACACATAAAACATCAATATAGGATAATCACACCACAATATTTCATGCCACAGTTAATACACTCTATACATCCAATTTAATCTCATCAATCCCACAAAACAATTCATATATTAGGTAAACATCCATCTCAATTTCGCGTTTTAAGATAAGTTATCTGAAGTTTTGGAAGGAATCTATTGAAATTATATTTAAAAGTTTGATCCGCGTTTCTGCGCTTCACTCTGCGGTCAGCGCAAGCGAAGCGCAGGTCAAGTGAAGTGCAGGTTCCAGAGAGCTACGCTCCATCCTGCGCTTAGCGCAGGTGGAGCGTAAGTGTCGCAGAACGCGACTACACCTGCGTTTTTGCCCCTTTGAACCCTCCTTCTTCAATCTCTACTCAATTCTTTAAGTTCCTAACTTGTTTAAGCACGTTTTTACCGATTAAATTCACTGAAAACATCAATTATTCCTACGGATTACCATTAAATCAACAATCGATCAATTATGAAATCTCACCCCCAAATCCTAATTTGACCCCTTTTTCGACAATCTCGCTTTCATCATCCAATCCATCAAGAACATAACATCAAAACATACCAATCAACCGCAAACAGAACAATTTCAACATATAAATCATCCTTCAGATTCAAAGATTAGAGATCCTAGAGGGACTTATGGTTGCCCTCACTACCCAAGCACTCCAGTACATACATATAGTTGCACCTCTTCCCCCCGTACCTTAGGAATGACGATCAAGAACGGTTGGCAGAACTCCCTTGATGATCTACTCTGCGGAACCTTCTCCTTGTGGAGTCGTTTCTCTCCTCCCTAGGGTTTGATTATCTGGCGTTTGAAAAAGGATAGGGTGAAATAGATAACCCCTCCTTAATAAAATAACTAACTGGGTTGGGCCTATTCTGACCCGCCCATCCTCCTTTTTAATTAAATAATATTATTCATAATAAAGATAATAATAATGCTATTATTTCTTCATTTATTTTATTTTATTTTATTTTTAGAAATATTAGGATGTTACACCTGAAATCCAAAAGCAAGCAATCCATTACAATTTGATATATAACCTTTCAAATATAACCCAAAGATTTAACAATCTCTTTTGGGTTTAATCCCGAGTATAATAATTGCAGAGAATATTAAATTGGTTTAACCTAGGGACAATTTGAAGGAATGAATGGGATAGGATAAAGGAGAAGAAAAACAAAAAAATAGTAGTTTGGGTTCAAAAGATAAAAGGTTATAAAATAGATAGGGTGAGATTAGAAAAAAAAAATAGAATTTGACCAAGTAAAAAGTGCGCCTTATAAATGACCAAGTCAAACTTATTACAAATAAAAGTTTTAAAAATAAAATTAATTTTTTGATTTAAAAAAAATTATTATTACTCCTCAATGAGGAAATGAGAGATTTGTCTCTTTAAAACTTTTGAAATATTCTCAAAATATCCAATAAAATGCCCAAGTCAAGAACCAACAATGCCCACCTTAGAGATCCAAGTTTGTGGGGAAATGTAAAAGTATGTTTGGTAAGACATTTCATCTCGTGGGTAAAATCCGTCACGGAATAAAATTACCCACACCCCTGGGTAAAAAAAAAGGATTCTTTTTCTATCTGCTTATTAACGGAGTAGGTATGAGTATAAGGGTACCCGCTACACACACATATATGAAGTTGTAGTGTCACTCAATTTAAGTGTTTTTTTTTCAAATTATGATGTATAAAAAGATATTTTAAATTAAGTTTATTTTAACTTTATTTTTATTTATTATTCATTTTCTAATCTATACCTGTAGATATCCATAATTCTCTTTAAAATTAACGTGGCAGATATTTACACGTACTATCCCCACCCTACACGTTGACATTCCTAGTGAAAAATCCTTTTTATAATTATCAAAGACCCATTTGTTATGTTTGTCCTAGATTGCATAGATTGTTGAAAATATAGCACCCCTTACCTTCGTATCAATAGTTTCCAACAATGAGGAGATCCGACAAGAGAGTGAAAAACTGTCACCAACAAGGACTCATAAAGACAAAGCAGACGTAAACCAGATCATTTTATTACTTTCTTGGTAGGTAATTAAGAAAAGCATGAGTGACTGACTCTTCTTCTAAACCATAACAAGGGCATATATAGGGTCTGTTCCGAACCTGACTGAGACAGACCATGATTAGGTCGGGATCCAAGAGTCAGGTACACCACCAATAGGACACATAGATGGGTAAGACCGCAATCGGGATAGTCAAACCGACCAATCAACCCCCGGTTAAGGAGTCACCACCGGCACATTCCATATGGTAAGGCACACACCGGCTACCTACCAAGTCCCATCGCATTTAATGTGCCCCATGCTTTACTGATATGGGCGGCATGGTCACTGACACATGAAATCTGATTAGGTAGCTATTACAAGTATTACGACCTGATGTGACAGGCGTAATCATCCCCTAAGACCCAGTCCTCAATAGGACAAAGGTAACCATTCTATTCCTACGATCACCCCCTTTGAGCTCCCACTGACTTGAGCGTTAGAGTGCCCGTTGCAAGTACCCCCGTTGTGCTCCGTCGTTAGAAATACCATCAATACACTCCAATTTAACCTCAAACACCACGACCATCTCGGTCCATCATCACAGACCACTGATGCGTACCTCGGCTACGATTAGGGTCAATAGTGTAATGTCCTAATTTCTAAATCCGAAAAACAATGCATGTTGAAAGCACCATTCCTGAATTCGTGAAATTATTTCGCTCATTAATGATATTGGCATGCACATATTACAATGCTTAGGTAATTCCAACACTTACTTAAGCGGAAACAATCCATAAAATAAAGTCAATTTTAGTCCACAAAGGCTCATCATACATACGTCAAGTGAATAGGCGTAATGGGAGCTAGGAAAACCATATCTCCTGGAAATATAAGAACATCCCTGAGGGCCCCACATGTACAACCCTTAACCCACTAAAAGAAAAACATCATATGCCCATACAAAATCATCTAGAAATCCAAAAGAGAGTTGGGGACTAAAAGCCCAACTCCAAGCTCCAACCTCTCCGTTAAGTAGCTGGACGGTTAACCTACACATCTTAACATAATTCCCACATTGTGGGGTGAGACTAATGTCCCAATGAATGTGATCATGCATACAGTGTGGGAGAATCAGGCAAATGGAAATGCAACACAAGTACACGTAGATACATGTTTTGGACACACATCACAAATCTAACAGGCAGTCAAGAAATGAACATTACAATTCCCATGGTGGAAGCCACCCATGCATTCATGCAGTCAATCTCAAACTGAACCTAAAGTTTCGAACCCACACCAAGGGTGTCATTTCACTATTACCTCTTTTGAGCGCTCGGCCATGTGACCAAGGACCATCATCCAGGGCCACCCTCTTTAAGTTTTATTAACAAACAAAGATGATATGCATGTGGTTCATTTTAATTGAGGGACCACATTTACCCCTTGGCCTAGGAGTAAATGTGATTATCTCGTTCCTCTTTTTCCTCTTTGGTCTGAAGACCCCTCTTTGGTCCGGAGACCCCTTTTTGGTCTGGAGACCCCTCTTTGGTCCGAAGACCCATGAAATTCCTCTTCAAGTACAAGGTCCAAAGACCCAAATTCTTTTCTTTGAACGAATGGCTTAGGTACATGAGAAATGACAATAATTTCATGTGTATGAGCATGTGCATGAATGTATAACTCCTCTAATTTCTCGGCATCAATATACAATCATTTCACAAAAATCCCAAATCCTATATGCTAGGGTTTGAGCCATGAGAGCATTCAACCAACCAATCCAATCGTCAACCCTAGATTCACCTCTAATCAATCACAGTCAACAATATAAGCATTGGAAGTGAGAATGGGGAGCATACATAGGTATTCATTCAAAATGAAAGTGAGTGGGTGAACCACACTCACCTCTAATGGAGGAAATAGGAAGAATGGAGGGAATGGGATGAAGATCCAAGCTCCTTGAACGGTGTGGGTAGCTCCAAGCCAAGATCCCCTCTTCGATCTCCTCCTTCTTTCTAGCTTCTCTTTCTAGAAAGAGAGAAAGTGAGGGCAAAAGCCCTAGATCTCTGTTTTTAAAAATTGAGAACGCGCACGCTCGCTCAAGCGAGGATATGCTTGCTTGAGCGAGCAACACAAATTAATGCTGAAAGCACTCCCTCGCTCAAGCGAGCATCTGCTCGCTTGAGCGAGTTCCAACCAGAGAGCACCCCCTGGAGCTCTCCTCTCCTTTGCTCAAGCGATTATCTGCTCGCTTGAGAGAACCCAAACTCATAGAGCACCCCCTGATGCTGCAGGGGTTCTTGCTCGAGCGAGCCTCGAGCTCGCTTGAGCGAGCCTCAACTCGAGACTTCCCCCTCTCTGCCTTATCCCTCGCTCAAGCGAGCCCTTGCTCACTTGAGCGAGCCTACCCGAACTCAAATCCTTCCTTTCTTCACTCTTGCTCCCTCATCCCCTTATTCCTAGTGTATTAACCCTCTTCTAGCTTAGTTCCTTTCATCTGAATATTTTCCCTCACTTTTGTCAGACCTCTAACTAATCCCTTTCTTCTATACCGAATTCCCCTCATTCAACACCTCTACTTTCGGTCTCATCTTTATACCTATAATCCTCACCGTCTTAATGTGTGATTTCTTCTAAGTTAGTTCTACAATCGTGCTTGGATTTAATACCCGGTTTCCCTTCTAAATTACCTTAAAACTCATAGCTCTTAATACATTCATTACTTCTCATCAAAATTCACATTCAAGTCCCCAAGTCCTCTTACTACTTATAACCTCCCTTTTCTTGGCTGGATTCACAGCCTAAGGCTTCCACAATATTTTCTAGATTCTAATTTTTTGGATGTTACAAATAGTAAGGGATATATGCCATTCGTATAAAATTTTCATTATGGGAATAACATTTCTACAAGCATGCCAAAGCAATTCTCTGTAACGAGTTAGGGCTTGAACTTTCCATATTTTACTCCATAAGTGGTCATTGAAGAGGATGAAGAAATTGCTTCACAATCTTGCCGCACTAAAAAATTTAAAATATATTTTTGATCCTTATAAAATAAGCGAGTTTTAGAAATATTTTTTATTTACATCCTTTCAAAATATTTATTAAAAAATAGTTCTTATTGGTGACATGATAAGTCAAAAATTTGTCACATAACAAAGACTAATTACAATGTGGCGATTTTTTTACTTGCATTGTTACTATTAAGTAGGATGAATTCAAAACAAATTTATTTTGAGAGGTCGATGCAAAGGATAAAATAACTTTATTAAGACCAAAGTCAAAACTCGTTTATTTTACAATGACTAAAACCTTTTTTTTTCTTTTAAAAATATATAAAGTGAGACTCTAATCATTATCACTTCATTGTCTCTTTGTTTAAAAGTAGCTAGTATTGGTTATATTTCAATGTTGGAGGAGCTGTTAGTGATGTACTTAGAAAATGTGACAGTGGTGAAAGAAGTGCAATTAACATACTAGAAATGTATTATGGCATGAAATATAATATTATTAGGTGAATGACAAAATGAACCAACCAAAATGGCACTTAAAAAAAGGGGAATTCTATGGTGGATCATGGTGTTAGATGAGGAATTACTTGTGAAAATTTACTTGCAGGTAATAAAATTCACAGAAAATTATGTATCAAGTAATTTATTTGGGAAACGACGATGGTTATACCTAGGACCGACACCGTCGTCGTAAAGTTCTGGAAAATTTAAAAAATGCCATCGTGTTATTTTTTACGATAGTGGCGCAGTAAACGTCATCATTTGTGCGTCGTTGTAGCCCTATTTTCCATTAGTGTGTAACAAAAAGAAAAGACATACGTAATGCATATATACATACATTCCTTTTTAATAAATAGAAAAACCAATTAAGTAGCTAAATACTAGTTTTTTAGTTTTTTCTACGTAGTGCACATTGATGGCTCCAAAGTCTTCAAATGATGCTAACTTTGATTTAAGTCACAACGAGGCTGGTACAACTTGTAGATCTAGATTGTCATTTTTAATTAATAAGTTATATGCTTTGCTTCATATGAACTAAGAGCATTATCAAAGTTCCCATTTGTTGGTGAATTATGAGAGTCATCGGCTGGTTTAGGGAACGTGAAGTGGGCAAAAGAAATATTGTCGAGAATTCTAACCTGAAAATAAAGAAATTGTTTCATAATGACATTAATAATTAATAAATTTTACAAGAAAAACACTAGAATAATCTTGAGTATTTTGGCCAAAAACTAAAATGGTTTTTATAGGGGAAATTATGCTTAAATTATCGAAATATGTTGCATAAATAATGCTATCTTATGTATGAGTTATATTAAAATAATATCATATATACCCTAAATTATAAGCTTTAATCAATACTAATTTGGGTTTAAAGTCGACTCATTTAATTTATACATTCACAAATAGTATTATTTTATTTGATATATCCATACTTTTATGCATGTATAAAATAAACTAATGTAAGGAAACATGAAATTTTTACTATGTATGGTCATAAATACATAAAATAATAGCTAATAATATATTTTTTAAGAGATACTTTCATATTTAATTATTTAATCATGATTTTTTTACTTAATTTTATACACTCACCTTTACACTCACTATTTCTTTCTATCACTCTTTCCAACACTCCCAACAATCAAATTTTAAGTGTAAAAAAAACTTTTTTCCTTAATCATTGTGTTCGTGCATGAAACTATATAAGTCAAATTAGTTAAATCACTTTATTATTCCTATGTCTTTTCTTGTGTCATTGAATTCTCAATTTTTTCCACAATAAACAATTTTAAATACATAAGAGTCAATGGTGTTAGAACCACAGGAAACACTAGAAGGGGGGGTTGAATAGTGTTTTAAACTTTTTGATAGTTTTTTGGAAATCTTTAATTTAAAACATGAATATGGGCACCAAAAAATAAGTCTTAAGATCAGAGATGGTTGAAACATGTGGAAGATAAGAAAAACAATGTTTCTTCTAAAGCTTAAGATTGTTTTAAACAGAGGCTTCTCAAAGTATCTTCTGAAGATTAATACAAAGAGTATTTTTCAGCACAGTTTCTGAAGTACTTCAGACGACTAGAGGTTGTCTGAGGTTTGTTCTTGATTTTTGAACTGATCTCTTTCAGACTCACTTCTGAGAATTTATTTCAGAAGTTCTTCAAGGAACATTCTTTGTAAAGCTTCAAATGATATAAGAGATATCTCATGTTTTGTTTATATGAAAGATCATTTTATTGAAATAGTTGTGTTAAGTTTATTATAGAAAATACTTTTCAAATTCCAACTTAAATATGATACCTGGAAATAAAGAGATTAAACAAGAAGGACTTAGGCATAGAGATTTCAGACAGGCTTTTAAGTGGCTGTCTGAAGTTTTCAGACGGCTTGTAAGAAACTGATTTTAAAAGATGTTTTGTGTCTTTATAAAATATCAGATTAATTATTCTGACCCCTTGATTTGTATAAAAAGAATTAATAAGAGATAAGGGTAAGAAAACTTAGTCAAGGAATTTATCCTGGTTCACCCACAAATCTGTGAGCTACATCCAGTCCCAATGGCAAACAACCACTGGATTTCCACTTATATGGATATTCAGATTACAAGCTTTAATGTGAGTACAGTCTCTCCAGACACAGTGAGTACAGTCTCTCCAGACACAATGAGTACAGTCTCTCCAGACACAACGAGTACAGTCTCTCCAGACACCACAAGTATTCTTTTCTATCAAGCCTCTCCAGGCTCTACCACAAGTATTCTTTTCTATCAAGCCTCTCCAGGCTCTACCACGAGTATTCTTTCTTCCACCAAGCCTCTCCAGGTTCTCAGACACTTAATCAAGTGTAGAGTATTCTTTCTTCCACCAAGCCTCTCCAGGCTCTCAGACACATAAAGTGTTTTTAAATTAAACTAAGTTTAAGTTTCCACGAAACATAAACTTAATCTTTTCCTGTACTAGAGGTTAACTGAGTACTACTCGGGATACCATGGATAAATCTAAGTACAAGGGTAAGACAGTGATACAAGTATATAAGTTTAAGAGCAATCCCTGTCTCTGATATGAGGAATAACATCCTCTGAGAATTGGCTAGGTAGATACTGACTTTAAGCTCCAGCCTTGTTCTCCAGCCATTGGTTTCCATGGGTTACATTCTCACCCGTATCATTGAAAAACCAAGGCATACTTACAGCTTCAAACCATTTTTGGTTCATATGAGGTTAAGCACAGCCTGGTAGGTTGTTCAACTGAACAACTGCTATTTTGACTAGCATAGTTGATTCAAGTAAGTGTGGTCAACACCGATAGAATTTTCTGATGCATCTTGATCAACTGATTGAACCAAGTGAATGAGTTCAACATCTTCAAATTCTTTCTTGAGGCTATTTATAACATTGTTCTGTTGGAATATAGTCGTTTGAAGATGATTCATAATACCGTTGAGATGTTGATGATGTGGCTCATATAGCCGTTACTTAATAGTGTCTCAAACGGTTGCTTCTCATGTGTTCAGACAGTCCTGTTCTGACACTTCTGTAGATGAGCTCTTTTAGAGAGATTTTCTTGATATTATTTTGCATGTTCTCTCTCTTGATAACCTTTTACTTTTCTTCAGCTGACTTCTGATTTTCTCTGTTTTTCTTAGGAGTGTATATGAGGAGGTATCCGTTGGATTTGTCCTCTTGCTTATTTTGTATATGCTTCTTTTCTGTTTGCTTCCTGACACCATTTCTTCTTTCTTCTTTGAGTGAGGTGTCTTGTTCAATGGTTGTTTCTTGCAGATGATAAAATATGTTTGAATTGAAATATTTCATTCAAACATTTCTCTTTGTTGCTTCTGCTTAGTCTCCTGACCTTTTCTTGTGCTTTCTTTTGGATTGGTGATGATGATATTTCCGTTGTGATACCACCCTTTAGAGAAAGCATTGAATGCTATTCAATTCATCGTGAGACACGCTTTTGGGTGTCTTCACAATTCTGACAGAGTACAACGTTGGTGCTGCTATAAGGCTGCCATCGTTGTTGCTGCAATTTCTGCGTTGCAGAGATTTCCTCAGTGGTGTATGAAATTCAAAATCACCAGGAAAGGTCTCTGTGTTCCTTGCTATAAACGTGTTTGAAAAGGTACGTGCAGCAGAGGTTCAGAAAAGTCTTCACAAACTTCAGCGGAGGGTGCCACGTCATAAGTGAGACTTCAGACAGCACTGATACTTCAGACGGGTTGAACTACTTCAGACAGCTTCAACTTTTCAGACGAGTTCTGCTTCTTCAGACAGCTTCGTTTCTTCAGAAGGCTTCTTTTCTTCAGAAGGCTTCCTTGCTTCAGACAGCTTCTTTTCTTCAGACTGCTTTGTGTTGTCTTCATATGGTCTTCACGTCTTCAGACAGTTTGCGCACTTCAGACGAGTTGCATTCTTCAGACAGCTTCTTTATAATTGATCCTGCATTTGTTCTTCTGATCCTAATCTTCTGATTCTGATTACTATTTCATCCTGAAACACGATCAACAAACCAATACCTTTCTCAGTAGAATCTGTTTATATAATCTTATTTGTTAATCATTAAAACTAAGGGATATTAAGTCTTTGAGTCAAGTTTGAATGCTCAAACTGATTAATAGACTTCACAAATGGTGACAGAGAAAATGTGTGTGTATATATATATAGTTGCATGTTGTGTGTTTCAAGTTGTCAATATGATGATATGATTTAAGAGTTGATATACATGTATGCTAAAAATCTATCAAAATCAATACATAAAAATATGTGTGTGTATGTATATATAAAAGCCAAGTTTATTATTTCACAAAGTGTTAAAGTTATGTAAGTATTGTTGGACTTACATCTAGTGAGAGTTATAGGAGGATCTCATCAAAGGAACAACTCTGAAAACTTCTGAAGTTTCATTCTCTTCTTGTGATATCCAGAAACGTGATCATTTTTACATAATGTAAAGATAACAAAAAAAAAAAAAAAACTCACACACACAAAAGAAAGTGAGAGAGAGTTAAGTGAAAACACACAAGAGACATGTCAAAAAGGCTTCGTTTACGCTTCCTTGTCTCCATTCTAAGAAAATACTTTTGTGCATGACTAGCAACTTGGGTTGGAGTCTTTGTCCTCACAAAGTTCCTTGAGATTTCCTTCCAATGACCTTTTCCTAAATGCTTTAATCCAGATAGAAAATCTTCGTGCTCCTCCTCAGTCCATGGTTTCCCTAAAGGAACACAATCATAATTTTTATTTTTTGAATAATAATAATTAATTTCAAAAGTCTCTTAAGGTTTTCAGATCCATTTATCATCATATATGACTAAATTTTCATCCTTGTTTTACAAGGCTAGTTGCAATATAGTAATAGGGAAAAATAATGAGTTTTATTCTATACTTAATGTATATTAAAAAAAGAACAAAGTCAAACATAAAGTAAATAAAAAGTATAGTGCAATTTAGGTTTACTAAACATATAATTCATTCCATTTTGTTCATCTAAACATTAAGTAAGTATTTCATATGTTACATTAGCAATAAACTCGTGAATATCCAATATAAAAACAAAAAATTAAGTAAATTAATATTGAGTAAACTTAGTGCGTATTTGGTTTGACATTGAGAAGCAATGCGACTCTAGTTAATTTAAATCTCTCAATGCAATTATTTGTAGCGTTTAAATGTGAGCGTTGGAAACGTGAGTTTATCACGTTTCAACCCTAAACCAAACATACCTTTCACTTTTCTTGTACATAGAAAAAACTTAACCAAAACATACATATATTTCGCCAATGGAAATCTAGAGTAGATAGGATAATAAATTGAAACATACAAATTTTCTATTCAACAACTACCTTTGTGTATGCACGAACACAAAGACGAATCTTATAAAATATAATCACCTTCAATTACTGATTCTTAAGATAACTTATCAAATTAAAAATGAATTTATGAAGAATAAATTGTAATGCCAATAAAAAGAAAAAAGGAATATACATAAACATACCCTTATTCCTCCTGTCATGTATTTAACGTTGCTTCTTATTTTGAATAAGGACATCAGACAAATAGCCAGCTTCAGAGTTTTCTTGATTATGATCATTCTTATTCTCTCCATGGCAACAACAACCAAGGTTTACCATACTAAAACTCTTCTTCAAGGTGTCACCAACTCTGATAGGGTTCTTTTCTAGAATGTTTACACCAAACAACATCAAACGCTCTTCACCAGTCTCATTGCATGTCCTTGACTCTTTCCCCATCTTTAATTATTCCTCTCTTTATTTGCCAAAAAACCTCTTACAGTTAAACAAGCTATTATGCTTATATGATAAGGGTTTGGCTCTTGTATATATAATTCTATCTTTATAAACCGTTTGGTTTCTTTTCTTTCTTTTGCTTGCTTTTGTTTTCTCACAAGTTATCACCAATTTGCTAGTTTTTTGGGACGAGATGGTCCCTTTTAGAAAATAGTACGCGTTTTGTATTTCCTAATTATTATTATTTTATCTATTATCTAGGGAAAAAATATATGGTCAAAGATCTATTTTTGGCATCGAATTTGATTTTTGTTTATTTATTTGAGGGAGATTCTTTTTTAATTTTATTGGTATAACTATAATTATACTACACGAGTACTATTTTGTGTTTTGATTCTTTGTTTTTACTATATAGGATTTGTGGAATTTCATTCCTTTATAGTTTACAGTAAAGTCCTATTTATGTATCAAAGCTATTAGCACGAATAAAAGGGGTGAGGTTTAAACTTTGACCATTTTCTTGTGAAGATGGTTCAAAACGTCTAAAAGGTTGAGGAGATTTTCAAATCCACCCCAATACATATTAATTTGATTCCTCGTATTTTAATATTAAGTAGCTACGTTTTATTCTTTTCATAAAGTAGTGTCATATAGAAGCATTTTGGAAAAGTTATTTGTTTAAAGATTTAGGGTCTGAACTTAGTAAGAAAAGTTCTTTATAAGAAGTTGACTAACTACTAATCGACTTCAAATTCCTTTTAATCATTTTATTTCAAGACCATTTTAAAAAGGCGGTGGCAAGGGTGTAAATATATGAATTTGTTAACGTTAATTTGGTCTAACAAAAATTCTTTAAACTTCACGAACCCTAATTGCTCTTCTTTCAATCAGTGGCTTCATAGAAACTTCATATGAGAGACCGAGACTTCTTCAACTTCATGGCTTCACAAAACTTCATCGGAGACTTCACTGAATCAAGTAACTCTCTATCACTCTCACTTTCTCATCCATTCATTTCCTTCCATTTTTTATTGTGCTAGGGATTGGTTCTGCAAATCTTTGAATGCCTAGGTTTTCAAACGTGGTGAAAAAATCGCACAATATGTCCAGATCGATGAAATCACTGCAAAGATAATTATTATCGATAATGTCACATGAATATAGTTAGCTATACCTATGAATTCAGTATTTTATCATTTTTTTATGTGCAGGTTACTCAGGAATTGGGAATAGAGGAACCAATTCAAATAAGTATGAACTCATAGGTAAGGAAAAGAAAGCTAGCTTGATGAATACTTCACATGAATATAGTTAGCTATACCTATCGATAATGTTGTAGAACACCCTCAATTGGGAATTTCTAGAAATCGAGTTTATAAGGAAAAGAAAGCAACACCACCGGTTTCTTCATTATTCTTATATTTTTTACTTAGGTGCGTTTATTTTTTCTACCTCTCATTAGAACTTGATAGCTTGATGAATACTTCACAAATTTGCACAATTGCTATTGTTTTGTTCTCTGTGTTAAACTTTTAAACACGGTGTTATCTTGAATTTAGAATTTAAGGCTGCTAAGGCAGTTACTTGGTTGAAAGTTTGTCATGCACTTGTAATGAAGAAAAATTCTTCTGCTTAGCCATCAAGCGACTGTTGTGCTATTACTGCTTACTTACAGAAACTGTTGATTTCATGCCTTGTATTTTGCTTTTTAACCTTGGGCAACCTATTTAGAATATTTGATGATGAATAGTAATTATAAACAATTTATTTTTGTTGTGAGGATACCTTAACAACGCTTCCTTAATATTATTCCGAATTTTAGAATAAGATAAATAACATATATGATACTATATATGATGGTTTTAGTAATATGAGAGCAATGAAATTTTTTCTTTTATCTGATTTGCTACATGCAGTAGTGGCACACATCATTGGAACCAAAAATATTCACTTCTTAAAAATAAGATACCGAAACTCAAATTTTAGGGGACTAAAACTGTAATTGGATTTATTTTTAGGGATAAAAATATATTTCATCTTTATTTTATATCCATACACTGACAGGACCAATGATCATAATGATGCCAGGGTTGGCAATAAGGGCTACAAGTACAACTCTTCAAGGATCATTTAAGGATGTGTCAACCGATAAGCCGAAAGACTCATTTCTGTTACCTTCTGGCGGAGCTTGGAACAAGTCAGGTGTGTATTAGAAGAGAGAATTCCACAATGCTTGAGTAACAACAATGGACTGATACTTGAGATTATGAAGAAGTATTCCTCATTCTTGTAACTTGGTTTATGTCTTCTCAAATTATTAATATCTTCTCTTATTTAGTATCATTTGCTTTTTAATTTGTCTTGTGTAGCATTTTTGTGTATTTTTCTAATCAACACACGCACATGTCATGAATTGAGATACAAAACTTACCACTATTTCTAGTGAATCAGGAGGACTTTAGACATGTGCTCTAAAAAGCAATTGAAATATCTAAAAAGCACTACATAAAGCTACATGTTCTTCAACTTTGAAAGACTCAAAGTTCCTTGCATACCTCATGCTTAATCCTGGTGGAATTGAATCAGAGGGAACTTCAATGATGAAGGTTTGCCCATATACATATTTTTCTCTTAATGTTCATCATCGTGTTGATTTGCCTCCATTGAAGAGCTTTATTTCTTCAAGGAGGCGCCATTTGAAAACCCAAAAGCTCATGAAGCTAGAAGCTCTGAGCCCTAGAAGCTTGAAGGTTCCCCATGAGACAAAGAAGGACTCTGATATTGAGCAGAGTGTCTTTGATGCTAAACCAACATATGATGAAATCGACATGGATATCTTCATTGAAATCTATGCTAATGAAAAAGATTCAAAACTAACAGCAGAAGAAGAAATGGGAAAAACAGATTTTTTCAAAGAGGTTGAGGATAAAGAAGATGTCATTTTCAAGCCTACAATTGAGAATAAGGATGTCACTGTCATGCTAGTTATTCCAAGCATTATTGATGCTCCTTATCCTTATGAATCTCAGATTGATCTTGGGGAGGATTTGAAAACATCCTTTGATTATGTTGCAATTGAAGCAGATACCAAGGCAAAATGCAAAAGTAGACCCCCAACCTAGTTGGTCTCTTGAAGAAATGATTATAGGAAGCTACTGCAGTGATGAGGAACACATGGAGAGTTGGGAAAAGAGTTTGTTCCATTCTTCGCGCTCCAGATGGAAGTGCCTTTCAGAAATGGTATGTTGTATCATATGTACCTCCTTCTATATGGAGCTCAACGATTTGGAAAACCATTATTCTTTTATTTTATCTTTGTTAAGGCGGTTTCTTATTTTCCTATCACTTGAAGTTTCAATCTTGTAATGTGTTACTTACTACAGATCATGCATGTCTTTGCAATTGCGTGTTTTTTGCACCCCGTAGTTTTTTCATATGTTTTGTTTATGGAGTGTTGTGTTTGACAGGATTGCTTATTTATTCAATATGATGTTTGTTCTAACTTGTTCTCAATTGTGATTCTGCTCTATATGGTCATGTTTCCTTTTAAAGATATTGTGACGTTTGAGATGTTATTTCTTTCATCTCTCTATATTCACCATTAAATGGAGGTTTTCATTATTGGTTTATGGTGAAAGTCATCATGTGACCCTTCATAAAGCTTTCCCTGGTAAAGAAAGCTAATATAATGGTGAAAGTCATCTCATAATTTATCAAGAAAAGCTTTATGTAGGGTCACGAGATGACTTTCACCATAAACCAATCATGAAAACCTCCATTTAATGGTGAATATAGAGAGGAAAGAAATAACATGTCAAAGATCATAATATCTTTAAAAAGAAACATGGCATATAGAACAAAATCTTAATTGAGAACAAGTTAGAACAAACATCATATCATATAATTAAATAAACAATCCTGTTAAACACAACACTCCATAAACAAAACAAATGAAAATTAGCTGAAGGGTGCAAAAAAACACACAATTGCAAAGACAAACATTATTTGCAATAAGTAACATATCACAAGATTGAAATTTCAAGTGATAGGAGAATAGGAAACCGCCTTAACAAAGATAAAATAAAAGGAATAATGGTTTTTCAAAACATTGAGCCCTAAAGGGGTACATGTGATACAACATACTGTTTCTGAAACATATTAACAGTTAGGTTTTGTAACACTACCAAGAGACAAGAGGAAAGGTAATAGTCAATTTGAAAGTTGCAAATGGGGTGAAAGTTGAAAGGATGTTGGTGGTGCTTTTCTGAGCTAGGAAAAGAGGATGAAGAAAATGATTCCTATGGTGGTAATGTTATAACGGTTGGCACTTGGGATACACTAGAAAGCAAAAGGTTCTTTATTATTTTTTTTGAAATTGGAAGCCGAAAGGTTCTACTTAGAAATACGAGGAACAATGTTTGAAGTGAGCATATTAAGATGACACATAAACTTATTTTTGACATGGAAAAAATTGAAATAGGTGGCAATAATAAAACTTAGATGGCAAAGTGTTTGACTCAGATATACTTTATTACAATATATTTCTAGCTATGCGTTGTCACCGCTTAGCTATGCACCAAATATTAATTTTCCCCCAATTTCTAGCTTTGTTTTCATTTCATTACTAAATGGACCTCGTTTGCTTTGTATTTCGCATTCTAGTTAGCTTAATTCAGTTTCATGTTTCTTCGATAATTCAAATCAGCAAAGACTACATTCAATGCAAAGAGCAACCAAAGAAAATTAATCTATGGTAAAAAAAAATTTTGGCAATACATTTTATAGTATATTATGTTTATTGTTGAGTAAATTTTCATGTAGTAAGCTCTACTGAACATTTTGATTCTCCTTCTCCTCATAAATCTCAGATTGATCTCGGGGAGGATTTGAAAACATCCTTTGATTATGTTGCAATTGAAGCAGATACCAAGGCAAAATGCAAAAGTAGACCCCCAACCTAGTTGGTCTCTTGAAGAAATGATTATGGGAAGCTACTGCAGTGATGAGGAACACATGAAGAGTTGGGAAAAAGAGTTTATTCCATTCTTCGCGCTCTAGATGGAAGTGCTTTTCAGAATTGGTATGTTGTATCACATGTACCTCCCTCTATATGGAGCTCAACGATTTGGAAAACCATTATTCTTTTATTTTATCTTTGTTAAGGCGGGTTCCTATTTTCCTATCACTTGAAGTTTCAATTTTGTAATGTGTTACTTACTGAAGATCATGCATGTCTTTGCAATTGTGTGTTTTTTGCACCCCATAGTTTTTTCAAATGTTTTGTTTATGGAGTGTTGTGTTTGACAGGATTGCTTATTTATTCGATATGATGTCTGTTCTAACTTGTTCTCAATTGTTATTCTGCTCTATATGGTCACGTTTCCTTTTAAAGATATTATGACGTTTAAGATGTTATTTCTTTCATCTCTATATATTCACCATTAAATGGAGGTTTTCATGATTGGTTTATGGTGAAAGCCATCTCTTGACCCTTCATAAAGCTTTCCCTGGTAAGAAAGCTAATATAATGGTGAAAGTCATCTCATAATTTCTCAAGGAAAGCTTTATGTAGGGTCATGAGATGACTTTCACCATAAACCAATCATGAAAACCTCCATTTAATGGTGAATACAGAGAGGAAAGAAATAACATCTCAAATATCATAATATCTTTAAAAAGAAACATGGCATATAGAACAAAATCTTAATTGAGAACAAGTTAGAACAAACATCATATCATATAATTAAATAAACAATCCTGTTAAACACAACACTCCATAAACAAAACAAATGAAAATTAGCTGAAGGGT
Source organism: Sesbania bispinosa (assembly GCA_026901365.1). Classification (NCBI taxonomy): domain Eukaryota; kingdom Viridiplantae; phylum Streptophyta; class Magnoliopsida; order Fabales; family Fabaceae; genus Sesbania; species Sesbania bispinosa. The sequence continues at coordinate 105,777 of QLOH01000509.1, read as the reverse complement.
GCAAAAAAACACACAATTGCAAAGAAAAACATTATTTGCAAAAAGTAACATATCACAAGATTGAAATTTCAAGTGATAGGAGAATAGGAAACCGCCTTAACAAAGATAAAATAAAAGGAATAATGGTTTTTCAAAACATTGAGCCCTAAAGGGGTACATGTGATACAACATACTATTTCTGAAACATATTAATAGTTAGGTTTTGTAACACTACCAAGAGACAAGAGGAAAGGTAATAGTCAATTTGAAAGTTGCAAAGGGGGTGAAAGTTGAAAAGATGTTGGTGGTGCTTTTCTGAGCTAGGAAAAGAGGATGAAGAAAATGATTCCTATGGTGGTAATGTTGTAACGATTGGTAGTTGGGATACATTAGAAAGTAGAAAGGTTCTTTATTATTTTTTGAAATCGGAATTCGAAAGGTTCTATTTATAAACGTAAGGAACAATGTTTGAAGTGAACATATTAAGATAACACAAACTTATTTTTGACATGGTAAAAATTTAAATAGATGGCAATAATGTGTGACTCAGATATAATATATTGTAATATATTTCGCTCTGTGTTGTCACCGCTTAGCCATGCACCGAATCATAATTTTCGTCCAATTTCTAGCTTTGTTTTCATTTCATTACTAATTGGATGGCCTCTTTTTCTTTGTCTTTCGCATTCTACCTTGCTTAATTTAGTTTCATGTTTCTTCGGTAATTCGAATCAGCAAAGACTACATTCAATGCAAAGAGCAACCAAAGAAAATTAATCTATGGTAAAAAAATACTGGCAATGCATTTTATAATGTATTATATTTATTGTTGAGTAAATTTTCATGTAATAAGCTCTACCGAACAATTTGCATAATAAATATCAAATAATTAATAAAAATCACATCATGTTTTTTTGTGTAAAGAAAGTGACTACTATAAGGTACTCCAAATCAAATCAAAAGAAAACCACTTAGTTCATATGTAAGTTTGACAAGATCGATTTATTCTAAGAATAAATGAATTATTACCAATCTTACGAAAATAAGATAGAGGTGCATAGGAATAGTAGAGGGAGGTAGAGAATGAATACCATGGGTTCTCCCATGGATCATCCTAATAGTAACAAAAAAGAATTGAGAAAACTCATTTGATATTGTTTGAAAAGATACTGAATGAAGAGGGTGCAACAATTATTTATAGAACCATTCTAACTAAAGCTAAACTAACTATGGTATAATATTCCACTAATTCTATAACTAAAGTTAATTCCATCAGAATAATAGAATTGATTCCCTAAACAGAAATAACAATTCTAATACCCTCCCGCAAGTTGGTATTTGGTATCAACCAATACCAATTTGAAACCAAGAAAAGAAATTAAAATCAACAAAGAAATAATGAGGAAAGAACAATAAAATAACTACATCACTTTGAGGCATTTCAGTAAACACCTTATACACATCCAACTCTTAACATTTCATCAAACAGCTTCTGTGCATACCAATCCACAATAGGAACACGGAATGCCATTCCAGTCAACTTTTCGTTCAGAGCAAGAAAGACATTCCCAAAAGACATCCCCGCTCACCACACCAGTGACACCACCACAGCCTCCACGTCCTAAGATAGTGTCTATTGGACCTTGAACACCATTCAATCCTAGTTTATGGCTGAAGGTAGCGAGCCTAAAAAATGATTCAGGAGCAAGAGCTTCTAAAGCTGCCAGCAAGGCAGTTTCAGTGAGTTCCAGAGACTCCTCCGAAGAGGACAAGTCAACAACAGCCATATAGACTGGACATGCTTGCATTGCTGCATCTAACTTCAAGAGTTGGGTAAAAGTGAGTGGTCAGTCACCAAGGTGAGGTGTGAGTGAGGCAACCGATGTGGGCAACCGATGAAGGTGTGAGTGAGGTAATCGATGTGGGCAACCGATGTGTTATCTTGATCTTCGTCGTCTTCATCGTCAGGTTCTTGGACTTCACGGTGACTCCAGCCATAGAGGGACGGTCAATCTGGACCTCAACGACCTCGTCTTCAATGACACAACCAATATGATCAGAAGGCACCAGAAAAATCCAATCTAAACAATCCAACCTGAACAATCCAATATGATCAATCCGATTTGAACAATCACACAACCGATCTGAACAATCTGACTTGAACAATCACACAACCGATCTGAACAATCTGACCACCTACGTGGGGACACTAGAAGACCCTGCTTCATGAACTCCTTGTGCTTGAGAGCGGTGGCTTTGTCAATCTCACAGAACAAATCGTCCTCGGGGTCAAGAGAGGAAGAAGCGTTGTCGGGGGCGTCTTCGACGTTGGCGATGGCGGCGAGGAAGGTGGTTTGGTTCTTTTTGAAGTCTAATTTCTCCATCTCGAGAACGAAAGTGATGAAGTTGGCTGAATGTCTCTAGAAGGGGGGTTGAATATAGACTTGTAAAAATTGATTCCTGAAAAGCTTAAAACCAAACTGAGCTTAGTTCTCAAGCTTAGCAGCTTGGAGTCTCAGATTTGAATTAACAAGGATGAATTAGTGAACCTCATATTATAATTACTAGGAAGACTTGAAAACTTAGCTTTGACAATTTTATTATATTTAAAAATAAGTTCAGTTCAGTCTCTTGAATGAGTTTAACTTAAGCTTCAGTAAATCGTAAAACTATAAGTGAGCAAGGTAGAGAAGAGATGCACAGAGAGTTATCCTAGTTCACCCATTCCTTGGGCTACGTCCAGTCCTCACAACCTTGTGAGATTTCCACTATGATAACCTTGTCAATTTACAGGTATTCTTTCTGCCTCTTCAGACTCACCCTCACACCAAGCTTAGGCACCTCATAACCTGGTTGAGATCCAAATATTCTTTACCTTGCCTCTTCAGGCTCTCACACTGCTCACACTGAGTCTAGGCTCTTCCTAACTCGGCTGAGACTATTACAAAGATGGAGTAGAGATGATGTTTGACTATCTTAGGCTACGTACAAAGTACGAATATACAGTGAGCTCAACTAGGTGTTTCTTTTTCTAAGAGTTACAAGCTGTTGAAATTCTGGCAAGCGTACCAAAATCACAGCAGTATAATAGTAAGTAAAAGGGGTTGTCGTATCCACAGGGAACGGTTCAATGTAAATACTAGTGGTCACACTTATCAAATGAGAGAAGATATTTGTTGAGTAGTTTGCAATAATAAAAGAAAGAATGATAAATTGGGATGAGGTTGAGTAAATTACTAGAACTAGGATTGAACTTCGTCTATCGCACCCCTTTCGTATTTGAAACCCAATGATATTTATGAATATATAATCATAATATTGAAGCACAAATTAAGTTATTTCACAAAGGTTTCCACAAATATGAAATACTCAAAAACAATTTACCCTGGTGTCCACAGTCGTAAATTGCCCCGGATTAAAGATTTATTTGTTAAAGCTATCAATTCACCCCGGTGTCCACAGTCGTGAATTGGGTGTTTTTACCAAATCAGAATTCAAGATCCCTATGTCTAGGCTCTTAAGAATTCGCACATGATTTCATAAAACCACTTGTCAGTGTGCCTCATAAAATCAATTCCTAACTCCGGCACAAAGGCGGAAGCTAAACATTAAGAACAGATTAAAAACACCAATATTATAAAAACAGATATTCATAAATAACAAAGAGAATTCAAATACAATTGGGGATTGAATCGACTACATTCAATCCTATGGGAGAGTTTAACTACTCATGGTAGCCATTACAAACCAATGGAGAGACTGTCACACTTTTCTCTAGCTCTAGATCTGCTCCTCCGTCTCCTCCTTTTTGATCTTTGCAAAAGGTCCTTTAAATGGAACTTTGGAACGCCCGTTAAAACCTTGCTTTGGCCCATTGGAAATTAGGGTTTCGTGTTCCTGCGTTCAGCGCAGATGAAGCGTAGGAAACAGAATGGATTTTTATTCCTGCGCTCCACTTGCGCTCAGCGCAGGTGGAGCGCAGATCTCCGTTTTCTGCTTTCCTGATTTTTTTTCCTTTTTAGCTTGATCTCTTGCTGATCTTATCCTTATTTGTTGTGCTTTCCTGATTTCCCTTTTTTTTAGCTTGATCTCTTGCTGATCTTATCTTTATTTGCTGCTATCTTGTTACTCCATTTAAAACTTTCCTTTTTATCTGCAAAATCAACAGATTTCTTATCAAAATAGCGTCAAATTCAAATTTGAATCAAATAATCACAAGATTTGCATTTTAAACTAAAAAGAGATAAATTGGGGTATAAATCTAACATTTTGCCCTTGATAAGTGCTGTAATTATATAGAAATTTATCATTAATTTAGCACTTATCAAATTCCCCCCAACTTAGCTTCTTGCTTGTCCTCAAGCAAGGAAACCTTTTGCAATCAAATGAATTCAATCCCCAATCATGGTTCTCACTAAATAAGGAAATAATTTCATCACCTCTTGCTAGGCAGCTATCACTTTCCAAATATCAGATTGAAAATCATAATTAAGTGGTGTTTCCAAGACTCAATCAGAACAGGATAAAAACACATTCAAACTTTTTCAAAAGTAGTAACCAAAACAATAAGTGATAAATCAAGGAATTCTCTCATGCTCACGGGTAAGTGTTTCTCTCAATTTTTCACAGCAATTGAACAACTAAAATTGATAGTTGTTTCTGGTTAATAAATCGTGGATCAAAAGGTCTTTCTTGGTTGTAATGAGGTTGGGCTATCAAGAACTCATGGTTTTTCTGGATATGCAAAGAAACACTGGAATAGAGAGCATTTTTGAATTTTTCTTTTTCTTGAACTTTCTCTCAATTCTCCATTTCATTCTTGATTTTGCATCATTTAGCTGGCCTCTTCTCTTTATTTGGTGGTTTACTCCCTTTTTCATTCACTTTTTGTTTTTCTTTTATATTCTTGAGAGAGTGATTCACTTTGCTTGCTTGTGCCTGCTTTTTGTATTTCTTCAAGTAACCATCCAATTCACTTTCAAGTAACCAACCAATTCATCCATTTTATCAAACTGCACCTTTGCTCTCTATCCCAAGTGTGTAAGGGCCAGGATATAGACATTATTTTGGCTGGGGTGCATAAGAAAAGAAACATTAATGCTCAAATGGGTTACAAAAATTTGGAAAAAGTTTTCATAGGTTGGCATTTTGGCACTGAGCAAATAATTCATAAATACAAGTTTGCCTTTATCACTTCCATATTTTTCATGTGCAGAATAAAATCCAAAAACTCAAGCAATAGCAGTTGACAAGCAATGGTGAAAACTCTCATATCAAGTGTTTGGTCTCACAACTCACCAACTTTTGGCTAATTTCCTTGATAAATTCACTTATTGAAATTAATTAACTACCCTGATATATTTTCCTGCATAATATCCTAATCCTAACTGATTATGGATTCAATCACAAAATTCCTATTTCTTTCCTAATTCAATTAGTTGGACTACCTAGTTTTGAGATTTTAAATTTATTTCCTTAAATCCCTATTCCTAAAGTCCTAAAAAATGAAAAACAACTATCCTAAAAGAAAAAAATGGTCCTGAAATGTTGCACTGCATAAAAATGATGTGTCAGTAATGTTGTATATACAGTACAGATCCAGTAAATAACAAAAGCAAAATAAAAAAATGAAAAGAAAAGGAAAAAGAAAAAGAAAAGAAAAACACCAAATCAATCCTCATCATCCATATCATCGTCTCCCTCAGCATCAGCTCCATCAGCAGCTGCTCCTCCCTCTCCTGGTACAATAGGCATGTCCCCAGGCCATTGCAAATAAGTCTGAAACTGGTCTGGTAGCATGTCTAAGTAAGGATCCGGTCGAGTCTGATAATGATACTCCTGAAGGTGAACTGATGCTCTGTGAAGAGAGGAGTTCTGAGAGATGATGTGCTGAGCCCAGAATGGGATAGATGTGTCTGCTGGTGGTGGCTGCTGCTGCTGTGGTAGTGGCTGTACTAGTGGTGGTGGTTGTACTGGTGGTGATGGTGGCTGCTCCTCCTCCTCCTCATCAGGAATGCAGTTAGCCTCTATGTACCCCTTAGTCATAGGGGTCTTAATACGCTTAGTGGGGAACACCTCAATTCCCCTAGAGTGGCATAATGCAGCGATGAGGGGAGGGAATCCTAAGCTGATCCTGGACTGTGTACTCCGTCGCCCCACAGATGATGTTGTCATGAATATCTTGTGTGATATCACCTTGGCAATGTCAATGTCCTGCCCGGTCAAGATGCAATATATGAGATGGGCGGTCTTCATGGTGACATCTGAAACATGGTTGGTTGGCTGTATGTTTGCCAACACTAAGACCGTCCACATCCTGGAAATAGCTTGCATATCATTCCTGTAGATCCTGGCAGCCTGCCTGTAAGCGTTCTTCTCAAAGTGATGCCTACTTCATTTACCAGCTCATGATACTTGCAAGGCATCATCTGCTCATCATCTGGTCTAGGTCGATCCAAGAAAGTGTTGATCGCGTCGCGATCATAAGAGATCCACTGGCCTCGCACATAAGTCCGTATGTGTACATCAACGCCATGGTCTCCAATGGCGTTGGCATAAAACTCTCTGACTAGCTCAAGGTCAAAGAATCGGTACCTGGCTCTGCAAGGCGCCTCCACCGCCACCTAATAATCTCATCAAGGAATTCATCGAACTTGCCAGGCTGTAGAGCAACTAGCCTCTCTAGAATGAAATTACAGTTCATCAGTGAATTGTATGCTTCAAAAGCGAAGGGACTCTTGAACTTCAAAAGGTCGAACTCGGGCACATCTCGAGCTCTCTTGGCACCCTTGCCTCTTCTGGAGGTGCCGGAAGTGTTAGTAACCTTTGTGCGAGCCATCTGCAAGATAAATAGAACCAGGATTATTTCAATGCATATAAAGAATATCAACTCATGATTAGTGTATTAAGCCATGCATGCTTCTTTTCATGAAAATCACACCCATGGTGGCTATCTTAATTCAAAAATCAAAGCAATCATTCAGCAAGCACTGTTAGGTTTATTCACACACAATCTTTACCATCATATTACCAATGTCAATTTATTAATTTATTAAGAGAATGCTAAAGTGATCAGTTAAAGCAAGTCCTAATAAACTTCTAAACAGGGCATTAAATGGTATGCAGTATTATGCTCAAATATCATGACCATAAGACATGCAATGTTGCACAATAATTCATGCAACAGTTAGTGCAAAATTGTCACAAAATTCAAAACACTCATTACCAACTAGAATAATTTGCAGAGACTTACTGAGCATTTCAAAAATTACCACCAAGCATATAACCACAAGCAACATTTTGTACTAAGGCTTTATTGACAATTAATCTTAAATTCATGTGATTCTAAAAGCCTAAGTCTTCTATCCTAAGGTTTGCTCAATGAAACAGAGAACTAAGGATTTTAATCGGTAAAATCTTTTCAAAACTTTAAAAACATATCTGGAGTAGCAATAGAAATTTTTAAGGAGGAGGCTTATGAGTGAAAGAGTGGAATTGGAAGTTCAAGGAAGCAGAGAAAACGCTCAAGCAAAACAGAGGAAGGGTGAAAATGACCCTCCCCTGTTCAGAGTTTTGAATATATGCTGGAGCGGGAAGCTGCGCTCCACTTGCGCTCAGCGCAGGTGGAGCGCGCGTTGCAGTTGTCCCTGGAGCGAGCCGCTGCGCTTCACCTGCGCTCAGGTGAAGCACAGAAAACAGAATTGAATTTGCAATTCTGCGTTTCTCCTGCGCTCAGAATGCAAATTTCTAAAGTAGTAGCTATTTACAAATTAATATCAAAAAATAATGTAGAGATCAAATATTTTTTCTAACGTAGTAGCTATTTACAAACTCGTGATGAACTTGTTCACATGTCATTTCATTTTTTTTTGATATAAAAGTAATATATTGGGTATCAGTTTATAAATTTAATTCTAAATAATTTTAATTTTATTACATTAATTTAAGTTTAAACATAAAGTTAATATGAAATTCTCGTATACATGTTATCATTTTTATTTAAAGAAAAAAAGATAAAAACAATTCTTCGTGTTAGTAAACATAATTTTTTTAATAAAAATATTATTTTCCCCTTCCCCAAAGTACATTTTTCATATAAATGCATCCCACATCCACTTTCTCGTATTCGACTCTCAACATGAGGATTTTTTGGATTTTCTGCAAGGGACCACGTGCACTATTGGAGGGAGCAACGCCGAGCGAACCTTCAGCAACTCGCAACCCGCACCGGTTCAAGTGGTTCGATCCCGAGTCAATGTCATGAAGTCCGGTTTAACATCATTTCCGATCTGTTGGCCTGACCAGACCGGTCACAGGTCCGGTTTCCGATCCGACCGACCGGTCCGGTTTTCATAACATGACTCCTAAGTTTTAAAATTCTTGTTGTTTTAGATATCCAAGAAAAATTAATTACTTTTTTTTCAATTATACCCTTATTTAATTACTTACATCAACCACCAACTACTCTCATTTTCTCTCTCTTAACTACACAAGTCTTTATTATTCAAACATTTTTTTATATTTTCAACGCATTTTAATAACTTAATGAGTTTGCAACTATATATCCACTAACCAACCCTCTCTTTTGCATCCTCTATTAAATAAGGGTATTTTAATAAAAATGTTATTAAATTAAGACACATCAATCATTTTCTTGGTAGGTGCGCATAACCTTAAACAACAAGAGTTTTAGAATGGAGGGAGTACAATAAATATTTTAAGTTTTCTTTACACCGATAAAATGACATTCAATCTAAGCCATTTAGTTAATATATTATTATATTAACGACTACCAATAGTTGTGTACCAATACACAAGTTATAAACTGCGACAAATTAAACTTTCATGTAAGATGTAAGCGCTCTACTAAATAACTTGAATTAAAAATTTGATATTAAATAATTAATAAAAATCACATCATGTTTCTTGTATAAAGAAAGTGACTCGTATAAAACTTAATAACATATGTGTTATAAGGCACTCCAAAACAAATCCACTTAGTTCATAGGTAAGTTTTGACAAAATTTGTTCCGAGGATAAATGAATTATTACTAATAAAAATAAAGTTTAATTAGTATACGTAATAATGTAAAAATTACACTGTTATTTAATAATATGTTATCACATCATTTAATAAATATAATATCTCATGTATTATTAAATTTAATAATGACATCATTCGATGATGATGTAATTTACACTACTAGTATATATACATTAAATCCATAAAAATATTTAACAATACATATTAAATTTTAGAGCTTCCCTTTTTATTTATATATCAAAAAGGGCATGTTTATTCTTTTCTTGTTATTTTCCACTTCACAAAAAAGAAAAAGAAAAAGAACATGTTTGATTACTCTTCACATATGATCACTAGCATTTATAAAAGGAATTGTTATTATTCACTAGAAAGTGGACAACATTTATAGTTTGTGCTCTGCTTATTACATAAGAAAACCAAACAAGACAACACTATAAAGCTAGCTAGCTAATTAATCTTCTTTTCTCTGCCAAGGTTGACTAGTTCATATATACTCTCAAATTTATTGGGAGACAACTGGTGAAATTGAAAGAGAAAAGCAACAGGACTATTGGAAGAGGATGAGGCAATTGAAGGAATTAAGGACCACTAGTTGTTAATCTTGAGGATATCAATGAAGTTCTTCCCTTCAGCAATGTCATTGTTGGTCAGAAAGTTAAGAAAATCTCTGAAGCTGCTTTCCCTGTACTTCTTAGGATGCTGATCATCCACAAGTTCTCTAGCAGTTTCCATTTTATCATCCATCCCCAAACTGAATAAGCTAGTAATTGAGATCCTTGTCATGTCCCTATTGAGTGTAGCCCTGTGCACAACACTCTTGTACAAACCATTGCTTAGCACCTCAAAATGGTCACCTACATTCACTTGAAGGGCACCAGGAAGGTGTGGGACTATTTTCCAAGTTCCATCCTCAGAATCCATTATCTCTAGCCCTGGATGGCTTTGATACAGAATGGTTAAGCAGCTGTAGTCTGAATGTGGTGGGAGGCCTAATGCAACCTCTGGTTCTGGACAGGGTGGATAGCAGTTCACTGCCATCACTTGCATCCCATCTTCAATCTCTTTTCTTAGATATGTTGGATTTATTTGAAGACTTTCAATGATTGCTCTCATCACCTCTAAACTCACTTTCTTCACTTCTTGACAATATCTCCCCATCTTCTCCCTGTAAATTTTAAAGGATTTAATTTCAATTATTATAAATTTTCTTCACATTATTATTCAATCTTGTATTATTATATTATTCAATGTTTGCAAATTTGACAATTGAATGAAGGGTGGGCAATGTATTAGATATGTAATGGAATGGAATTCATGTGCTTCTTTGTTTTGACACTGGATATTTCCAATATGTTATGAATCAGATGTTAAAGCTTATCCACAGTGCACATGAGAAAACCGACAGATGAATGTAAGGAAGATCTCAGACATATCTAACTAGTGACATGCAAATACAACATAGGAGTTTAGTGATGTCATGGTCTTCAATGACTTTAGATTATACAACAATATAGGCAATTGAGTTCCATTGCTGATCAGGTGTAATGAATAATATAAAAGAATATTTTTTACATTATGTTCGTTTTATTTGTTTACTTTGATGCACAATGCGTACACGTGCTTACATATAGTATAAAATAATTAAAAAGGAACTATATTTTAAATATAAAACTTTATTTTGATCAAAAATATTAAGTGATTTATAGATCATTTCCACAACACACATGCACTTTTTAAGACATATATATATAAATATTAAGTGATTTATAGATCATTTCCACAACACACATGCTCAGGAATTTATTGATCATCTGGGTCCAATTAACCGCTTGTAAATTTACATTAAAAATTTTGGTTGTTATTAAGAAATGCATGTAGAATATACAAGAATATGATTTTTTGGTCGGTAAAGTTATTGGCTGTTAGGTATAATTGGATTGAGGTGAATAATAAGCTAGATCACATTTATAAGCTAGATTTATCACCTTTAATAGAAATTAAACACACTCACAACATGTTTGTTTATAGTTTTTAAAAACTACTTTTATTTTTAGAAACAGGAAAATTAAAAACCTGTTTAACAAACAATTTTTAAAAATAATTTTAACAAGTGTAACTGGGCTTTAGTTTTTAAAAATTAAAATTCAAAAATTACATTTTGATATTTTAAAAAATTATTTTTATTTTTATATTAAAAATACTGTAAATAAATCATTTCATTTATTAAAAAATTAAAAATATTTTTAAAAATTAAAAAATAAAACTAAATTAAGCCGACCCTTAATTTTTTGGGTCGCAATTTGGTACCCTCTCGTTAGAGAGGGTTTTGGTACCTTCTTGTCATTTTTTTTTATTAAATAGGCCAAAATTACGTAGGAACAAGTCGTGTACTCCATCCTAAATTATTTCAAAGACATAAAATAGATTTTAAATGAGACACATGTGTATTGCAAATGAGAATGTGAAAAAATGGGGGAATACAATAAAAAATACATGATAATAGTTATTAGGGGTCAAAAAGTCTTTTCAAAAATTAAAAATACAAATTCTAATAGTTAAATATTGTCCTATAAGTATAAAAATACTAAGATCATTTAAAAAAATTGAGAGAAATTGATTAAATGATCAAAGAAGGTACCAAAACCCTCTCTCACGAGAGGGTACCCTAGAATTTCCCTAATTTTTTTTCTCTCTTTTGGTAAACATGATTTTTATTCAAGGGAAACATTTTATATATGGATATTTAGTGGTCAAAACAATACAAAGTTACCTTTTTTTTCCTTTAAGAATTATATCTTGCACAATTAATTAATTTGAGATTGAGTAAATGAAATTAATACCTGTAGTAAGGTGGATTTTCTGGCCACAAGTGAATCCAATCGTTCAAGGGGTGAGCATAGTGTTTGAGAAAAAGCCTCCAAAACTGAACCTTATCAACCCCATCTTTTAAGCTCGTTCCACACCTTACTGGCTTGTGTACATCATGTGACATCAGCTTCACCTTCTCTTTTGTCGGTAAATCAAAAAATTTGGAAGCCACAGATACAGCCTCATCTATCACTGATTCACTCACTCCATGGTTCACAACCTGAAAGTTTCCAAGTTCAACCATACCCAAAAAAAGTGATTTGGTTCATCTAATGGTAACATGCACTTTTAAGAATAAAGTGTAAAACTATAATACTTGATTAAAAAATTAATAATTGAGATTCTAATAATTTTACTAATTTAATATTTTGTTTTAATCTCAATCATTAATTTTTCAAATCATTAATTATAATTTCATAACTTTGTCCTCTAAAATACACTTTAGAGTAACCAAATGCTTGAAAAAAAATATATCATGTTAGTAAATCAATTAGGACCAATAATATATACTTTGATAGCTATAAATTACATAACATGTTTATCAGTTTATACTTGTTCTCTTTATTCAACATAGTAATAATTTCAAGTCTCATTTAAATGTAAATATTTTACAAATTTTACAGAAAAAAGAAAATGAAAAGAAAAAAAATATCTGTGACTATAGAATTGGGGGGTGGGGGGTTATTGTGGTTATAACATCAAGGGGACTTGCGCGCGCGTTTGCATGCCAAAAATAAGGGGAAAAAAAAAAGAAAAACAGAGTTTGGAATAAAAAAAATAAAATAAGATGCTACTGACGTACGTAACATATTTAGAACACTTAAATGCTGGAACCTGCAACAAATTACCCAGATTGAATGCCAGAGTATGCATTCTTGTTATAAGATGCTTTCTTTGTTATAATAATAGAAAAGATATAGCATGTATAATAGTAAACTTTTATTATTAATAGTATAAATTTATTAATATATATATATAGTGTTTAATTATAATACACGGTAAGTGTAAAAGAGTTTTACACAATCATCCAATAATATTTTGTCACATCGATTAATGAATATGACACATCGTGTGTCATTAAACTTATTAAATGATGTGTCAACATATCATTGAATAACTGTGTAAAATTATTTTACATAGACATAATATAGTTATTAAATCCATATTAAAAAATTAAATTTATTTCTACAGTAATAATAAAATTAAAGGTACATGATGTGTACTAAAACTCAAAATAATCTACTTTATAATCACGACTAGACTAGAAAGAAACTCACTTGAAAGAAACCCAAACGACGACATGCATCTCCAATTTGTTGAATAACACGAGACCTTGATGCTGTGCCATTCCTAAGAGCAGCCATGTCAATAACAGCGACATTAGCATATTTGGGTGTCAAATTGGGCCTGTTCAAGGTTGGAATCACGTATTGTTGAGGAACACAAGATAGACCCCTCTCTTGAGCACAATCTAATGTCAAGAATGAGCTTGGGTTCTCATCATGCTCCATTTTCACAACCAAGAAACTCAATTAAATTGAACGCTCGATGTCTGTCTCCATTGAGACACTAGATTGGGATTTTATAGCCCAAGTTTTGATTTGGAGCCCATACTTGGTGACTAAGTTAGTTAATACGTTGAATTGAGACCTATATGATTGTCAAAATTAAGAGGTACAATACAAGACGCGCCTTTTATTCTATCTTGTTTAATATGAATTTGGTCTAGTTTGTGGAATAAGAATACTCATTATATTTTTAAACTTAGAGAGGTGTTATGGTTCGCTTTTTTGTATTACCTGATATCTACGTACAAGTGACAAAATAGGTCTAACAAGAGACAAGTAATTTATGCAACTGTATGCGGAGTTTTGAACCATATATTAAAATAGTTGTTGAGTTGGGCCAAAACCAGGTTTGAAATTTGGGCGTAGGTTCATGCAAAACCACTTTGCCCTCCCCAGAATGATTAAACAACAGGCCTCAATCAATCTCAAGTGGTATATATCAAGCTTCTTTAATGTTCCAATTGCTCGGGTGTAAGGTAATAAATGCGGCATGACGTACGTTATAGAATCGTAACACCACTAGCATGCTTATGCTTATCCATAAATTTTTAAATACATATAGAGAGAGTGAAAAAATTTAAAAATATTTTTAAATTAAATAAAATAGAGAAAATTTATAAATATTCTCTTTTTATGTTTAGTTAAAAGGAAAATTTGTAAAGAAATAATGAAATGATTTTTATATTTTTTCACATAATTAGATAAGTAAATTAATATATAAATTTAGCATTTTATATATTTTTTTAAAAGGGAAGAGAATGAGAGAATTTACATGATCGTATGTTGTTTTTTTCTTTCTATTATTTTATAATAAAGAATCTCTCATTTTTTTATTTATTCAACGTTTTTCAATTTATTTATTTTTTTCAATTGCAAATTAAATATTAGGTAATATATTTCCTTTGAGCTTCTCACTAGCTCCTATCGTTCTCTTTCTTCACCTGGTGCCATCTGTCTTTCTCCTTGGGTACCACCCTTTTTCTAGTTAAAATGACGTGAAGCTTGGTTTCATTTGTCCTTCTCCTTACTCTCATGCCCTTCTTCTAGCACTAAACGTTTAATAGTAGGTTCACTAGGCACACACACTCGGTCTCCAAATCTCACTACCCCATCGGTACCTATTACAAACTCTCCACCATTACCTCCTTCTATGGCCTCTCTTCTACTTATCAAAAATGGATCCTCTAATTGGGCCTTGCTAATATCTTTTAACAGATCATTACTTACTTTGGTCATACCTAACCTCACCCTAACCGAAGTCACTTCACAAGCTAAACTCAAATCCCTAAACTGGGTTAAAAGATCCATCTCCTTAATCATCAGGGAACTAACATGGATAGATTTCCTACTTAAGGCATCAGCCACTACATTGGCCTTACCAGGATGGTAACTTAACTCAAAATCATAATCCTTAAGAAATTCTAACCACCTCCTCTGCCTCATGTTCAGCTCCTTCTGATCAAACAAGTATCTAAGGCTCTTATGGTCACTAAAAACCTCAAACCTGGCACCATACAAATAATGCCTCCAAATCTTCAACACAAACACTACGGCCGCTAGCTCAAGATCATGGGTAGGGTAGTTCCTCTCATGGATTTTCAATTTCCTAGAAGCATAAGCTACTACTTTACCCTCTTGCATCAACACCCCACCTAAACCCATCTTAGAGGCATCACAGTATACTACAAAGGATTTGCTAAGGTCAGGCAACACTAACACTGGTGCACTAGTCAACTTCTCCTTAAGGGTTTGGAAACTAGTCTCGCACTTACTATTCCACACAAAGGCAACTCCTTTCCTAGTCAACTCAGTCAAAGGCAAGCTAACTTAGAAAACCCCTCTAGGAATCTTCTATAGTACCCAGCCAACCCAAGGAAACTTCTAATCTTACTCACTGACTTAGGAGCCTCCCACTTAATCACTGCCTCCACCTTAGAAGGATTTACGCCTATACCTCCTCTAGAAATCACATGACCTAAGAAACTCACTTCTTTTACACTGTACCCTCACTGACACCTCCAAACTTGGAGCCTCCCGTTGCACGAGAATACGGTTTGCCCTTGCTGGTTGATTGGAACTTGTTCTGATTCCTCACAGGCCTCCACTCTTGTGATGTGCCGCGCTAGCCCTGCTGCCTTCATCATAAATTCTGCACTTGTTCACCAACTCGTGAAAGTGCGTCATCCCTTGGTAGTTCAACACTTGCTTGATCTCCGGACGAAGACCGCTGAGAAACTTTACACACTTGGACTCTTCATTGGCAACTCCCTCATATGTAGGGAAGAATCGTACTAGCGCTTCAAACTTGGATACGTAATCTGCCACAGTGCCATCTCCTTGCTTTAACTCAAGGAACTCGATCTGTTTCTTGTTACGAACATCATGGGGAAAGTACTTCTCGAAGAACGCCCTCTTGAAGTTATCCCAGCTAAACGCGGTGCCCTCATCGATCATCCTCTGATAAGTGCTCTGCCACCAGAACCCGGCATCCCCTGATAACATGAACGCAGCCAACGTAACCTTTTACACCAACGGCAGTCCATCGTTCTAAAAATCTTCTCGATCTCGAAGATCCAGTCAGCAGCCCCATCAGGGTCATAACCCCCACGGAACGTAGGTGGATGGTTCCTCTGGAACCGTGCAAACCAATCCGTCTCGTGATGTTGGTTAAGGTTGCCAACAGCCTGTGCCATAGCCATCAAGGCATCGGCCATCACTCGATCGTTCCTTCCCCCAGCCATTACTCTTTCTTATTAAAGAAAGGGTAAGCAAACATACTAAGTAAAGCAGAAAAGTAAAGAAACAAGACAAACAATCCAATTCAAGCAACACAATTCACTCACTCAATCAATCAATCAATCAGATTAACACCTCAGAAGCATAGTAAACTCATAACTCAAGGCCGGTGAACCGACCTGCTCTGATACCAACTAATGTGACACCCTTCTACCCCAAACTCTTATACGTTTAATAAATTGAAGTGTAGAAAAGGTAACGTCCCACAATGGGTAAAAGGTTCACATAACTCTCTTATTAAAAACCTCATTAGTTCGAAAACAACTTAATTAAAATAAAACGAAACTCAAAGGTATTCAAATACTCATGCAGTGGAATCTCCAAAAATATAAAAGTAACTAAACATCCTACTTGCTGTGCAAGGAATCCAAAACAGTTTACAAAAACCTTCCTAACTAGAAACATAAAGAAAGAACCCCCAAAATTATGCCCTAATGTCACATATACCAAAGCACACTCCCTTTAATCAAAACTGGACACCAGTCGTGTCATCATCAATACCTGTAAAAATATCCACAGTATAACGGTGAGGAAAAGAATACTACTCATACATACACATAGGTGGCTACCTTATCCTCACCCTCATATAAACAACATCATCATCAATCATACCACATACCCAAACATCAAATAATCCATCAGATAATAATCCTCTATAAATCAGCATATAACTATTCATCTATATCATCATATAAGTCTCATACCATCATTCACCAATGGAATCACATACTCTATTTTCACACATAATACTCAATCATCACTAATACTCATAACATCATTATTTACTCAGTTTCATCATCAAATATATCATATATATACATCCATCATGCATACATCAAAACCCATCATCATCATATTATAACTCAATTCATCATTAAGTATAAATCATCATCACATGCACCAAAACTCATCAACAACATTATATAACTCAATACCATCATCGAGTATAACACATTATCATATGCACCAAAACTTATCACCTCACCTACCCAAAAATCATGGCTTGGAACTTCGCACAATGGGTGCACCTCGTCAATCACTCTAGTTAATACCAAGATAGTCTACCGGTGTCACCACACACAATCTGATAGGTTGTACCCCCTCTATGGGCCTGCACAACGACATTCGACCCTAGGTTGCACCCCCTCTATGGGCCAGTACAAATCACCCCTAGGTTGCACCCCCTCTATGGGCTCGTGCATCGAACGCCCCATCTTGATCCCCTGAGTTGTACCCCCTCTATGGGCCCGCACAACTCAGTTCACCTCCTGAATTGTACCCCCTCTATGGGCCCGCACAATTCATGTCTCATCACATATGCTCAAGGCATCTCTTCTAAGTTGTACCCCCTCTATGGGCTCGCACAACTTAGGTAACATCATCATCAAAAGGTGATATACACCATCATCATTATCATCATCATTATGCATCATCATGCTCATCATTAAACATCATCATCGTAAAGTGATATACACTATCATCATTAACATCATCATCATAAAGTGATATACACTATCATCATTAACATCATCATAACAGTCACCATCATCATTAATCACATTGCATATTATGCACACCAAAACATCATATGGCATATTCATCAATCATTATGCACACCAAATCATCATCAATCATCATTAATCATCAACACCATAATCATAATAAAGCATTATCAAACAACATCAATCATCATCAAGCACTTAGGATCTCAAAATCCACTCTGGTAATCGATTACCAACCTCTAGTAATCGATTACCTGCAAACAAGGTCTCTGGTAATCAATTACAACCACCTTGTAATCGATTACCTGCAACCAAACACTCTGGTAATCGATTACAACCACCCTGTAATCGATTACCTGCAAACAATCTCTCTGGTAATCGATTACCACAATCATGTAATCGATTACCAGCGAACAAACAACACTTCTAGGTTACCCAGAACACACTGGTAATCGATTACCACGCCTGGTAATCGATCACTCGCGACGCAGATCGCAGATTTCACGATTTCTAACACTTCTACATCACTCTATTCAACCTCTATTCAATCCTTTTCGATCAAACATCATTCATAATCATTAATATTCATCAAACTCATCAAAATCATCAATCTTTCACAATTTTACATGGTTTCCCATCAAAACCCCAAATCATCAAACCCTTAATTAACCCCTTTTTCACTATTCTCATTATTCTCATTCAATTCACCCAAAAATCATCAAGAATCATTCAATCAATCATACATCACAGTTTTCATCATTCATTCTCCATATTAACATATATTAATACGAATTCATACTCTTAGATTACTGCCCAAGCACCCCTACATGCATATACAAGCAGCACCCTCTCCCCCACCGTACCTTAAGCGAAGATCGATTAACCGCATGGAAGTCCCTTTCTTGGTTCTTGATGCTCACTCTGCAGCAATCCCTTCTTGAGACTCAGTTTCTCCCCTCCTTAGCGTTTCGCTCTCTGACGATTATACCAATAAGGATTAGGGTGAATTGTTAACCCCTCCTTACTAGAATGTCTAATTGGGCTTGGGCCCACTCTCAACCCCCTTATCTTCTTTTTAAAATGAAGTAGCTTTATGGATAAAACTAATGATAATATTAATCTTATTATTTATTCATCTATTTAATTAATTATTTCATCTACTTATTTATTTAATTTCATTAATATTTTACTTAATAAAATTTAGGATGTTACATTGAACACTCAACCTCGGCGTATCCTAAGCCTTAAAGGCAGGCGCCTAACTTAAGTAGAAAAAAGGAAGAAAAATGCAACTTAAATAAAATTAATAAAACTATCAAAGACTTGATTTGTGGTCAACTATTATTAAAAATAAAAGAAATCAACTATTATTTCGATCAACTATTATTAAACCGAAAACATTTCATGTGATATAGTGGTGGTTTGATTAGTTCTCTAACAAAGTTTTTTTATAACACGCAAGATTTGAAATTGTCACCCTTTAAAATAATCAATTATTTTATAAATAGTATTGTAAAATAATTAATTATTGCGAAAATTGGTTTTGGTAAAAAATAAAAAGTAATTAATTACTATAGAGAGATAATAGATGAACATACTGTAAAGTTTATACAAAATATTTTCATTGCAAAAAATTATATTTTATCAAATTAAAAAAAGTAAGAGTAATATATTAATTTTTACTTTCTCTTCATTTCATTAATTAACAAAATTTGTGTTTTCTTTATTTTCTCTAAATAAAGCGAATGCCTAAAGTCTATTTATGTATCAATTTATATAAAGATGTAAACGAAAATTCCCAGTACAACTTTTCTTCAAAAGAAAAATTAAATTGTTTCTTTCATAAACTCATACTACTTGGACTTTAAAACACTAATTATAATATTTTTTACACTTATCACATTTTCTTTTATCCCCCCCCCCCAAATCGATTTCTAGCTCTCTCTCTCTCGCCTAATCTCTCTATTTATCCTTTTTTTTCTTTTTATGTTGTGGTTGGTTTAATTAGAAAAATGGGGAAGAGAGTATAAGAGAGAAGAGAGATAGAAAAGAGAGAAAGTATGATGAATTTGGATAGAAATAGAGGTTTTTTTGTTTGAGATAAATATATAGAACAGAAATGAATTTAAATAGTTATTTAGTTGTGTAAAAATAGAAGAGAAAAATTTATTAATTTTGTGAGTTACTAAAATGCCCTTAACATATATCTTTATTATCGTTCAATTTGTTGGTTAAAATGTCATTTTATACATAGTATCTCTCCCCACTTTCTCCCATCGCATAAGGAGATTTTAAAATCAGTGGGTCCTACCAAATTAACCACTTTCTCCTCCCGACTGACAATAACCAAATGAGATTTATATAGAATTTCTATGCTATTTCTCTCTCTGGGCTCTCTCTCTCTTGCTAGTTTCTACACAAACAAACAAGTTGTTATAGTTGTTGCACCCGGGGCCTTAGTTTTACATTTGTTTTTCCCATCCTTATTACACATATCATCTCTCCTCTCGCTCTTTCCCAAAATTTATTGGCGGGATCACACGGTATGGTTGTTTAGGTAACTACTGTTTAGAAGAGCTTTTTGCACAAAATGAAGACAAGTACTTTTTAAAGTTAATTTAATTTCTAACACCTCATTTTTTTACCATTTACATATTTTGTGGGCGTCATCAATACATACCTCTCATTTTCATTTTTTAAAATTTTAGCATCTTTTTCCAAAATTTAGTACCTTTATAAATTTAACTAAATGTACCCCACAAATAACTCCACATCTTTATATTTTATTAATATTATAATATAAAAAATAGAAATGGACCCACATTTTATTTAAGAACCAGTGCTTATATAAGCACTTGATGCTTATATAAGGTTCACTCCAATGGTGCTCTTGAGTTTATCACCGATGTTCATTTCATTTCCCAAAATAAGCTCCCCATTTAGCATCACCAATGGTGATACCCTTAAAAAGTATCGGTCCATCACGGTGTAAGATGTGACTAGCTATAACTTTTGGTTGAATACTTTTACAATAAAATATCTCTTAAATCTTGATTATTAAAACAAAATAAAAATTATTCTTTTATAATAAAATAAAATGAAAAATATATTTTATATTTTAGAATTGAAAAAATCCTAAATTTCATCTCTAAACTTATCATCTCTTTTATCATTAGACTTCAAGACTCATTTGATTAACATGGCAAGATAGAATAATAAAGGATAATATACTTAGATAATAAAATAAGAACATGATAGAAGAGAGTTGAGAGGTTAGGCAAAAAGAGAAATTCTAGACTCCCCCCATGATAAAAGTTACATTAGAGAATATGATATAATAGCCTAACACAATAAACTTATCTTATAAGGTCTGTAATAGCCACCTAATGTACTTGTCTATGTCCAGAGACACATCTACTAAGGGCATTGTGGGGGCAATTGCCCCCACAAGGATTTTTGTACACATACATATAGTCTCATACTCTCATTATTTCATGGTAATATTTTTGTTACCACTTAATTTTTTATTCAATGAAAAATTAGAGGAATATAAGTATTACTTAATCTTAGTTTCTCTCATCTCAATTCATGAAACTAAATGTGAAAATTATCAAATATTAAAACATGGATTAGAGAAATAATTAAAAACATCATGTGAAGGCAATGGGTATTGTTAGTAATAAAAATTATGATATATATGTGTGTGTGTCCCCCATAATTTAAAATTTATGGATCTGTCACTGTTTGTGTCAATAACTATGTCACCCATTACAATCTAATGGGAGGTGCATTAAATGTAATGGGACCCTGCCAGGTAGTCGGATAGGCCGAGTTGAGGGAGAGACTGGACAAGGTCATGTCTTGTCAAGGAACCCCATACAGCGCGACAAAGGTGCCCTTAGCAAGTCATTTGTCCATGGTACCATATCAGCCAGTTTTGGGGTTGTGTGATCACCCAAATATGGTGAAATGTTTAGCCATGTTCAGGGTGGAGGCCATCTCCACATGGTCCGAAACAACTGAACAAATATGATTGGAATAATAAATTTTATAAATTAATAATTTAAATTTAAAATAATTACCCCTACACACATAAACTTATTTATTTTTATTATTAATTACATACATATATTAAGATTATATTTAAAGTTTTAAAATATATAATAGATATATTTTATGTGTATTATAAGAAATAAAATATTAATTAACTATTTAATATATTATAAATATAAAATAATATAAAATAGTCTTTTGTATAAATTTTTATATAAAAATCAATATTTATTTTAGAGATACTAAATTCTTACAATCAAAATATACGACGACTCATATAACACATTTTTTCTCTCTCTATGTCTCTTAATCATATTACCTATCACATCTAGGCATGACAATCAAACTCGAACCCGTGGGTACCGACCCGTCCCCGCCCCTAAACCCGACTTTGACGAGGAAAACCCGCTTTGACCGGGTTTAAGTAAAACCCAACCCCGACAACGGGGCGAGGGCTGATTTGAGAGTGCAAGAACCCACCCCGCCCGAACCCAAATCCACCCCGATATAATTAAATAATTTTAATTATACTTATAGTTAAATAATAAAGATAAATTTATATATTTTTCTTAAAATATAATATAGTTCTTAAGTTGTTTATTTTTTTAGGATTATCAATGTATATATTTACATATTATTTGAGTAATAAAATATTAGATATATGACTTATTTAAAAACGTGTATTTAAGTTATAAATATAAAGAAAAAATGAAAAATAAAGAAGGTGAAATTCCTATGGGTTTCTCGAACCGGACGGGAATCCGCGAGGATGGGGTTCATAATTTTATATCCACTCTCTTTCACTTTACTCTTTTTATCTCTCTTTATCGTATGATATATTGTTGGACAATTCTCTTTATTTTATAGATAAAATATTTTTTTATATAATTATAGTTTTAAGTTTTTTAATTAATATTGGCCTCTTATTGTTTTTGTTTAAAAAATATTTTATTAAAAAAATAATGTAATTGAAAATAACTCAAAAAACAGTTAAAACCAGAGTCGTTCTCCTTGCCCAAAAACGGTGAGTAGTGAGTCAAACTGCGTGAACTACTGGCTCTGATGTGTGCTTATTCGGGTATGGAAATTTTCTGAACTTTTCTCTCTCCAATCTCCAGAATCAAACTTCTCATCATAACTAAGTGACTGACAGTGACTCTGATGTGACTGGAAATTGCAGCTGCAGCCATGCCTATAGAATCAAAAGATGAAAATATATTAAATTATCAATTTTCACTGTACAAGAATTCGGAAACGTCCAATAATCGAGAAATATAAATAAATTTTAATTTATTTTATTTTATTTACCCAATATATTTTTTATTTAATTCAGTTTTATTTTCTAATAATAATACTTAATGAATTACTATGTGTATTTGATTTACATAAAAAATCACATTTCAAACACGAATTTGGATCAATATTACTCTATATAGTATTTGTCCCGATTCACGTTTAAAACTTAATTTTGATATAAATAAAAAACGTTGTATGTGTCAATAAAAAAAATTATATCCACTTAAAAAGTTTCAATAAAATTAAAGTATTTAATTAGTGATAATTTAGGGAATGTATTTCATTTTTTAGATGATAATGAAAAAATTAAATGAGAATAATCAATTTTTTTACTTAATGTGAATTTAATTTTTTTTATATTCATATTTAGAGGAAATAACATATAAGTTTTCATATTTATTAAATGATGTGCTAATATATCACTAAATATTTGTGTAATTTGTACCCTAAAAATATAATATATACATCAATTAAATACTTATTTTAATATATTTTAAACTTTTATTTAATTATGTAATAAACATTATATTTGACTAAGAGTTATTAGTATGGAAATAATGGAATAGAATAAAATAAATAAAAGAAAACATAATAAAATGTAGTCATTATTATATTAATAAATATCTCACATATCATGTATAACTTGAGGGTATAAGAAATATATAAAAAAAAATCCAAACTTTTTAAAATTTTTCAAAAACATTTCCCTAATAAAATATAAAAAATTTAAAAAAATGGATTTTAAAATTTTGACCAAATTTGAAAATTAATTTCAGCTGTAATATATTATTTTAACAATATTTTATAAACATATCATTTTATTTAATTAATTAAATAATAAAGAATAAATAAAGAAATTCAAAAAACATAAAAACCTAAATTGATTAACATATTAACTGAAAAAATGTAATTAGCTTGATTTACCACGTTCTCCACTAATGAAACACCTATGTTATTTCTCTTCTCCGTCCTATCGATATCTTCCTTGATATTATCTACCAATTTAATATTCTCTATAATTTTGATATTCAGACATGCTATTAAGTGTATGTTTGGTTTATAGATAAATTAAATTAATTTTGATAAATTTATAAATTAATGACAAAAATGAATTATGCGCGATTTACGAAGCACATTGGAAGAAAATGATTTAAAATCAATTTCACTGGAATTGATTCTCCTTGTTGCCAACGTTTAACCAAACAGGCTAGGGAATTTTCACATATACCCCTATGTTTGGTTTAAAGGGAGAGAGAAATACGAAAGAGAGAGATAGGGAAGAGAGAAATAGTAGAGAAATAAAGTAGAAATAGAGGTTGTTTGATATTAGAGAAATAGAAGAGAGATAAAAGAGAAATTAATTATGATAGTTGTTTGGTTGTGGAGAAATGAGAGAGAAATGTGTAAAAAGGTTAAAAGACTAAATTAACCTTAAAATAAAAAAAAAACCATCTAATTAACAAGGGGCAAATATGACCTTTCATATAGAAACCCCCATCTCACCTCCCATTTCTCGGCTACTTTGGGGAGAATAACTATCATGTGGGACCCGCCACTAAATCTGTCCAAACTCTCTCTTCCCTGTCACACCAAACACGGTGGCTCTCGCATCTCTCACTCTCTCTTGCATCTCTCTCTGCGCTAAATGAACGGAAACAAACACAAGGATAGGGTGAATAAATTCTTAAGGACATTGTTAATAAACACATTTAAGGCTTTGGCGACTATTTATCAATAGTTTAGAAGTGGAAGAAAAGTAGCTTGTGCATAATAACCAGACATATTGACCAAATCCATAACCATTTTAAATAATAGGTTATTCGAATTAAAATTTTAACCAATCCATTTCTTACTGAAAATCGGATCGGTCCATATCCACTTTTCATAATCGGATCGGTCCAATTGGATGAAACATAATTCTATCTTTTTTTTAGTATGCATCGTTAGACTTTTTATCCAAAATAGTATTAAGAAATACTATTTATCAAATAAATAGAAAAAAATATTACATGTACGGGGTAGTTTTTGCTATTGTGGCATCTGACTTGGAAGGTTGAGATTTATGTTTTACACTAAACGTTTAATCTCTCAGCATCTTTCAACCAACTTTTTCTTGTGATTGAGTGGCGCAAACTAATTAGCGGAATGTGTATGAATTGGTGTTACATACCGGACGAGCGTTTATGATTAAGCTAAGGAGCGTCATCAGACCTTAAACGCTCGTCTGATATGAATTGCTTTGGCAATTCTCAATTTATTTTTCTACATACTTGGATATTGGATTTCAGGCACACAATATTTGTGTAACATCCCAAATTTCTAAATTATTTTCATAAACTACATAAGGTTAGAAAGGTGTTTTTATAAAAAGGAACCAGGAAAATAAGGTAAAAGGAAGAGGAGTAGGCTTGGAATGGAAATTTAGAATTTCCATTCTGCAACATTCTCGCTCAAGCGAGAATGCTCTCGCTCAGCGAGAATGCTCTCACCCAAGCAAATTTATCAGTAAAAGGTTGGGGAAATGTTTATGGTTTTCTCACTCAAGCGAGACCCCCTCGCTTGAGCGCAAATCAGGGGAAATTCCAAAGATGCTCTCTGGAATTCTCTCACTCAAGCGAGCATCCTCTCACTTGAGCGAGGAAGCATATGTTCCGAGATTTAATTTTTTTCCTCGCTCAAGCGAGAAGACCTCGCTTGAACGGGAGTATGTGTGTCTGTTTTTTTTTAAAAAAAAATCGCTTTCTAGGGCAAGGCCCTCATTTTATTATAATTTGTTTCACTCCTAGAGAGAGATTTCCTAGAGAGAGAGAAGGAATTGGATCCAAGAGGAAGAAGAGGAAGTCAAGGATTTCACATCCCAACCCCTTCAACTCCATGCCCCTTCACATTTGAGTTCTCTTACTCACACACCTCCACTCATTTAGTGTGATTCTCCTCTTATGATCCCTATTCTTCTTATCCCTCTCTATTTGACTTGTATTTGGATGCTTGGTAGTATATTCTCCCTATCTATACCCTTGTGTGGTTGTATGAGACTAAGAATATGAGTTAGGGCTTTTCTTAAGTTAGGGTTCTTCATAATGCTTATGGTAGTCGATATTTATTCAATAAATCATGTGATATGCATTATGGGTGAGTTTTGCACCATGGCTCCGACCCCAGATAATCAGTAAATGAATTTGGCTTCGGCCCCGGTAAAATGGATTCAGCCTCAGATTCGGCTTCGGCCTCAGTTCACATTTAAGAAAGATTAGACTTCGGTCCCCAGATAAAACACGGGTTTCGGCCCCTAGTTAATTGGCGGTGTTATACCCAAGGAAGAGGAGTTAGAGAGAGAAGTTGTGCTAGGGCTTGGGCTTGAAGGAGGAGGAGAAGATGGGAGCTCCACCACCGCCCTCGGGGTCTCCTTCCCTTCCGTTTACTCGGTCTTAAGTGAGTGTTAACCCACACACTCACTCTCATTCGGTTAAAACTCATGTATGACCCCTCCCCTGTATCTTTCCCCTTCCATATTGACCGAGTCGGAAGGGTCAAGCCTTTGTGTGGGACGAGAAGTGTGAAAAGAGCTTTTTGGAGCTCAAAGAGAGGTTGACCACCGACCCGGTACTCGTGTTTTCGAACCTGTCCAAGACTTTTGAGGTTTATAGTGATGCATCTAGCAAGGGACTAGGATGTGTTTTGATGCAAGAAAAGAGAGTAGTGGCCTATGACTCTAGGCAATTGAGACCCCATGAGGAGAACTACCTGACCTATGACTTAGAGTTGGCGACCGTGGTATTTGCCCTCAAGATTTAGAGGCATTACCTGTATGGTGTGAGGTTTGAGGTCTTCAGTGATCATAAGAGTTTAAAATACTTATTTGATTAAAGATACCGGAGCGATAGACACGAGGTTAAGATAGACACTAGAAACCATCAGGAACCCTTATGTCATTAGAGATCCCGGAGTGGAAGTGGGAGAGCATAGCCATGGACTTTGTTGTGGGACAACTTAGGGTCCCAGCAGGGTATGACGCCATTTGGGTCATTATGGACCAGCTAACGAAGTCAGCCTATTTCCTACCTATTAGGGCTACCTATTCCCTGAGCAGACTAACAGACTTGTATGTCAAGGAGATTGTTAAGCTCCATGGCATTCCCTCTAACATAATTTTAGATAGAGACCCCAGGTTCACCTCTAGGTTTTGGAATGCACTGCACTCAGGATTAGGACCGCTTATCATCCTCAGATTGACAGTCAGTCTGAGAGGACTATACAGGCCTTAGAGGATATGCTTAGGGCGTGCCTGTTAGAGGAGCAGGGTAGTTGGGATAGGTACCTACCCCTCATAAAGTTTGCCTACAATATCAATTTCCATAACAGTATAGGCATGGTACCCTATGAGGTGTTGTATGGTAGGAAGTGTAGGTCCTCATTTTGTTGGTATGAGGTGGGTGAGAGAACCCTATTAGGTCTGGAGTTGGTGCAGGAAACAAAAGATAAGATTAGGATCATTAGGGAAAAACTTGTCACTACCCAAAGCCGGAAGAAGAGCTATGCTGAAAAGAGGAGAAAGTACCTAGAATTTGAGGAAGAAGAGCATGTGTTTTTTAAAGTAATTCCTGTTACCAGCATTGGGCGAGCCATCAAGGCCAGAAAGCTTAACCCCAGATTCATTGGCCCATTCTAGATCCTGTAGAGCGTTGACCCTCTAGCCTACAGGATAGCCTTACCACCCTACTTGTCCTGTATCCATGATGTTTTCATGTCTCTCAGCTTAGGAAATATGTTCATGACCCATCACACATCATAAGCTTCGAATCGATATAATTAAGGGAAGACCTCACAATTCCCACTAGACTTACACGAATTATCGGCCGGAGTTTCAAAATCCTGAGGAATAAGACAATTTCGTTGGTGAAGGTATTCTGGGAGGGTCGGTCACCAGAGGAGGCTACTTGGGAGAAGGAGGATGATATCCGCTCTTAATTTCCAGAATTATTCACTTAAGAAAAAGTTTAGTCTTTAATTCTTAACCAATTTTGAGGACAATTTTTTTTTTAAGGCGTAGAATTGTAACATCCCAAATTTCTAAATTATTTTCATAAACTAAATTGGGTTAGAAAGGTGATTTTATAAAAAGGAACCGGGAAAATAGGGTAAAAAGCAGAGAAGAATGCTTGGAATGGAAAGTCAGAATTTCCATTCTGCAGCATTCTCGCTCAAGCGATAATGCTTTCGCTCAAGCGAGAATGGTCTCACCCAAGCGAATTTATCAGTAAATTGTCTCGCTCAAGCAAGACTCAGCTTGCTTGAGCGCAATTCCTAGAGTTGCTCTCTAGCATTGTCTCGCTCAAGCGAGCATCCTCTTACTTGAGCGAGGAAGTGTATGTTCCAGGATTTAGTTTTTTCCTCACTCAAGCGAGAGGGTCTCGCTTGAGCGAGAGTGCGCGTGTCTATTTTGTTTAAAACAACTTTCTAGGTCAAGGCCCTCATTTATTACCAATTGTTTCACTTCTAGAGAGAGATTTCCTAGAGAAAGAAGGAGCCATTGGAGCCAAGAGGAAGAAGAGGAAGTCAGGGATTTCACATCCCAACCCCCTCAACTCCATTCCCCTTCATATTTGAGTTCTCGTGAGGTCAGTATAACTCACACACCTCCACTGATTTAGTGTGATTCTCCTTTTATGATCCCTATTCTTCTAATCCCTCTCTCTTTGACTTGTATTTGGATGCATGGTAGTATATTCTCCCTATCTGTACCCTTGTATGGTTGTATGAGACTTAGGCACTGTTTGGAAAAATAACTTAATTAAGTGTTTATAACATAAGCTCTTATTCGGTAAGCACTTAATGAATAAGCTCTTAAGAAAATGGATGAATAATGAAGAGGCCACAGTGTACTTAAATTCTCCATAGCTATTCCATAAGCTATTCTCAGGAGCTTATTGAAATAAGCTGAAAATAACTTATGGGCATGTCATAAGCTCTTTTTATAAGCTTACCCAAATAATTATATAAGTGCTTATGTCATAAGATAAGCTCA
The DNA here is from genome assembly GCA_026901365.1 of Sesbania bispinosa. Lineage (NCBI taxonomy): Eukaryota > Viridiplantae > Streptophyta > Magnoliopsida > Fabales > Fabaceae > Sesbania > Sesbania bispinosa. The sequence goes on along the minus strand of QLOH01000509.1, from coordinate 76,647 downwards.
AATAAGTTCTTCCAAACACCACCTAAGAACATGAGTTAGGGTTTTTCTCAAGTTAGGGTTTTTCGTAATGCCTATGATAGTTGATATTTATTCCATGAATCATGTGATATGCATTATGAGTGAGTTTTGCATCATGTCTCCGACCCCAGATAATCAGTAAATGAATTTGGCTTTGAACCCAGTAAAATGGCTTCGACCCCAGTTCACATTTAAGAAAGATTGGACTTCGGTCCCCAATTTAATGGACTTCGGTCTCCAGTTAAAACACGGGTTTCGGCCCCCAGTTAATTGGCGGTGTTATACCCAAGGAAGACGTTCCTTGTAGTCTGAGCTCAGGTCTAGCCCCAGTTAGTGATAAGAACTTGTCTGCCTGGTAATGCAGGTCATGCAGGCCATGTTTATGTTCAGTTGAGATATTATGTCATGATTTATTATGCTATCCTATTTCATTTCATTTGCCTGCTTACCCACATTGCCTGCTGCATGGTTATATTCATTGAGACACCTGTCTCACCACACATTATGTGGTTTGTTTTAGACTCACAGGTTCCTCCCAGCACCGCTCAGTGAGCAATTGATGCTTCGGAGATATTTTGCTTGTATTTTGCTTTTGGGCCCAGGATGTTATGTATTTAGTTAACAGACCCTATTTATGATTGAATATACATGTTATACATTTATTCGTTTGTGGGATATGACTGTACATGTACAACCTCCGTGCCCTTTCTATTTTGTTTAGGGCACGCGTATGATCGTATCCCAGGTGATGATTATGTTTTGTATGACCATGTTGGCCTTGATGGCCTTTTATGTATTTAGTTGGGGTGTTCATAAATTTTTTAAGTAATCGTTGGAAACTTAAGCCTTATATGATGTATGTATGTGCGATATCTAAGTGGCGCGAAATAATTTTAGGAATTTGGGAATTTTGCTTCCAACGGGCATTATTCTTGGATTTAGAAATTAGGACGTTACAATTTCAAACAATATTTAGTGACTTGTTTCCTTTCAAGTGGTTTAACAAAAAGTGGAGGGAGGGCTTTTTTGTACTGAAAGTGGATTAAATAGTCTCCATTCCTATCTTTGAATTCCAGGTGGTTAAACTAGTTTTTCTGATCCTAGAGAAGGGATTCATAAGTGATGGGATTGTGGATACCAAATCACAGCGACTACTGCCTACTACAACTTGGGACTAAGCTGCTTTTGTCCTGAGTGTGCCACATAAGAAGCCCCTAGATGAAACTCAAGAAACACTTAGGACTTCTGCTTTTCCTAGTAAGGTGGGTCATAATACATTTGTTGCCTATGCTTTTGGTTATTAGAGTTAATTGTGGTATGATCATACTTGATTTTACAAGAGGAATGGACGAAGAACCTTTATATTGCTTCTATTTGCTACGAACGTACAATTATCTTCTAAAGGGAATTTGTTAAAATAACTATATTTGAATTGAAAGGTTGAGACTAAAAAATAGATTTTGAACCTCTAAAAGCAGTTGAGTTTGAACCTAAAAACTGGTTTTAAACCTCTAAAACCGGTTCTAGAAACTAAAAACTGGTTTTGAACCTCTATATTGTGATACAATGATATTATTTATTCATACAAAAGATTAAGTATTGACTATGTATATTAACTAGTATGTAACTTGTGCGATGTACGAGTCTTACATTTGATTTCATAATATTTTTTATATATTATTCATAATCCATGTTAATATTAACATATGTAATCTTGTTCAATATAGACATGATAATTCATATAGATATAAAATTTAATGTTCATTTCATAAATTGCATTTTAAAATGTTTTAATATAGAAATTGAGTATTTATCCATTTTGAGTACTTAGAACTTGATATGGTCACTAAAAGAACAAAAACAAATATCACTCAACAATAAATAAATAGATACAAATAATTGGCAAATAATTTTGATTTTTTGTGTGTAAACCACATGTATACTCCACGGGAGGCAATCCTCCTTGAGCTGGTAACATCTACATTATAGTGGGGCTAACTCTCCCAACATAGATTTTTTCCATTCACAAGACTCAAACAAGAGACTTTGCTTAAGGGGAATCAAGTATGTACTACTTGAACCAACCCCTCTAGATGCAAGCAATTTTGCTTTTACTTTACCGTCTAACATGTTTTTTTATTTGATATGTATATATAAATGGTCATTAATTGTGAATATGATGGTAGAAGTTTGACATTGACATCGATTCTTCATTTTTTAATTTAAAAATCATATCACTTTTATTATAAAATAAAAAAATGTCATTAGAAAAGATGCATTAGAAAAGTGTGTATTACAAAATCTTATTAAATGAAGAAAAAAATTGAGCATTGTTACACAGTTTACAAACATTAACACAAATATTATTATTAATAAAAATAGATCTAATGACCTTTATTGCATGGGTAATGTATTTTTTAAAAAGTTTTATATATAATTTAAATATTTTAGTTATTATTACTATTATAAAATAATGAAATAGTGAAAAATTAAATTAAATTTAAATAAATTTTATCTTTAAAATTATTATATCTTTTAAAATTAGTCTTAATTTATAATTTTTTAACTTTTAATCTTTAAAAAAACAAATAAAGCTCGTGTATTTTTAGTTCTTAAAAATATCTTAAATGAAACTAAGAGAAAAATGAATTTAATTAAATATATTTGTATCTTTAAAATATTTTATCTTTTAAAATTAGTATTTTTAATTATTTTAACTTTTAATTTTTAAAAAATTTAAAACTCATGCACTTCTAGCCCTTTCACTTCACACCTTATGTATTTTGAAAAAACATATAAAACTTATGTACTTTTAGTACTTAAATACACCTTGAAATAAAATTATGAGAAAAATGAAATAAATTTAAATATATTTTTATCTTTAAAAATGTTTTGTCCTTTAAAATTATATTTTTATTTTTTAAAACTTTAATCTTTAGAAAACATAGAACTAATGGACTTTTAGTCCATTCATTTCACACCTCATTTTTTCATTCTATCTCTTTTTAAAAGAGAGTAACATTTGTCCGGATCCACGTTTAAAACATAATTTCAAGGTAAATCAAACAAACTAGATATCTCATATCATGAATATATACCTATGCTTAATATATAATTATCAACATGTCTAGATACAACTTTTTTATTATGAGTGTGATAGACTTCTTCAATGAACTCACATACAAAGCATCTAGCTGTAATGAAAGAGCACGTTCTAAAACTCCACTCTTAATTCAGATTAAAAGATTTAAAACTGGAACTGAATGTTCATGGACTTATTTAATGCATGTCGGGAAGCTAGAAGGGCCACACCCGTATATAAGGGAAGATTTACTTAGACAAGCTAGTATGTTTGTTATACTCAATGTTCCACCATTCTTAATAATGCAAGTATAATTTAATAATCAATACATGTATATTTACAATTAGGGGTGGGAACAGGCCAGACCGCTTGTCAGGGCCTATTACCCGGCATATATCAGGCCCAAGCCAGACCAATTTATTAAATAGAGCAGGCCAAAGTTTTTTCAAAAATCCATATAGCAAAACAGGTCAGGTACTAATATTTTTTATAATGCTATTATTATTATTATTATTAGTTATTACTTTTCCTTATAATTATATACTTATTAGCTTGTATAAACATGTAAGTATGTTAAAAACTTGAACCTATAAGTCTATTCATATATATGCTTATGATATATTCAAGTACCTTACTATAAAACAGACTCTTAAACAGGCTTTCAGACCTTGTCAGGCTTTAAATAGGTCAGACTCGGGCCATAAAATAAAGCCTATGTTAGGTAACAACATGCCAGACTCAGGCCATGAATTTAAGGTACAGGCCAACTCAGGCCTTGAAAAGCCTAGCTCGGCTCGGCCTATTCCCATCCCTATTTGCAATCACTGTAAGGTAAAATTGGATGCTTAAACCTCTTTATAACTACATTTACCAAGTATTCAAATGATGAAAGTATTTGAACACAATCTATTAGATTCACCACCCAAATAGAAAATAATTAATTTGAATATAAATTTAAGTTTTTTTTTATCTTTAACCGAAAATCTCCACATACATGATTCTGGGTTTAACTTTCGAGCCGAGGTAAACATATGAAAAACTAAACATAAATTTAAGTTTAATATGTAGAGATATATATTACTAGATAATAATTAATTTGAATTTAAATTTCAAGTAAGCAACTTTGGGTAAAAATATAATTCCTTTTATTTTGGTCTTAGCCACATTTCGTTACCAATAATTTTTACTTCATTTTGCTTCTTTTTGGTGAGTCTTATAATCTTTAGAAAATAGAACCACGCTTTAGGAAAGCATCAAAATAAATTTAACCAATTATAAACACCATAAATCATTTTCTAAGAAGTATAAAAGTGTAAATCAAGATATGCAACATAGGTAAATAAATTCAGGTCTTGTTGGAAATAAGAATCCACATTAATACAAAACAAATGAAACATGGTTGATTGATATAGGATGATAGCCAAACCTATCACCATCCCTTTTTCAAAATTATTAAACTCATTTCTTAGCTTTGAGATAAATTAGTAAGTGTAGGTGATGATCATGAATTTAGTCATACATTTTTAAGTTATTCCTTTTTACTCTTTAGGTAACCATAATTAATATAAGACCTCAACAGACATAATAAGGACAATAATCGATCAAATAATATAAATTAACTAATCAACTTTAAATATAGCCAAGATTAACCATAAGCTTGAAATAAATTAAACCATAAATATAGTAGTAGTGTAAATAGTTTAAAAAGACTTAAGTTAGTAAAAGAATCATCTTTCTTCCTCTATATATTATTTAGGCCGAATTGTATATATAGATTTTTCTTAACCTTTAAGTTCCATTAGTCATTCATTTCAAGTGTAAACTATAGTTAGCCATAGTATATTTTCTAAGAATTGTAAGTCACCACATATCATGCATTTTAGTACTTAATCTAAAGTTAAGTTGATGGGCAACATACTAAGTGAGTATATAGGTAGTGAAATAAAAACATAACAATGTTTAAAGAGTAATAAGACAATAATCAACCAAATAGTTCCAAGATTGATCATGAAATCAAAATAAACCAAGTCATTATTTTTATAATAATGTTAGTAACTTAAAAAGACATAAGTTGGCAAGAGAATAAATTTCCTTCTCTATTTACTCATTTAGGCCAAAACTATTTATATATATAGTTTTTTTCTTATATTTTTAAATTTTATTAATCACTTATTTCAAACATAAACCATAGTTAGCCATTTCTATAACTCCCAAAAATTATAATTCACCACTTAAGCCAAGAGATTATCAACAAAATACCAAGGATGAGTGTAGCTCATGGAAAATGAAAATAAACATAACCATACTCAAGAATCATAAAGCAAAGCTTGAAGAAAAACATAGCAACTTAAGGAAAATAAAGCATAATCAAGAGAAGTAAGATAAACTTAAGGAAAATAAAACAAGCGTAAATCAAACCATAATAAAGAGATTATAGGAAGGCTAAATAACTCAAAATATAGGATTGGGGAATGGGTTCAAACTCTAGATTAGAGTTTGATTAAGCTTACAATCATCCATTAGGAACAAATTTTAGAGAAAAAGAAAGCAAGCGAGCTAGGGCAACCCTCCACATCTAAGGGATGCTAGTAGTCCCTAAGCTCCCATGGAAGACAATCTCCCCCTACCTTGATGAAGTTGACGTGAAGATAGGGAAGAATAGGAGATGAAGTTTGAGTGCTCTCTTGGCTCTTAATTAAGCTTGCTCCTACACTTATGGATGTTCTTGCAAGAAAGAAAATCAAGTTAAAACAAATGGTGGTACCATGGAGAGGCTTTTTGACCACTTTGGGCAAAAAATGAAAAAAAATTACCCAAATAATGTAATCCCAAAACTATTTTACCAATCTGGTGTGAAGAATGACAGATGGCATAAGGAAGCGCAAACTCACTTTGCGCAACAGGAAGCGCAAACTCACTTTGCGCATATTAAAAGAGGATACGCAAAGTGAGTTTGAGTTTTTAGTTGAAGAGGATACGCAAAGTGAGATTGAGTTTTTAGTTGAACTGGTATGTGACCCGTGCTTTCGCACGAGTAAATTGATGGTATGATTTATGTTGTTCGTGCTTCGCACGGGATAAAATGTCAGTTATCATAAATACTTATATATTAAAGTAAATCAATAAAATTTTTATTGGAAAAAAGACTGCCTCCTGTAGATGATACATGTGATTCATATCAAAATCACTTTACTAAGGTGAGAATGAAGAAGACTGATATTATAAGTGAATGATTAATTAAAAAAAAGAAGAAAAAAACACTACAATAGAAGTGAAATAAATGGAGATAAGATTTTGATAAAAAATAAAAAGAAAGTAAAAATGATGATACAATTTTTATTATGATCCATTTCTGATTTTTTTATTACATAAAATACATTGAGAAATACTACCTCCGGTCCTAAGGTAATATTAATTACCACTAACAGATTCCAATGTATTTCCTTGGTCTTGATGATTTTGGTCAAATGTTTCTTATATATAGGACCAGAGGTAGTATAATAAAAGCGTTGATGTACATTAAATTTAATATAATAATAAAGAAAGAAAATTAATGGGATGTACATCAACGCTTTTATTATATTTCTTAATATATTTTATGTAATAAAAAAACAGAAATAGACCATAATAAAAACTGTATCATCATTTTGACTTTTTTTCATTTTTTATCAAAATCTTATCTCCATTTATTTCACTTCTATTGTAGTTTTTTTTTCTTTTTATTTTTTTAATTAATCATTCATTTATAATATCAGTCTTCTTCATTCTCACCTTAGTAAAGTGATTTTGATATGAATCACATGTATCATCTACGGGAGACAGTCTTTTTTTCCTATAAAAATTTTATTGATTTACTTTAATACTCCGTATATAAGTATTTATGATAACTAACATTTTATCCCGTGCGAAGCACGAACAACATAAATCATACCATCAATTACATACTAGTTCAACTAAAAACTCAAACTCACTTTGCGTATCGGCTTTAAATTCAACTAAAAACTCAAACTCACTTTGCGTATCCTCTTTTAATATGCGCAAAGTGAGTTTGCGCTTCCTGTTGGGCACACTTTGCGCTTCCTGTTGCGCAAAGTGAGTTTGCGCTTCTTTATGTCACCTGTCATTCTTCACACCAGATTGGTAAATTGTTTTGGGATCACATTATTTGAGTAATTTTTTTTATTTTTTCCCCCAAAGTGGTTAAAAAGCCCCATGGAGAGGGGTCGAAGGCTCACAACCAAAAAGAGAAAGAAAAAGGGAAGAAGAAGACTCACCTTGTATGTGTGAGTTCTTTCTTCTACTTTGCTTATATTTATTCTAACTAAATTCCTATTTTTCCTATTATTATCATTATTTAGTATTTAGTAAAACAATAATTTCTTAGCTTAATTTTTAAGTCAAGGATTATTATATCATTTCCTATGCTTGCTCATCAAGTAAATACTAGTTTATTCTAGTCGGTAAACTGCTGCTGGAGTAGTAGAAGCAGCATGAGTATGTTACTACCGGTGTACGGGTGTCTAGGAAGCTTGATCATATTGCCTAAGTTTCTATACCTCAAAATTATATGTCTTTGATAATAATAGGTTCCAATCCATGAAATATTATTGTAGTAATTCTTCCTAATTATTCTGTGCACTAATGCTACAGTAAAGATTTCAGTATCAGTTTCCTAGTCCTTCCTACTCTGGAGCGCCTACTTGCCTCTCCTTCGCTATACATCTTTGAGTTATTTTATTAGTTCCTAGCCCGGCTCCGACTAATAGTCATCATCATCATGACATCACTTACTATTTATCTATGATATTTCATTCCTAGTCACTATTGGATACTACTATTTGATACTATTGGGCACCATTGGATACAATTTGCTATTATTTGGCATTTTTGAACACTATTGGGGTACTATTTACACTATTCATCTTATTCCACTATATACGTCTCTGAGGGCGGCTCTACTCTAGCCTCGGACCTAGTTCCCGGTTTCTTTTTTTTTTTTTTTTTTTAAACTCTTCATTATTTTATTCTGTTTCTTAATATAATCTTTCATTTACCTAATTCAAGGTCATTTTTCTATAAAATGTTATCCTGCTACTTTTTCTAATTATCTTTCCTAATCTCTCTACTGTTTATGTTAGACTAAAAAATTAGGGATATTATAACATTGTTCCACCATTCTTAACCATGCAAGTACAATTTTTATAATCAATACATGTATATGTGCACTTAGTACCAAATAAATTTGGTTACTTATTAAACTTAGGCATGACAATTGAGCCCAAGCCCTATGGGTACTCGTAAAAAATACCTGTAATGGGCAGGGTAAAAACCCAAAAAGCGGGTATGGACGCGGGTATGGGTACTAACCCACATTTTTTTAAGGGGACGGGCGCGGGTACGGGCACTATAATGCCCAACCCGCCCCATATTCGCACTCACATATATAATTATTTACTAAATAATACTATATATAATTATATGTAGGGATATTATTAATTTTATTAAAATATCAAATATATTTATACATATTTTTAAAATTGATATATATATATATAATATTACAAATTAAAAATATATTTTTAAAACTATCTATTTGTGTTTTTTACTTTATAATATATGACTAATTAGTGTTAATAATAATGTTTTACAGATCTTGGAGAATTCTAACCCATGATATCCAAGTTTATAAAATAGTGTGACGTAAAGTATATTGTAATATTTAATAAAAAAATTGGACATGAGATCATGTGTTGTGTTTTAGAACATTAAAGTATTGTGTTTTAATTTAATTAAATTATTGTGTCACTGATATTTAAAAAATCACGTTTGAACGATTTTCGAGTAATTTTGCAATTGAGATATAATTGTTTTAAATTAATATTTTTCAGTGAGTTGTTAATTTTTTACCTAATAAAAGTGCGGGTAACGGGCGCGGGTACGAGCTTTTTTTAAAACGCGGGTACGGGTACGGACATTGTGGTACCCTGTCCAGAGGATTATCATTTTTTTTACGCTTAAATATGAATTCAATTAAGAAGATCGAGGATAAATGTCCTGGGCCAGAGCAGGAGCAATACAAATAGGAATATCTTCAATCCAGTTGTCCTCAAGATAAGAGCATGCATATTTTGCAAGTAGGTGGGCACACATGTTACCAGCTCTACGAGTATGCATAACCTGAAAGCTCCTAAAAGAAACACTTAAAGCGAGACAGTCTTGAACAATCATTCCTGTGTAGGAGTGAGCTAATTGACTAGAAGAGAAAAGGTCCGTGACAACTTTGCAATCATATTCTAGGATGACATTATCAAAGCACATATCCTTTGCAAATTCGATGGCGAGGCGGATCCCCAAAGCCTCAGCTAGACCTGGGTCTGGAAAGGTAGAAACGCGCCTGGTAGCTGCTGCAAGAACCTCACCTGAGTTATTCCAGATAATAATTCCAATCCCCCAGACTTCTCCAGCAGCATGAGCAGCATCAGAATTGATCTTGAAGTAACCGTTGGGAGGAGGAGGCCATCTATCAGCTTGAACAGTTGCTTGGGTGGATCGAAAGCCAATTAGGTTGATTGAGGAAGCTCGGGCAGAATTGGCATTAAGAGCCCTGTGGAACAGCGTTGGGAGATGGGCCTCTCTTTGCTCAAAAAAGTTTTTGTTACGTGCCTGCCACAATTCATAACACAAAGCAAAGAAAAGGGAAATGTTTTCCTCAGCTGCATTGTTCATAATTCCATCTATCCATTCCCCTACAGAGCTGGTGGGGGCCGATAAATACTGGGTTCCCAGGGGAGATTGAGACCAGACACCTATAGTCCATGGACACTCTCGAAACAGGTGGAGTTCTGATTCTATCCCATCATCGCACCAAGGGCAGGAAGGAATACAATGGATATTTCTTCGCAGAAGGTTAGCCCGAACTGGAAAGGAGTTATGCATCAGCTTCTAGATAAAATGGAGAATGCGAGGCTGGCAGTGGACAGTCCATAACTTCTTCCAATTAAACTCCAAAGGTGAATGAGAGGAGTTGCATGTTGTGTCTTGGGAGTTTAATTCTTGGACAACAAAGTGGTATCCGGAGCGAACCGTATAGACCCCGTTCTTCCTAGCACCCCAACAGTATCTGTCCTCTTGGAGAGAATTTGTGACTGGGAGCGGTATGGAGAGGATCTGTTCGGCCACACTTGGTAAGAAAAGGTCTTCTATAAAAGCCGCGTTCCATTCATGAGAAGCTGGGTCAATTAGGTCGTAGACGAATTGAGCCTCCTCCGGGTTGGGCCTTGGCCCATGAAGCTTATAGCCTGGATAAAGAGGCAGCCAACTATCTTCCCACACCTTGACTTGAGTACCATGTCCTATTCTCCAGTAGCCCCCTTTATGAAGTAACCATTTGGCCGAGTGTAGGCTTTTCCACGAGTAGCTAGGTGAGAAACCCAACTTAGCGTGTAGGAATTCCCCTCTTGGGTAGTACCTAGCTTTGAGGCATTTTGCAACCAATGAGTCCCTGTGATTGGTGAGATGCCACCCTTGTTTAGCTAGGATGGCAAGGTTGAAAGCATGGAAGTCATGAAAACCCAAGCCACCCCACTTTTTTGATTGACAAAGCTTCCTCCAATTAATCCAGTGCATCTTGCGTTCCTCTCTCTTGCTCCCCCACCAAAAATTGTTAATCATGCTTTCTATCTTGTTGCAGACTGCTTTGGGAAGAAGGAAACAACCCATAATATAGCAAGAAATGGCCTGAACAACAGCTTTAACTAAAACTTCCCTACCTGCTCTTAAGAGATACTTCTCCTTCCAGCCTTTGAGTTTCTTCCAGACTTTATCTTGGACAAATTGGAACACCTGTTTTTTTCGACCTACCAACAAAAGTAGGGAGACCCAGGTACTTGGAGTGACTATCAACCGCCTTTATCTGTATCCATCCTTGGATCAAGTTTCTTCTCTCTTGGGGCACATTTCGGCTAAAAGATAGCTCTGATTTGTCAAGATTAATTAACTGGCCTAAAACTTCTTGATACTGCTGGAGAATAGAGATAATCTTCTGAATTTCAGGGTCTGAGCTTCTTGAAAAAATCACACTATCATCTGCAAAGAACAAATGAGAAATTGTTGGGGCACCTCGGGCAATTTTTATACCATGAATAGCATTGTCAGCCTGGGCTTTCATTAGCAATCCTGAGAACACCTCAGCACAAAGAATGAATAAATAGGCAGATAGGGGATCTCCTTGTCTCAGGCCCCTATCTGGGGAGAAAATCGGGCAAGGGTTGCCATTAAGAAGAACATAAAATTGCACAGATGAAACACATTTCATAATTAAAGAGATGAGGTGAGGGGGGAACCCCATAGCTACCAGAACTTTTTCTGAAAAGGACCATTCAACTCTATCATAAGCCTTTGCCATGTCAAGCTTAAGCCCAATATACCGAGTTCTACCCATCACTTTCTTTTTCATAAAGTGGAAAGTATCAAAAGCAACCAAGACATTATCCGTGATAAGCCTCCCAGGAACAAAAACACTCTGATTAACACTGATGATATTAGAGAGGCGGGGCTTCATTCTATTGGCAATTGTTTTGGTAATTAATTTCATAATCACATTACATAGAGAAATTGGCCTAAGTCCTTTGTATGCTGTGGTTTTTTAATTTTTGGGATCATACAAATAAAGGTGTTATTGATGTGTGACATGTCAACACCATTATTAAGAACATCCAGGACAAAGGAAGGAATGTCATTACCAATTATGTGCCAATACTTCTGGAAAAAGAATAAGGGGGAAGACCATATGGACCCGAAGCAGAAAAAGGCTTCATATTCTTCAAGGCTATTTGGATCTCTTCACCGGTAAAAAGGCCTGGATATAGAGCTGATAGATTCATTATCTAATCTGTTTCTGACCACATCAAACACTTCCTGTGCGCTCATAGGGTGGGAGGAGGAGAAGAGATTTACAAAGTAATTTGTCATTATTCTGGCTATGTCACTTTCTTCCCCAAAGGTGAGCCCATTATCATCTTAATAGAATCCACCCAATTAGTTTTCTTTCTCTGAGAGGCTTTGAGGTGGAAGAATCTGGTATTTTTATCACCTTCATGGATTACCATTACCATCCCTACTTAAACCTCTTTGTATAAACTACATTTACCAAGTATTCAAATGATGAAGGTATTTGAATACAATCTATTGGAGTCACCACCCGAATAGAAAATAATTAGAGTAAACTAGCAAATTGGTCCTGACTTTTTAGGGTCATGCAGTTTAGTCCTTAAAAAATAGAAAACCCCAATATAGTCACTGACTTCTTATTTTTTCTTTCACTATAGTCCAACTTTGTGTTTCACGTTAATTTTTTTTACGACGTGTCACGTTTAGTGACACTCTGTCTCATTGTTTGTCACTATAGTGTCCACTATGGCACAAAAATGATGTTGTTTTGTCAAATTTATAGCTTGAAAGACTTCAACTCCAACCGTTGTGTGTTTCTCTATTTTCCCTTTTTTTCTGTTCTCCCCCTTTTTCATTTGAAGGTCTTAACTCCAATGACGTTATTTTTGTGCCCTGATGATAAATAGTGTGACACAGTGTCACGAAACGTGACACATCATAAAAAAATTAACGGAAAACACATAATTGGACTATAGTGAAAGAAAAAACAAGAAGTCAAGGGCTATATTGAGATTTTCTATTTCTTAGGGACTAAACTGCATGACCCTAAAAAAGTCAGGAACCAATTTGCTAGTTTACTCAAAATAATTAACTTGAACATATATTTAAATTTAATATGTAAATAAATATTACTTGATTATAATTAATTTAGATTTAAATTTAAATTTTTATAAGTTAAATTTGTAAATGATGTGATAACACATTATTAGACGATAACGTAAAATCTTTGGATTTAATTAATATACACTGTGAGTGTAAAGAAATTTTACATAAAAATCCAATGGTGTGTGACCACATTATTTAATGAACGTGACACCTTCTGTGTTATTAAGAGTGTGTTTGGCTTGCCATTTCAGCTAGCTGAAAGTTAAAAATAGTAGTTAAAACCATTTCAGCAGTGTTTGGGAAGGTAACTTTTTTTTGTAGCTATAAACTTTTCTTAAAAAACAGGGTAGCTATTTTAAAAAAGCTCTAATTTTCAGCTACTAGCTGAAAATTAATTACAAGTTTAACGCTCAACCATCCCCACTTATCATTATTTAATAATTAATGTTGTCCTTAAATGTCATTTTACCATTTTTAACTAGTTTTACCAAACACATTCAATAGTTTTTCAGCTTTCAGCTAACTTTAAGCTTTAAGCTAGTTTTTCAGCTAATTTTACCAAACACACTCTATGTGGTATCACATTATTGGATGTCTGTGTAAATTTTTTTTACACTGACCATATATATATTAAACTCAAAATCTTTTTACATGTGATATGAATAAAGAAAAAGAATTATGTGATAATATAAAATCTTTTTAGATATGGAAAAGTAGAAAAAGAATATTAGAATAACACTGCTTAATTGGATTTGAATTTTAAAAATAAAAGAGATAATAAAATAAAACGTAATATTTTCAGCGATGTGAGGATACTAAATGTCAGGGTACTATTAATGCGGACATCAGCGGGTTACAATTATAAATTTGAATTTTTCTCAATTTCTTTATATCTTTCTTCTTCACTCTTCAGTGTCTTCTCTTCTTCTACTCAGTGGACGGTTACTGGTAACAAATCTCTCTCTTTTCTCAGTCTCTCATTCCTTCATACTCTTTCTTTCATGATTTCTCCAAATTGCTTGCTTCATATTTCTGTGGTGTCGTGTTTGTTTGTTTTATTTTTGTACTTTGATGGTTTTCTTCTTGCTCATTTTGTTTTGATACTTAATTTTTTTCATTACATTTTAAAGGTTTTGTTTCTTCTTTTTATTCTTAATCACGGTATAATTTTTGGACCCTTGTTGATTCAGTGTGAAAGTTTGGTTCTTTAAATGCATGCTCACTATGTATGGGGTTTCTCTGCTTTTGGGAATGTCGGTTTATATACCAATCTTCAGAACCATTTACTTTGCTTTCATGATGTTCTTTCTCCTTCCTAATATTTGAATGTTTAGAATGTACGAAATCTCTTTAGTCAGTTTCTTTTTAAGTTATATGGGTTCTTGGTTTTGAACTCTTCTTTCGTCCTTTCTGTGTGAATGTTTTCTTTTTCCCACTTATTTTTGGTTCTTTTCTTCATCCTCCTTCTTTCATTTCAAAAGCAAAATCGTGTCATGATTTCTCCAAGTGTTTTGCTCCATATTTCTATATAATGTATTGTTTTGTTTGTTTCTTTATTTGATTTATTTTTTTTCCTGATAGTTTTCTTGAACTTCTAGCATTTCCTGTTCATTTTGCTTTACTACTTTATTTTCATTACATTTTAAAGGTTTGCTATTTCTTTTTACTCCTGATCACATTATATAGTTTCTGATTTTTGGACGTTTGTTGGTTATGTGTTTCAACTTCCTTAGGCTCGAAAAGTTTGGTTATTTAAGTGCATGTATCAAATTTTTGTGCTTCACGGAGCGTTATGTTTATGTTCCTGACAGATAAATAAAGGTGGGTTTACACCTCATTCAATCTATTGGAGATGGAGGGAGATAGAAAGGGAAGAGAGATAAGTGAGTGACATGTGAGAATAAATGTATGAATATCATCGTATTTCCTGAGATAACTTTGTTTCAAGAGTAATGTTTTGTTTTCATGATGCTTTTTCCAGTGCTTGTTTCTTATATATTCCATTCTTTCGAACCTGTTAATTTATTTCATCATATATGATATATATTTTTTTTTCTACCGTTGTTCTTTGAATGCATAGGGTGCATGAAATCCTTGTTTTTATTGATCTCCGAGTTTTCCTCCTGCTTTTTTCTATATATTTTATTTTATTTTTTATAGTCTGAATATTGTGGATAGGTGTCCTATTTGCACACAAGGGAATAGAAATGAAAGCTTTTAAATTATTTGGGAGAAAGCATGAAAAAAAGGGGTATCCAACCCCTCCATCCATCATTTGTGAGAAGCCTCTTAATTCATTCCCTACTTCAATAGAGAAAGACTCTCTGAAACACAGAAAGGTGAGGGAAGCATTGAAGACATTTAAGGACATATATTGCAAGCGTTATTGCCAGTTTAAAGAAGACAAACTTACTGGAAAATCAAAAACAAATACTCTACAGGAAGTAGCAATTTCAATGAGAATGAATCATCAATGGGTGAACACTATAAAGAGAATTGGACATGTGGATGGAATTGAAGTAGGTGATAAGTTCCAATATAGGGCTGAACTCTGTGTTATTGGCCTCCATAATCAGTTTTCAAGTGGTATTGATTACATGGGAAAGGATATGAACTCGTTGGCCACAAGCATTGTTGTAACCAGTCGCTATTCTAATGTTATGAAGTCCAATGGTTGCTTGGTTTACGAGGGTCAAGGAGGAAATCCTAAAGTAGGAAGTAATGTTTCACCCCATGATCAGAAATTAGAGGCAGGAAATCTGGCTTTGAAAAATAGCATGGAGGCTAGAAGTCCAGTGAGGGTGATATTGAAGGTTTGTAGAAAATCTGAATCTGATGGGATGGACACGTGGAGCAATCCTGAGTACTCATTTATATATGATGGATTGTATTTAGTGAACCAGATGACCCAAGAAAGGGGAGAATATGGAAAACTAGTATTCAAATTTACTTTGAACAAAATGCCAGACCAGCCCACACATGTTGCTCCTGAGAATGTGGTTATGGATGGACAATTTGCAAGTTCTAGACGCAAATCTAAAGGATCTGTAGCACAAAAGCATATTGTTCGTGTGAATGATGTTTCAAATGGCAAAGAAAAGTTTCCTATTCGAGTGGTGACTCCAATTGATCATGGTCAAATGCCTGCATCATTTGAATACATGGTAAACCTTGTTTATGGAGATAGGTTAAATCAACCAATTTTATTTGGTTGTGATTGTAGAGAGTCATGTATTGACTGTAAGAAGTGTAGTTGCATTGTTAAGAACGGTGGAACAATGCCATATAACTGTAACAAGAGACTAGCTTATCCTAATAAATCTTCCCTTATATATGAGTGTGGCCCTTCTTGCAAGTGCTCCTCATCTTGCATTAACCGAGTAAGTCAGTGTGGCATTCAGGTCCAGTTAGAAATCTTCAAGACAGAATATAAGGGTTGGGGTGTTAGAACACGCTCTTTCATACGAAGGGGATGCTTTGTGTGTGAGTTTATTGGAGAAGTCTATCACATTCACAATAGAAAAGCTAGATCAAGACCTGTCGCCGATGATGACTTCATATTAAGCATAGGTATATATTTATTTCATGAGATATAATCTCTTGTGTGTGTTTAAAAATCATTTAATTGTTGTAGATGCATTTGCAGGTGTTGGCAAGGGTTTCATTGATGCAACTAACCGTGGAAACATTGCAAGATTTATAAATCATAGCTGTACTCCTAATCTTTGCTTCAAAGATGTTATCTATGATTCCAATAATAAGAGCATTCCCCATAAAATGTTGTTTGCGGTGAAGGACATACCTTCCGGTAGGGAGCTGACTTATAATTATAATAGCTGTAAGGGAAAGATTATCAAGGTTAGGAACAATGACTGCTATTGTGGTTCACGGGAATGTAATGGACAGATTTACTTTTGAAGGTATGTATTTTACTCTTATTTTAAGAGTAAACTAGCATTTTTGTCCTCAACTTTTTTAGTGTCTTGTAGTTTTGTTCATAACTTTTTTAAAATAGCACTTTAGTCCCTGCAACATCAACTTTAGTCCTTAACTTTATTAAAAAACATGTACTTTAGTCCCTGACTTTATTAATGAACATGCACCTTTAGGGACTACAGTGCATTTTTTAATAGAGTCAGGGACTAAAGTGCTATCTTGTCACTATTTTGCTGCAGAGTTCCCTAATCATTCGTGTTGTATGTCACTCTTTCCAACGAGTTCTAAACATTCATGTTCTTCTTTAGTTTCCTTATTTGATTAGGATTTGGAGTCTTTGAATTAGAATATATAAGTGTTAGTTCTTATGTAAAGTTTGGTTTAGCATTCAAACTAGCTAAACTCAAATTTTGATTCTCCGACGCAACTATTTCTAGTATTGGAAATGAGTTCATCACGTTTGAACACTAAACCAAACATGATAGTGTATTTAGTTTATCCCGAAATCACGTTTCAAACGTAGATACGGACAAACGCTATAAACTATAAATGTATGCTCATAATTATTATTTCTCTTCTCCATTCGTTTTCTCTATACGCTATAAACTGTAATAAAATGTTTCTTTGTAACATTATGCTTCTTTTTAACATTTTGTGATATCTTGTCAAATGGATACAGTCTATTGCATTGTAAAAATAAATTTTAGGTAGGCAGTTTATATTTTATACACACAAATTATTATTTGATATGTATAAAAGGTTGGGTTGAGTATAATGTGGATGTACATACCTTGAAGAATGTTTATGCAATTGTCAAATAGTGTGATATGAGTGTTAATGATAAACAATGGTGATAGTTTTGGTTACACTATATCATAAATTAGTATGAAGTTTGATGATTTCTTTGTCATGTAATCCTGTCATTGATTCTTAAATAGCAAATTCATGGCTTTATTATCTTGTCACTTACTGATGATCTCTATTTTATCAGTGTAACCAAATGACACGAGATAACTGACAATTTGGGATCTTGAAGTCAAGCAAGTTTGATTTGAGTGTAGGATTGTCCTCCAAATTTTGTAATTGTAGTAATATTTAGGAGGCCAGATACCTTTAATAGTAGTTACTATGACCTCTAATATTTTTAGATCACATCACATAAATTTAATTTGTACAAGCGATAATCCTTGTATAGTGTGTGATGTTATACAAACTATTTAACACTCACCATTGATTCAATCCCAATGGTTTAGGGTTTGTTTGCTATATCGTTGTGCAGCTATAGAATCAATTCTGAAGAATCGAAAATAGATCGAGTTTGTAGAATGTACATATGGATTTGCACAGAATCGATTTCTGCAGTCTTGAACTAATTAACAAAATAACAAAAGGGCTATTAATCTTTAGCATCACTCAATTTATCTTTTTATATTCGATCATTTTGATTATCAAGTGTGTTATAATAATTTTTAAGTGAACTGTTAATGATGTTTCTAGTGAGAAAAAATATTGTTGGCCACGTGTCCAATATTAAATTAGTTATTTTCTTAAAAATTGTTAATTTTCAAAAGCTAATTATTGTTTTAACTAGAATATAATTAATTTTATATTTACTATGGATTATTTTAAGTTTCATTTCTTCATTTTCAATTTTTTCAGTGGGTTTGAATTAATTTATATTCAATGTGTAAGCTTTTAATAAGAAAGTTTTTCATGGGTTTTGAAAAGAGAAGAAGCACTTACACATTTTAAATCCTCGACCGTAATTGAATTGTTCGATTTGAAATTATAAAAAATAAGATTGGTAACAATAGGGAATTAAAGAGAGCAAAAAACAGAAAAAACAAACTAAAACTAAGCACTAGACTCTGGTCCGGGAAAACATTCCCAAAACTAATTCAGAAACTCATCATCTGAATCAAGAAGAACCATTGATATAGTTGAAGAAAGAGCACCCTTCTTTGTTAAAGTATCAGTATATTGGTTGCCTTCTCTTGATATATGGTTAATATCAATAATCCAATCCAATTGAACCAAGTCTTTAATCTCACTAATGATACTAGCATGTTTATGGAATAAAGGAAGATAGTCCCTGGAATCGGACTAGCATTTAATTCTCCTATATCCTTCATCCCAAGCAAGTTGAAGGCCAGTTTTAATATTTTGAAGTTTAGTCTGTAAACTGTTAGATCCTTCAAGAGAGTCATAAAATCCTTTCAACCAGTTCCCATAGCTGTCCCGAAGTAGGCCACCAAAACCAGTAAGGCCAGTAATGGGGTAGTGACTACCATTAACATTAAGGGCAACAAAACCAGAACTAGGAGGGATCCATTTTATCAAAATCATAGGTGAGCCACTATGATTATGCAGTGGGGTGAAAACAGATTGAAAAACTTGTTGCAGACTTTGTATTTTCCACAGAAGTTGTGATGTTGGGATATCATGACCTGTAAAAACATTCAAGTTTCTAGCAAGCCATAATTCTCAGATAACTGAATTTATAAATGAAATTGTAAATTAATATAAATATAAACAATTAGTAAAATAATAAAAAATCATCTGTTAGTTTTAAACGTGTCTTTATTTATTTTAAAAAAATTAGTATTATATGATATGATATTTTAAGTAATAAAATGATGAAATTATTAAAAAAAAAAAAAAAGATAGCTGAATTTGTACATTAATATAATTATAAACAATTAGTAAAATAAAAAAAATTGCAAAATTTAAATGTGTCTTTATTTATTTTGAAAATATTTTAAATTAAATAAAAGTTTAGGTCTTAGGTAATCTAATGGATGAAAAAGACGCCTAATTAGTTAGCCTAGTGTTGCGAGGAGCATTTTTGTTAATCCATTTATTTTTGCAACGTAGGCTAAAGAGACTGTCTTCAAAGAGTACTCTGATTGGTTGTATAGCCTGAAAAGAGTATGGTTCAGTGAGTTGAATACTTTGATAGGGATAGGATGTAGACATTTGAGGCACGTGCATTAATTATGTAATCTCTTGGTTTTGAATATAATTTTCCATTTAAGTGAAGAAGGCAAATCAGTGTAACATAATATCAGCGTAAAATTGAGCTGAGAAAGCTATGTACTAGTATTATGGAAGAACGTTAATTAATTTTCAATAACAATATGACAAAAGTGTTGGGAAACCAAAAGAGCCTTTGCCCAAAATGATAGTGGAACCGCATATGTAGTAGTAGTGTGCCTATCGGAGTAACTTTGTGAAGCAAGAGTGTGAGAAAACGGTTCTCACTTCTCACTACGTGGAGCGGAGCCTATTCGGATTACCGCTCACGTGACTAGCTGTTGCCGCCGTGGATTATTCTATACTAGTCCTCAAATATAAAAAAAAAAAAAAAAACTCATATTAATTAAAAATATTAGTTAATCTCATTTAATTTCCTTGATGTCATCTAAAAATAGATTGTATTTTCTAAATTGCCTCTCATGGAAGACTTTAATTTTATTAAAACTTGTTCCAAGTGGAATTACTCTCTCTGCACAGTTCAATAAATAGGGTTATTAGAAAATAAAATCTGAATTTAAATAAAGGACATTTTGGTATGAGGTTATTAAATAAGGTAAAAGTAGTTGAGTTTTGCTTAGGGGTGTTCATGGGATAGGTTGGGATGGGTTTTTGCTTGTCTCCAACTCGGCTCTAATTTTTTATTGGGCCAATTTTATGGACCCGAGCCCGTCCATAGACCCGAAGAGACCCGATGATGTACGAGTCCAAATCAGATCGGGTCAAAGTAGGACAGGACAGGGTTGACCCGATGTATAAATTAAATATAATCATAAAATGATCATATAACAATGTTCAAAAGAAAATAGTTCATACAGTTAGTAAATATATTGCATGCAATAAAATTCGTCTTAATGTATGCAATATTTTTTACTTTTTTTAAAGTTTGGGACACTACTAAAATAAGAATAACATTGTATCACTATATAACTTTACGTATATAATGTATTTTTAAAGGTAGATAGAGGAAACTTAGACTCAAAAACCTATTTAAAAGGAAAAAAAAATAAGGTTAGGACTTTAGATAATAGAAAATTATAAGTAATAAATATTATATTTATATATAAAGGACGGGCCGGGTAACTAGGAGGTTAACCCGAACTCGTCTTCACCTCGATACTGGGTTAACAAATAAGACCCGATGAGACTCGATTTGGTTTTATTTTTTCTTGTAGGACATGAACAGACCCGACCCGAGGAGGACGGGTTGGGACGGGCCAAATGGACAGACCGGGTCTTGAACACCCCTAGTTTTGCTTATATTTTGGACCACCATATGTGGAATTTTTGTTGCTTATATTCGAGTCCATAGGGTGTACTTTAGTGCCTCTAGGCTTGCTAGACCTGTCAATTTGGCCTACCCGGTCCGGCTCAATGTGGGTAGCGGGCTTTATCGGGATGAGCTAAAAAGTTCGAAAGTTATCCGGACTTATAAAATAGGTATCTGAGCCCTACCTTTTTGTGGGATTTTTTAGGGAAGCCCGACTTTTTTGCGGTTTTTGTGGACTACTTGACTTTTTTATGGGTTTTTACGGGTAGCGGGTTTTATCGGGTTAGGCTAAAAAACACGGGAATTATTCGGGCTTCTAAAATAGGTGCCCGAGCCCTACCTTTTTACGGGATTTTATGAGCCGACCCGATCGGGCTAGCCCATTTTACCGGTTTTAAGGCTTGCCTGAAGAAAAATCCAAAGAGGGAAACTATTTCAGTGTCAATTTGGATGCTTTATAGTTGTGAAAAGAACTTGTAGTTTTGTAGTGTCAAAATATATAATAATTATAATAAAAAGTATAATATAAAAAAATATTGTTTTTACTGTTTTTTAATGATTTTCATATTATTTATTTTAATCATTATACTATATATTTTAAGTTTTAAACAAAATATTTTTCTTTATAAAATTAAAAAAAAAGAATAAAAGAGAAAATATATTAAAATATTACTGATAAAATTCACCAAACAAAGATGTTGATAAGTTACTGAAGAGTGTGAGATGGTAAGGGGAAGAATTACATTGTTGGAGTGATGAAGAATTAGAGTCGGTCATGAGAATCAAATCCAAATATGCGGGTATCGATCCTCCTTTATCCCGACTTTGATGGTGAAAACCTGCTTTGACTGGGTTTAAGTATAACCTGACCCCTAACCCACCCCGTTTTTAATGGAGTGCGGGACGGTTTCACCGAACCTGACGGGAACCCGCGAGGATGAGGTTGGGTTTCATAATTTCATATCCGCTCTCTTAAAACTTGAAAATACCCCAACTTTTACGGGGCAGGGACAAGAAATATTAAAAGTTGTAATTTCCAATAAAATATTTCTACTATTTATTTATTATCATATGCAAGGTTGTACATGTTAGAAAAATCGTTATTTTATAAGCCCAAATGGCTCCAAGAATTTTAGGTTGACTCGATAAATCCCGCTACTTACAAAATCTTAAAAAAAACTTACAAAAACATGTAAAACCCTAGTTCATTCTCATCATGCTATGAAATTGATATTCTTGAATGTCTTTTAGTGTGTGACTAATATAGTTGGCTTTGTTAGATAAGAACCTTTTAGTTGTTTGTACAGGTAATGAATTTATTAAACTGGATGTAGACCTTCACGTTGTGAGGTATAAATTTTTAAAATCAAGAGTAAACTTTCAAGTCAATTTCTTGTAATTAGGAACTCATTTGTCTGTTAAACATAATTTAGAACATTTCTTAAATATTATGGAGTATTTAAATTTTGAAACATTTTAAACGGCATAGATTAAACCACTAATGAACATTTAATTACTTAACCGAAGTTATAATGGAAAAGTTTAATGGTGTAATTAAACGGTCACTAAAGAGTTATTGTTTGGAAGTTGAAAATTCAAAATTCAAGAAAGGAGGTGCTTCTATTCATTCAAAATGGTTGATGTGGCATGCATGATTTGAGAATAATAAGAAATTAATATGACACCTCCGTGTCTCGCGTAATATATATATATATTGATTCTTATAAAGTATATTTGGTTCTAAAGATAAATCATTATCTTAGTTAAAACTATCAATTTGGGTTACCAGCATGCGAGTAGCAGATTTTTGCCAGTCAAATTAAAAAGTTCGAAAGTTATTTGAGTTTCTAAAATAAAGGTTTGAGCCTTAATTTTTACATGTCTTTAGTTGCCTGAGTATTTTTTTACGTGTTTTGCTTGTTTTATGAATTTTACCGACTTTATCAGGTTAGACTAAAAATCTCAAGAGTTATTCAGGTATTTAAAAATAAAGGCTCGAGTTTTACATTTTTACGGGTTTTTACAGACTCATACAAATGAGTTAACCCATTTTTTCGACTCTACTTTTAGAAAAGATAAAAAACTAACAATTAATTAGGTGATGATGGAAAGAGAAAAGAGCGATATATATATATATATATATATATATATATATATATATATATATATATATATAAAGGACTCATTCTCCCACTCTCAATTTTTCTTTTATTTCTATTCTTTTTCATCACATCTCTCATTTTCTTTTGTTTTCATTTTTTATCTCTCTTTTCCTACACTTCCCACACTCAATTTTTTTATGAGAAACTATATTTCCTCAAGCAAAACTTTAATTTTTTTATTTCTTAACTAGTGCCTAAGGAAACTCGTTAGTATTTCTCTTACACTCGGTTTAGTTGAGATGAAATTAGGGGAGATGGAGGAGAAGTAGAGGGAGAAGAAATAGATTTATGTGTTTGGTATGGTAAAAATTAGAGAAGAGAGAAGATAAAATGTGTGGACCCCATGACTGCCCATTTCCTCACAGCCATGGTGAGAAATTATAGTAAGACTAATATCTTATTCCATGTGATACACACAAATTATATGTTTTATTACAATTAATATAGTTAAATATATATTATAAATATTTTTAAAAAAATTAGTGCATTAAAATATTAAAAAAATATTTAAAAATAAGGTACTAAAAACGTCCTTTCATACCTAAAATGGAGATATATAGGTCAATTCCTTCCAATCAAACATCTATAATAATAATTTACTTTTATCTTTAAAATTGTTAATATTATTAATTATTAATTAAGTAAAATAAACATGATCTTAATTATTTATAATAATTATGTTAATGAAAATATCACCATAGTTATTACTATAGAAAAGTAAGGTATATTATATTTTGTTCGAGCCAAATCATTCATTAAAACCATTTAAATTCACTAAAAATATTAAAACAAAAAGGTGATTTTTTTTTACCAAAAATAATACCCTATTTTTTTCAAATAAAAACATTTTTTTATTAAAATATTTACTAAAAATACGTTTTTTAATCAAAATTCACAAAATTTAAATTTGGGAATCCCACACAATTCTTCACATATTACAGACCCACAAATATTTCTTACAAATTTTTCTAAAATAAAATTTATTTTTAATTAAATTAACAATATTTTCTAATAAAGAATATATTAAAAGTACATTTTTTGTTCAAAGTTAACAAATTTTTAATTCTTGGCACCCCACATCATTCGCCACAAATTATAGGACCCAAAAATATTTTTTACAATTTTTTTCTGGTATAAAAGTGGTTTTTAATTAAATTAAAAACAATTACTATTAACGAAGTCACCCCACCTTAAACATGTCAATCATCTAATATTCACCAATCCACTAAACCTTCATATCAAATGTAAGGTACACACCGGAGGATACAAAAATATTTTTTGCAAAAATTTCCGGTGTTAAGGTGAATTTTAATTGAATTAACATTATTTCATTAAAAAATCACAAATTTCGTTTTTTGTCCTAAATTCATAAAATTTAAATTTTGGGCATTTCAAACCATCCCCAACACGACAAGACACCGAGAAATCAAATTTAAAAAATGGATATTGAGTGCTCACATTATTCCCCAAAGTAGTCAATGTTAGGGTTAGGGTTTCTAATCTTACTATTGACGAAACCACCCTACCTTAAACATGTCAATCATCCAATGTTCACCAATCCACCCAACCTTTATATCAAATGTAAGGCACACACCAGAGAACCCAAAAATGATTTTTTGCAAAATTTTCCGGTGTAAAGGTGATTTTTAACAACGTTTTACATTAATAAATTCTCTAAAATTTTATATTTTATCCAAAATTCATAAAATTAAAATTCTGGGCATCACAAATCATTACCCACACATTATAGGACCCAAAAATGAGTTTTTCAAAATTTTATAATATTAAGATGATTTTTAATTGAATTAATAGTAGTTTTCATTAAAAATTTCACTATACTTACTTTTTTTGCCTAAAAATTCACCAAACTTAATTTGTGGGTATCCCACACCATCCTCACAAATTAGGAGAGCCAAAAATGATTTCTTCATATTTGTTTTCGTTCAATTGTGATTTTTATTTGATGTAACCATTTTCTTTTACTAAAATAAAAACTTAAAATATTTTTTTGTTAACAAGGAACTAAATTGTGTTGTTTTTTAAATCATGCACAAACTTTATTGCATTGGAATTTAATAAATTTTATCCATTTGGATTTACATAACTCAAACCTATCATTATCCCATTAAATAACTTATATGAATAGAAAGGGTAGGAATGGATTGCTAGAAAGAAAAAAGTTATATGTTTTCTTTCTACCTTTACCATTAAAAATAGAGATAATAAGTGAAAATATAAATAAATAAAATAGAAAGATGGATGATATATTGAAAAAACACAATAAATTTAAATATAAATTATATTTCTTAATCTATATTTGTATGTAATGAGATAGATAAATAAGAATAGAGATAATAATAAATAAAAGTGAAAAAATAATAAAAAAATGTTAAAAAAGAATTGATATCTTAAAAGAATACAAATGAAAAAAATAAAAAAAGAAAAAAGGAAAAAAAAACACATGGCCACGAAAAGATTTTTTTTATAATAATAATAGAATAAATTAAAAATAAATATTTAAAACACAACAAGTCAACAAGCAAGTGGGGACTTCATTGCAATTTCAAAAATTTAGTTTTATTTCTCTTAACAGGTCACTAAACCCATTATCACAGGTAAAAAAGGGTGTTTCACCGGTGATACATCCATGAGGTGAAACACCCTAGAAGCACCCAATTATAAAGTTAAACTATTTTAAATTTTTATACATTTTACTTAAAAGAATATTTATTTCAAAGGCATTTTAGTCTTTGTCAATTATATCTCTATTTCTGTCCATCCCATTTCTCTCGTACCAAACAAGAGTGGAAAGAAATACAATCCTATTTCGACTCTATTTCACTCGTATTTCTCTCCTACCAAACAACCTAATTTCTTCATTATTTCTCACCTATTTTTCTTTTCTCTATTTCTCTCCACTTTATTTCTTTCTACTCCACCAAACACACCCTTAATATATATATTGAGAACTTATTTTCGGCTCCTCCAATTCTTTGCCACCGAAGCGGAGACACTTTAACCACACACAATTTGAAGAACAACTTCCCTTGTGTCGCCAAGAACTTCAGTTCCACTTGTTGATGATGACACTCACATGGCCAAAGTTAACGGTAAAAGTAGTAATAAACGTGATCCCTTCGCATGTCCTTTTTCCAATGGCAATCAAGACTAAAGCTTAAGGTCAAGGATGGCATTGCCTCAACTTTAGGTGACAATGAGAAGAAAGGGATTTGGAAGTGTAAGGTTATGTCACATATTGGAATGCAAAAACTAAGCTTTTGTTTTCTGTTGAAGTGGTCACTGTTCAAGACCTTCGTTCTTTCATTAATGGACTAAGGCTAGCCATTTGCGTTAGGAAGAAAGACAGAGAGGATGATACTGTTAGAGACAATGCCATTACTTGATGACATCCTGCTTCCCCAAGTCTGCTTCGCCGCTACCAACTTAGTCACCAACTCAGACACCTTAGCAGTTAGCACGGACCTCCGACTCAACTCAACCCAAAACCAGAGCTTGCTCCCGTAGATAGTATCCACCAAAGCACGCTTTAGCCACTTGAGCTTACCGCCCATTCCCTCCTCTACCAGAGCAGTGGCGGCAGCGACTGGAGTTCCATTTCCACCATTGATGTAGCTGTTAACGTGGCCTCCCACTCCTGCCCATTCGTCCTCATGCTTCGGGATTGTCTAGTTCTTAGGTCGATTTGATCCCTCATTAGGGTCAAATTTATCCAATGAACACCCTAGTGCTTACTGTTGGGGTGTTGAGACAACATTAACAAAGGGCAGTTGTAAATAGCAGTTTGGTGCAATTGGTTCCTACATTGATTGTTAAGTATATATTCTCATACACTTCTGAATAACAATTGACTATCAGTAATTGTTTCCACAACAGGCTACACCTTGACTCGCTCAAACTTTGCAAGGTAATAATGAAACAAATGAGAACTGCCAAGTTCTACATTTGACTAAATCCTAACAACCTTATATGTATTTTTCATTTTTCATTTTTTCAGGAATCATAATTTCCAAAATAATAAAGAAATTCTACAGACCATTTGACAATTAACAAGACCCAAGCAAACAATATCTCCATAATTATCATTACCTTCAACTAATTTATTCACACAAAATCAGCTAAGCATTTTTCCACTAGGTGGGGTCTGCAACTGCTTTATTCAAACATCAATGGAAATAAAAATTAAGAGTAATTTCATTCCAAATAAAAATAAAAATAGATAAAGAGGACAGCTCAGTGGTTCATTGTTGGTACTTTTTGTGGTCATTCTTTTCTAAATATGGGAAGCTACAAATGAGAGCTGATTGCAAACCTGCAATAAACAAACTTATCAAACTATCGGGTGAACGCAAGAAAAACAAACAGTCCAAGATTATATTTCCTTTTAAAACATGAAAATGTCTATGCTCATGTATTGACAGTGCAAAGAAATTGATTATTACCAGAGATATATGGCAAATCCATATAGAAGGTTAAACATAAACAAAGGCAATACGGAAATAACCACCAAAACCAATACGCTAGTCTAGGATCCCCAAATCCACCTTATTGTTGCAAATGAAGTATAAGATAAGTTAGGCAGAAGCTGTCTTCTTTTGCTGGAAAATGACTGCATAGACAGGAACCGCAACACCAATGCTGAAAGCAGTGAACACAGCAAGGGACATTTTCAACTTCTGATGCTTCATCCTGTCCAAGTTGTACATGTGCTTTGTGTGCATATAATATGGCTCATCATGGCCATGTCCACCTCCCATCCTCTTTATGCCAGTTGAATGAAAACCTCTGCTCACTGTTACAATGTAATATTGTCCGTCAGTGAGAAGGTTGAAATCTGATAAAAACAGTGACTTTCCTAGGCATCTCAAAGGTTTACACACACGCGCGCAAGCTTAAGATCAATAAATGCTATTAATGATTCACTAGTATAACCAGATACTGCTAATTAAACGTGAAGTCCAGGCTTAATCTATCTCCAGTTCTCCACAACAACTAAAACTAAAAGCCTCATCCACTAGATGTGTAGAGAAGCTTAATTTATCTCTATCCTGATAACAATTTTTTATGACAAAACTGTATGCAGCAAGATTTTCAATCATGTAACAAACAAAAGCAGAAAATGAAACTCAAATTGCAGCTTCGTAAACATAGTAAATATGTGGGCAGCAACTGAACCAGGCAACATTAGGTACTAAAGAGTAAAGACCCAAAATACATTTTAAGGGTAAGTTTGGTAAAGGAGAAGGGACATTGCTTGGGAGATTTTAGAGATAAGGGGAACAAAATGAATGATTATCAATTAATCTTCCAAAACTTCACCCTTATGCATTTTCACTAACATTTTGAAGTTTTAACCCCAACTTGGAGGATTTTAATCATCCAAATAAGTCAACAGAGTGAAGGAAAACTATTATTAATGCCTCATCCACTTCTCTTCCCTTCCCTTTCCCTTCCCCTTCATTTTCCTTTTTGATTCCCTCCCATACTAACTCACAAACATAAACTAAATTAAATGCCCTATAATTTCAGTAGTGGATTTGGAATTCAAAATCTGACAATAACAACATAACTATGTGAGTTTAACTGGATAAAAAAATAAAATCCCGGAACTGTAAAGACAGTTGCAAAGAAAATTATACAGCAATTCAGAAGAACCAAAGTAAGCACTCCTAACACTCTTTCTTGCATTGAAAACTACTGGTCCCTAGTAGACTCCACCAACAAATATTTAAGGCTTGCACAGTATCAGATTTAACTCCGGTCTGCCTCTCCATTTAATAAAACATCAACATTTCCACCAATTTCTTGAAAGTAGAAATTAAATTCACAGCTGAACTCTTCCAACATCCAATATTTCACAGCCAGAAAACAAAAAACGCAAATAAAAGAAAGAAAAACCTGCAACTACACAACAGGAACTAAAATTCCTCCAATCCTATTCCTAGCAATCACTACTAGCATGCTACAAAAAGGGGGGCACAAGTGATGAAACACGACTCTCATTGTTCAAGGTGATGGTTTCCAACTCTTTTGTTTGAAACACCCCAACAACATTGGAAAATCCCTGTTCGAAAACCTCAAATCAACAGCCATATATGCATGATGATGTCCATTGTAATCCTTTAATTATTAATAAAATTATTACATATGATAAACATTGTTGGATGATTGAGCCAATTAATATAAATCATGTGCCCTAATTATAGCTCTCGATACAGCACAAGCCATAACAAACTTGTTTATTTTGCTTATTAAATACAACACAAAAACAGATGAAAACAAAGCAAGAAATGAAAAAATAAATAAATAAATAAATAAATAAACCTGCCCCTTACAGAACAGAACACGCCTCATCCTCATCCCTAACCGAATTCAATTTCAACAAGAAACAATATAAGGAACGTCTCCGTTTTAACGTAGTAAAAAGAGAAAAGATGAGATTTGACCTGACTTAGAGAGGGAGGATTCGGAAGAAGAGATTAGCTTTACAGCAGATCTGAGAGCGTTGTTGAAGGCCATGGCTAACACAGAGATTAGATTCAACCGCGACGGTCGTCTTTGGAGAATTTGTGTTTCTCTTCTGAAAGTGAAAACCCTTTCTTCTTTCTATCCGACGCACTCTTTTTCTTTCTCTTTCTGTTTATTTTTTTTTTCAGTCTTTTAATTTGATTGGGCTGGATTAACTAATGCTTAAATAAATTAAAATTTAAAAATGGAATATTAATAAAAAAATAAAAAAATAAAAAGGCTTGAGAGAGACAAAATAAAAAAGTTAATTAAAACTTATCATTGTCGGCTAGTTTCTAACAAATATCAAATTAATATAAAAAAATAACTGTGTACGAAATTTACTTTGATAATTGATATCCTTCAACGTTAATTTGAGAGATACTGTTCCTTTTAAGAATTAAATTGTAGACATTGGTAATTTAATTGCATTTCACCCTGACCCATTGTTTATTCATGTTTGCTTATCAAACAAAAAATTGTTTATTCATGTTTTAAATTTGTTGAAATGTGTTATATACTTATGTTATAATCTTTTAAAATAACTATTGAAGGTGATCAAGGTTTTATTACTTATTTTCACTTGAGATCTAATTTATGCATCTTCATTAGAGAGTTTATATTTTTCACAAAATTAATACATATAGATAGAAGTAGTTTTAAGTTAATAATTCTTTTCATAGGATTTTTTAAATGTATATTAAGGAAATTAGGAAATAATATGAAATTGAATGGGGTTTAATTATGATATTAAGAGTGTGTTCAGCATGTCATTTAAACCATAGGGTGTGTTTGACGGATTGAAATCGTCTATCTCCTCTCTATGTCTCTGACCTTGTCTAACCTTGTCGCCCATATTAATATTAGCCATGTCAATTGAACTTTTTAAAAAGCTTTTAACGTTGCAATTATGTTACACATGAAAACTTTTTTCCGTTTGGTTTCACTCTCTCTAATTCGGCTTTCACTCATTTAAACTGCTAGTGCATACACCTTTTCTCTTTCAATTGTTTTATATTTGTACTCTCTCCCAATGTTGCAAGAACAGTCGTTGTACATTGTGAGAAACTCCATTGTAGGACCTCCATTGAATCAAGCTCACCTCACCAACCGTAATCTTCGTCATCGTGTGTTGATCTGTCATCACCAATCCCATAGTGCCACCCTCTTACCAAAATCGAAGCCACGCCCATCTGGATCATGTCACTGTCACACCAAGTCATAGAATTGCCACATATTTTATTTGTCACAGTCTCACCGGAGCCACAATCGAGTGCTCTATTTCAGAATCTAGTGCTCCCTCCCTTTACACTTACTAGTTCCAAATTAAGTAGTCTATGAGAGTATGAATGGTGATGCTTTGGCCGATTGGTTACATTGTTGAGAGGAGAGGTGGTGATTTTAAACCAATACCAGAGGCAGGTGTTTTGACCAGGAAGGAAAGAATGGAATCATGAGGTAATGACATTAAAAGCAATCTAAAAATTTTAATTAAGGCGACAAGATTGGAGATAGAGAGATGAGACAGATAATTTCAATTTGTATTTGACATGTCATTTTAGCTATTACTAGTTGAAAATTTTGTTAAAGCATTTCAACTCTATTTGGTAAAGTGACTTTTTAAATAGCTATTGGCATTTTTTGAAACTCTACTCAAAGTAACGTTCTAAAAATTCAACCTCCAACTTAAATTACTTTTTAGATTTTTATTTTTTATTTTTTTCATAATCCCTTGTTTACCCTTACATTTTTTGGCAACAGAAGGTAAAAGAACAACAACAAAAACAAAAGGAAAAAACCCACAGAAAAACTACATTTTTGGGTAGAGTACCCAAGGAATCAGCCATCAATAAAAGCTTAAGCTCATGAAGAGGAGATTGAAACGAGACGAGTCTCTATCTCTAATTAGCTCCAATCTTAGCCAAATAATCTGCACAACTATCCTTTCTCAATATATATTAATTTGAACAATCCAATTCCTCTGAAGCCAATGACGAATATTCATGATCAAAGAACACATATTTGTGAAACTTTATAGAATTCGATTCAATGAGCATAACGACGTGTTTGGAATTTGTATAACATATAACACTTCTAAATCCAATAGTCCAAATCAATTCCAATCCGTGAAGGATAGTCGAAAGTTCTGAAAAGATGATATCGACCTCACCCACATACCCTACTTGGCCAGAAATCTAGGCTTTTTGACCAAAAAGGAGCAAAAAAAATTTAATTACCACAATAATGTGAAAAAAATATTTACTCTTAGGAGGTGATTTTGGCCAACGTGGAAAGCAGTTAGAAAGACGCTAACCCATATAGCGCCTACAATATTTCTGTAGGGAAAAACGCTGATCAATTTTTTGCTTCATGGTTACGCTGACCAAAAAAATGTCTTGCACACAAAATCGTGTTAAAGGAATGAGGCGCCTTTTGGGATGGCGTCTTTTATTCAACTTCCTTGTAATAAGGGAGTTGAATAAAAGAAGCCATCCCAAAAGGCGCCTCATTCCTTTAACACGATTTTGTGTGTAAAGAGAATAAAATAGTCTTAATGTTTAAATGCTTAAAGAAAACTTCAATCTAACCAAAAAAAATTGAGCCACATAATCATGGTAGTTAAAATCGCGTTCTACATTGTAAAATCGTCCGATTTTATGCGTTATTAGCCCCTGGGCGATGCAGCACGCAAACAGAATCGTTAATTGGTGAACTCGAAGTGAAATCGCGAGCTAAATCGGTGGAAGCGGTCGATTTTGTCGCGTCTTCGAGTTGCTGCTCTCAATTGGTTTTGCGCGGCCCATGGCATGACCTGACCCAGAACCGCAAAGTTTAAACTTATTTGAAGCAAACAAAAAACCTTTGTACTTCCATCGCCTTGTGCTCTGTTTTCAGAATCCTAATAGTCACTCTCACTCAGTCCATCTTCTTCCTCCCTCTGCCTGCTCTGTTCTGCGTTTTTTTCACTCCCTGTTTAGCGCTTTATTAGTCTTTGTTCTGCAAACATCAGTCTCTGTTCTGCGACCAGTAGTTTTTCACTCCCTGTTTAGCGCTTTATCAATCTCTGTTCTGCGAACATAGCTAGTGGTCGTGGTTCTTCTTCTGCGAACATCCCTGTTCCTACTGCTGGTGGTAGTGTTCCTATCAATCCTTCTTCTCCAAGTGTTGTCCCCTCTAAACCTAACTTACCCAAAAATAGCCGTGGAATGAGAAGTGACATGGGATGGAAGTATGGAATCGCAATTGAAGGCACTACAAAAATACAATGCAAGTTCTGTCAGAACACTATAACAGGGGGTGTTTATAGGCTAAAGCATCACTTGGCTCAAACCCAAAAGGATGTTGCAGCATGCAAAGCTGTTCCGGAATATGTGAATAGGGAGATGTTGGAGGTTGTGACTGGTTTGCAAACGAATTTGATAAAAAAAATAAGCATCAGAAAGGACTCTTTAGCATTCGGTGAAAAGAGAAAAAATAAAGAAGTGGTTGATGTTGCCGCTGCTGGAAACATTTTTAAGAAAAAGGGGAGTTAGCTCCCAACCTACAATCAACAGCTTGTTAAAGAAAGGTATAAGAGAGGATGCATGTCAAGCAATAGCAAGGTTTCTCTACAACAATGCCATACCATTCAATGTGGTAAAAAGTGAAGAATTCTCAATTATGTGTGACTTAATTGCACGACATGGCCATGGGTTTAAGCCACCATCATACCATGATGTTAGAGTGAAGTATTTGAAGCAAGAAATTAAGTTGACAATGGATATTATTGAAGAACACAAAGCTGTTTGGAAGCAAGTTGGCTGCACTTTAATGACTGATGGGTGGACTGACACAAGGAGGAGGACAATTCTGAATTTCTTAGTGAATAGCCCCAAAGGAACAATGTTTTTGAAGTCTATTGATGCATCCCACGTATCCAAAACAGTAGATAAAATCTTTAACATGCTTGATGAAGTTGTGAATGAGGTTGGTGAGGAAAATGTGATTCAAGTAGTGACAGATAATGCAGCAAATTACAAAGCTGCTGGAGAGATGTTAATGGAGAAAAGGAAGAAATTATATTGGACTCTGTGTGTAGCCCACTGTATTGATTTAATGCTGGAAGACTTTGAGAATAAGCTGCCTATTCATGAGAAGACAATTCCAAAAGGTAGAAAAATCACTACCTATATTTATTCAAGAACTTCTCTCATTTCCTTGTTGCAACGATTCACAAAAGGGAGAGATTTGGTGAGACCAGGACTCACACGCTTTGCAACATCTTATCTAACTTTGGGATGCCTTCATGAAAATAAGGGATCTTTGATAAGAATGTTCACTGACAAGCAATGGAAGTCCAACAAGTTTGCTAGGACAAAGTAGGGGAAATTTATAGAGGACATAGTTTTGGACAAGGTGTTTTGGGAGAATGTGTTAACTTGTTTGAAGGGTGCATATCCTCTCATTAAAGTTCTTTGTTTGGCTGATTCAGATGAGAAGCCATCCATGGGATTCATTTATGAGGCAATGGACTAAGCAAAAGAGAGAATCCAAAATGCTTTCAATGGTGTCAAGAAAAGGTAACTATGAACTATCTATTTATTGAAATCATGTAGTATTTGATTCTTTGTTTGAAAACTAATACAATTTATTCTATTATTTAGTTATGTACCTCTATGGAATATTATTGATGAAAGATGAGATAGGTAGCTCCATAGGCCTTTGCATGCTGCAAGCTACTTTCTCAACCCCCAGCTACACTATAGTGCTAATTTTAAGGCTGATTTTGAAGTTAAACGTGGACTATATGATTGTATGACAAGGATGGTGCCCAATCTTGAAGAACGAGCAAAGGTTGATGTTCAACTTGATGATTTCAAGAAACGGGCAAAGTTTTTTGGTAGTCCTTTAGCTAGAGCAACACTTGATAAGAAGACTCCAACAGATTGGTGGGAGTCTTATGGAGATGAACATCCAGAGCTCCAAAGATTCGCCATTCGTGTATTAAGCTTAACATGTAGTTCTTCTGGGTGTGAACGTAACTGGAGTGCCTTTGAGAGGGTAAGATTTCAAAATGGAATATGAATTTTAATTGCTTTTTAAAATTACCTACTAGCCTAGTGCTTGAATAGTTGCTTATGTTACTTCTATTTGTATTTATTTAGGTCCACACCAAGAGGAGAAACCGCTTGAGACAAAAAAATAATGAATGATGTTGTTTTTGTCATGACCAATTCTTAATTGGAAAAAAGGAAGCAAACTAGGAGAGCTCATGAGCTAGATCTTGATTTAGTTTCTTCAGATGATGAATGGATCATGGAAAATGATCATGAAAACAATGAAGGTTTGGATGTGAACAACTTGGATTTGGATTCTTCAAATGAGGATGAGAACTTGGCTGAAGACCAAGTTGGAGAGGATAGAGATGAGAACATGGTTCAAGACCAAGATGGAGAGAATTTGGTTGGTGGTGATATGGAGAATTTGGAAGATGAAGTTGATGGTGCTGAAGATGAGGATCAAATGGTGGATCCTTATGATTATAATGTGGCACAACTCTTAGATTAGGCATCTAGATTCTAGAATTTTAATATTACTGTTTAGTTTTGGTGTTAACTACATACTTTATTTTGGTGTTATGCCTAGTAATAGAGATTTAATTGTTACTGTTTTGAATCATTTACTGTTTTGGAGTTGTTACTTAGCTATTTTATAGCTATTTCATAGCTACAAGCCATCCA
Organism: Sesbania bispinosa; assembly: GCA_026901365.1. Classification (NCBI taxonomy): domain Eukaryota; kingdom Viridiplantae; phylum Streptophyta; class Magnoliopsida; order Fabales; family Fabaceae; genus Sesbania; species Sesbania bispinosa. The sequence goes on along the minus strand of QLOH01000509.1, from coordinate 41,127 downwards.
TGGGATTCATTTATGAGTTGTTACTGTTATGAATCACTTACTGTTTTGGTGTTATGCCTAATATATGAATTTATATGCATATTATATAAATTTGGTAAAATCTTCCTATTTGTGTTATGATTCCACGATTTATGATTTTCATCCCCCTTCCCGATTTAAGGTAAAATCTCGATTTTGACTACCTTACACATAATAGTCCAATCTTAACTTGTATTGTATGTATAACATGCACACTTAATTTCTACATAGAAATAATGAAATATAATGTATTTAAATAAGGATGGCATGGAAATTTCAACCCCACCATAGCATTAAGGCCACAAGAAATTGAAAACAAACAAACAGAAGAGTGGAATTTATTTAATTTAGACTTTCCCTTCCCCACTAACTAATAAAGACCACCAAAACAAAACCAATCCACACCCCACCCCACCCCACCCCACCCCACCCCACCCCATTCTATTCTATTCAATCCACTAAAAATTCCACCCAAGCAAGCTGAGAAACTCTAGATGGCCACAGCCAACCTTGTATTCCTCCCTCTTGTGCACCCTATCATCATCTCCCAACGCTACCCATCATCAATTGCTCCTCCCACTCTCACTCTCACTCCTAATGCCTTCTCCTCACTCCGCACCACTCCTCCTCGTTCTCTGGCCAACGATTTCTTGGGCGACTTTGGGGCCAGAGACCCTTTCCCAGCTGAGTTAGAGAGTGGGTTCGGAGAGAAAGTGCTCGGAAACCTTGACACTGAGCACAAAATCCTCATCCCCACTATCTCTGCTCTCGCCCTTTCCCAGCAGGAGTGCACTCCCATTTCCCCTGTACAACCCCCCATTTCTGAAGATGAAGCTCTAAAGCTCGCAAGAAAGGTAACAATTCATTACCTACCTCTATCTATATATTTATGTATATGAATTATGAAGTGTACCAAGTGAGAGAACATGCTTTCATGAGAAGAATTAATACTATACAATAATATAGGATAGGAATGAATGATCAATATTTGATTTAAGTAGAACAATATTAACCATCTATGTATGGTTATGTGGTGGTCAAAGTTAATGGCTTTCACCTCTTACGCTCTTACAGTCTTACTAGACATATATATAGAAGCTCTCAAAAGATGTTGAAGAAAAATTGGTCTCTGCCCTTGAGCCTGCTAAAATGTTACATTAATCAGTGATGCTCAAGTTAGCTTGTTCTTGTTCTTTTAGCCTGCGAAAATTTTGATTGTTTATAGGTCTTTCATATTTTGTAAAAGTTGGTTTTGTACTTGTTCCCAGAAATGCAGCAAAAAATTGAACTCAGGGGATGTGACACTGGTATTATATGATATAATTTGGGGTGAGGATGTGTAAATCAAGTTTTGATTTCCTCTGAGTTTATACTGCACATATATAGTTACATATATTACATGTGACATGTCTAAAGATAAATACATAGGAGCTTAAAACCTACAGAGTTGGTTTAGCTGGCAAGGACCAAAGCACTTGGCCTATAAGGCTTAGGTTCAGTTCTTGCTGGAAGCAATCCCCATGGTAAGTGATCTGTAGATACCCTTCTAAGACCCTGCCGAAACTGCAGACTTGGGATGGAGTGGCCTCGTTTTATCATAAACTTTGTTTTACCAAGAGAGAAAACAATAAAGGTAAGCTTAAAATCTACAGAAAACTTGTCTCCTGAACTTGAGTTGATCCCAGGTTGAAATTTTAATTTGGTTACGAAGAGAAAGTGGGTGATGGGGATCAAACAAAAAATGAATGTTTAAATAACTACCCCATTAACTGTAATTCTTGCTTTTTAGGATAAGGTTTGTATGAAACAAGACACTTAATAGTTAATAGCTAAACAGTTTTACCATTATATTTATATTAGACACCTTAAATTTAAAAATGTTGGGTTGATTTAATTGTTTTTATGTTTTATAATTAAGATGGATCATATATACTTGAAATATTGCTTCTTCCCAATTATTTTAATACTACTCTAGTCATTAAAACGTATTTGGTTTTTTAACTTAGCCTTTTGTTGTCACAGTCATCCATTAACTAGCAATTGTTAATATGCCTGCTTTTCTCATTTAATTGTGTATGCAGCCTATTTGACTTGATTGTCAAATCTGATACACATGTTGAAAACAAGGTATAGGAAAGCTTACCATAAGAAGCTGGTTTTTTTGCTTTTTATACCATACCTTGATAGTTTGATCACAAATCCTTTCTCAGGCATTGAAGCAACTATGATAAAGTCCATTTTACTTTTTCCAGCTTCTTAAACATTTTTTCTTCATTTCCGTAGGTTGTCGGCTGGAGACTCATGCATGAGGAGGGTGGACTTAAACTTCAATGCTTGTGGAAATTGAGAGATTTTAAATGTGGAGTTGAACTCATTAACCGGATCTCTAAGGTTGCAGAGGCTGCAGGCCATTTCCCGGATATCCACTTGGAACAACCAAATCAAGTCAGAGCAGTACTATGGACAGCTTCCATTGGTAAGCCATAAACAAGTACCTATCTCATGTACCACATTCAATATCACGAGATTTTTGTTTTAGTTGCATCCGATCAAAATACCAAATTTATTTAATTGCTTTCATTTTATTTAACATTTATTAGTTTTTGGTTGCAAGTTCCCTGTAGAGGGTTCAACACTCCCTCATGGAACAACCCTTTAACATTCCCATTCCCCCACCCCTGGCCCCTAATGGAGATCCTTTAGGGTCTAGTACCAAAAGTAAATTGTACTCATCTTTCAACATGACATTTGAAAGGATTCATAATTTTGCAGGAGGATTAAGTATGAATGATTTCATTGTGGCTGCAAAGATAGATGAAATAAAGACATCAGATCTTGTCCCAAAGAAAAGAATTTGGGCGTAATGCTCCATGAACTTTGTAACACATTTTGCCACAAGATATTCTTATATACAGAATAGAATTACCACTTATTTGTGTTATTTGATGAAATCTGTTATTCTTTGCCTTCATTGTTAAGTGTTGTACCCCTGAAGGCCGGTGTACATGTGTCATTCCTTGTTTTTTTGGTAAGTGTAATGAATGACTCTCAGCATCCGGAAGCTATACTATACCAGCCATTATAAACCTGGCAGTCTTGGTACTTGGAGTTGGAGGGTTCAACTAAGAATTGAACATTATGACTTTGTTTAGTTACATGTTTATTTAACACACATATTCTGCATGAAAGTGGTCCGCAATCACTTCATGAACACTTTCACTGCTGAGATTGTGTCTTAACATTGTGGTTGATTTATGCAAGCAGTTATTACTAGATCTCAAGTTTGGTTCAGATATGTCTTGTGTCTGGCCTTGTAGTTTTGGTCCGGAACAAAAATCTAGCATGTTAAATTTTACCCACCCGATAGGAGCACAAACAATTTTGGTATGCACGGGCCCTGACTTGAAGATAGTGACTGCAAGTTAATGTTATGCTTCTAAGTAAAGAACCAATGCAGTTAATGTTATACTATTATGAGTCAGAAATCATATTTCATGGTTTCATCTGGATGATATAGTGGTTCAATTAATTTGCAAACTATACAAGGTTGTAAAATAATAATGAAGATGATCCGATGAGATATAGCGTGTTGTAAGGTCTAGATAATGCTTGGCCAAGCTTGAGGTTAACATTCAAATACATAAATTTGAAGGAAATGATTGTAAAATAAATGCAATTTATTTGCCCAATTAGAAGTCCTAATGTATAATATATTAAGGATATAGGAAACTTGTTAAATATTTAAAATTAAAAAGTTTTTAATTCTCAATATATTAAATATCAGTTATTTTTTTATTCTTTAACAAATATTTTTATAACATTCATTAGCTAAAATTTTATTAAAATAAAAAAATACTTAATTTCCAAAATGAAACATAATTGAGAAAGAACATTATTTCGTGAAAGACCTAAGGATAAAATCTACAAATAAGGATGTGATATGCACAAAATTAGTTGATACCTGATACTTATTCCTCATTACTAGTTAGTCCAAAGGTCATTATTATAGGATACAATAATCTTATATCTCCTTCTTGTTTATCCTAAATCTCATCTTTTGTTTGCCACCACTTGGCTATCATCCTTCTTAAATCTCTTTAACTCTTTAAAATTCTCTCTAAATCTACTAAATAAATAAAAAAAAATAATGAAAAACAATTTGTGTGAGGAGTTTGAGGCTCGTTGCGACCATTGCATCCATTGTATTGCAACTGCTACAGTGTTATTGTTAATTTTCCTATGAATTTAATAAATTGATGCGGTTGCAGATGATGCCACAACTATGATATTGTGGCCACATCACGTGATGTGGTTTGCAATTGGATACCATGAAAGTGTCTATATCAACACTGCTCGTTTTTTTTAGGAATTCTATTTGATGCTTTTACCTAGTTCTAGAGGGGAGTTGCTTTTGGAACCCCACTTTTTGCTATTCGCACCCCCATAATATATCCCCTTCCCAAACTACCCCTACCCCCTACCCCCACCCACCCCCACCGCCAGCCACCCCCTCCCCCTCCCCTCCCCCTTCCCCACTCTCCGGGCCCTGTTCCGGTCCCTTCCCCTCTCTCCTTTATTTTTTTTCAATGTTTTGTGTTTAGAGACGGAAAATTCCGTCTCTAAACACAAAACATTGAAAAAAATAAAGGTTCTTTTACGGAACCTTCCGGAAATTAAGTTCCGGATGTCAACTTTGTTAACGAAATTTCTGGAACCTTCCGGACATTAATGTCCGGAAGGTTCCGGAAATTAATGTCCAGAAGATTCTGGAATTTCTGTTGACAAAGTTGATATCCGAAAATTAATTTCCGGAAAGTTCCGGAAATTTTTTTTAGCGAGACGAGTTTAGAGACGGAAAAATCCCGTCACTAAACACAAAACATTGAAAAAAAATAAAGGGGAGGGGGGAAGGGATCGGAACAGGAAGAGGAATGAGGGAGTAGGGAAGGGGGAGGGGAGGGGAGGGGGAGAAGGTTGGGGGTGGCTGGCGGTGGGGGTAGGGGTAGGGGATATATTATGGGGGTGCGAATAATAAAAAGGGGGGTTCCAAAAGCAACTCCTGTTCTAGAATAGGTTCAGATCACACACTTGCAAGTTCTAGCCATGTTTCCAGTGCTAATAATTGATTTTTGTACATCCAAGTTAGGTTACATAGCACTCTATACATTTGTGTCTCATCATAAAAAAAGAACCTATAAGTTTTAATTCCAACTTTTCATATCTAAAGCCTTTCTGAAAGTTCCACATTGCTAATAGGTTTGTAAATAAGAGGATGTGATCTTATAAATGAAAGGAAGACACAATTTTTTTCAAAATATAAGCTTTGGTAAACAAAATGTTTTGCCTCTCTCCCATTAATAGAATCATATCATATCCTATTCCTGACAAATAGATTTATAGGATACAATGTGATTTATTGGTAATACGAAAATTATAGTTGTATACTTATTTTGTACAATAATTTAAACAACTAAGAGAGAGAAATGCGTTGGATATGATATGATGAGAAGAGATAGAGAAAAAAATGTGTTATATGAAAAACAAAACTTCCAACATAGTTTGAAGGGTTGTTGCACAGTACACCACGCCACCAAGGTGGTGCCTCTAGCATTGAGACAGTAGAAATTGGCAAATTAATCTAATAATGTCTCTATATAAATTTTCCCGTATATGAATTTAATAATAATAATAATAATAATAACTCATCTTATAAATTTTTTATTAATTTCCTATAGGGCAAAATATGTTTCTGGTCCCTGTAAATATAGCGAGTTTTGCTTTTAGTCCATATAAAATTTTTTGTTATTAAAGCGTCCTCCCAAAATTTTGTTTTTTTGCAATTAGTCCCTCCCTTCAATTTACGTGAGTCAGGTGCTGACGTGGCACATTTTTTTGCCTATGTGTCAATTAGTGTGTTTCTGGCAGTCTAAAACCGCCAGAAATATTCCCATTTTCCCCCTTTCTCCCTCACTTTCTCTTCTCTCGTTCAGCACCATGACTCTCAAACCACCACCATCTTCCACACATAACCGAACCAAACAATAGCTATACATTCACCATTCTTCAATCAACCATCAAATTTACGAACTTAAAAAAAACCAACAGACTACCCTTAGCCATTAACAAGGATGAGAAACAACAATAATTTCCTTTACTTTGAACTGCCATGAAACCAAAGAGATTGAACCCAATCCGATCAGCCACCACTGTCTCCAGTCACCTCTCCTACCGGAAAACCAACAGCCATAACCACCTCTCCACCGCCCAGGTCGTCCACCGCAAGCACCACCGAGCCAAAATCACGCCCTCATCCTGCAAACTTCCCCACCCCTCACAGCCAGCACTGTTCCGTTTCGAATCGCACCACCACCACCACCACCATCCTGTATTCCTCCAACGTTCAAGGCGCCTTCCGTCAATCACTACCAGCACCGTTCTGTCGCGCACGACTGCGCATTCAACCGCTCCACCCACTGCGCGCAACTCGCGGCCACCACAGCCGCTGTTCAGCCTCACCACTGTGAGGCACCCCCTTTCGCTGTCGCGAAGCCTCTGTAGGAGACTGCTTCATCGCGCGCGCCTTTGCACATCCACCGCGATGCGTTTCGTCTCCCCGCAGCCACCGTCATCTTCCTCATTCAACCGCGCGCCGCCACCGCCTGTTCAGGAGCCCCTCACCATCTGCAAATCCTTCTGCGGCCGCTCGCAGCCAGCAACTCCGCCGCGTTTCTCTTCCCCTGGCCGTCAGCTATACCGTGTACACGAGGTGCTCCCTCCGGTCTCTGTCACAATCGGCCTCCACAGCTCCACCCCAGAGCCGTCGCAGTCCCTTCTGCAATCGTCGCGCACGCCGCCGTGTTGGTTCGGTCCACCGCCGCGGTGCGCCTTCTGCGGTCGTGATTCCCATTCTCTTCTTCCCTCTTCTTTCTTCCCACTGCCTCTTGGGTTTAGTGTCTAAGTGAGTGTGTAAAAGGGCCGTGAAGGTTTCCCAAACTATTCATTGTGGATGGGTCTTGTGGGAAGGAAATGAAGGAAGAAGGAACTAGAGAGTGGGGAAGAAAGGGGAGAAAATGGGTACATTTCTGGCGGTTTACGACCCCTAGAAACACACTAATTGACACATAGGAGGAAGAAAATGTGCCACGTGAGAAAAAAAATTTGGGAGGATGCTTTAATAACAAAAAATTTTATAGGGACTAAAAGCAAAACTCGCTATATTTACAGAGACCAAAAACATATTTTACCCGCGCTTTTTAATTGGTATAGGTGCGGGTACGGGTACTATGGTACCCTACGATACCCATACATGCACTTATATAATATATATAATTAATGTAATTTATATAGATATCATTAATTTAATATATTTATATGTTCATATTATTAATTAATATATTTTCTAAAAAATTAATTAATATTAATATATATATTATAGTCACAAAAAAAGAACATTAATATATATTACTAATTTAATTAATTTAAATGTTATAATTTTGTATTCCTAAACATTGAAATAGCAAGACTTGAACTAATTTCCATTTGCCCTCACACTATTCTTATCTCTTATCCACTTCCACATACCATAGTTATTTTATAGTTAAACTTGGATGATTTATGAATTATTTTTCATTTGTGCTAGAATTGTTTTTTAATTAATATTTATTTTCTAATCAATTTATTATTTTTATAGTTACCAAAAGTGCGGGTAATGGGTACGGGTACGAGAACATAAGTACCCAGCGGGTAAGGATACGAGTATTAGAATCACTACACACATGGGTATGGGTCCGAGTATGTGTATTTTTTTAAGACGCGAGTATGAGACAGATACTACAGTACCCTACCCATTGCCATCCCTAGATTTAATGGATATCCATTTTCTGTGTAAAAAGTTTTACATCATCATCCAATCATGTATTGTCACATTAATTATTTATTGAGTTTTTTTTTTTTTTTTTTTGCAAAACCAATAGACCACAAGTATCCTTCATATGGGGCAATCTTGCAGGAGCCAAGTAGGACCTTTATGGGCGTCGAAGCTCTCTCTACAAGTATTTAACGCAATTGCATACCCAGTCACCAATTAAGTTGCCACATACTAGTTGATCCACGTGCTCAATGATATTTATTGAGTTTAGTAACACATGATGTAACATCCTGAATTTTACTAGGATAAATATTAATTAAATCAAATAAATAAGGAAAAGAAATAATTAAATAGGAAATAAATAATAGGACTACTATTATTATTAGTTTTATTTCGTAAAGATAATTTTAATTTAAAAGAGGATAAGGGTGAAGAGTGGGCCCAAGCCCAATTAGACATTCTAGTAAGGAGGGGTTAACAGATCACCCTAATCCTTATTCGTATGATCTTCAGAGAGCGAAACGCTAAGGAGGAGAGAAACAGTGTCTCAAGGGAGAGTGACTGTGGAGTAAGCTTCAAGAATCGAAGAATGACTTCCTTGCTGTAATCAAGCTTCGTTTAAGGTACGGTGGGGGAGAGGGTGTTGCTTGTATATGCATGTAGGGGTGCTTGGGTAGTAACCTAAGAGTATAAATTTGTATTGATGTATGTATAACTGAGAATGAATGATATAAACTGTTGATTTATGGTTGATTGGATGTCCAGTGATGATTTGTTGGGTGAGATTAAAGATGATATTGAGAATAATGAAAAGGGGAATTAGGGATTTGAGAATTTGGGGATTTTGATGAATTGGTTGTATAATCTGAAAAATATTGTTGTTCTGCTGAGTTTTGGATGATATTAATGTTTATGAATGTTGTTTATTTGAAAAAGATTGATTAGAGATTGATTGGAATGGTTTAGAGATGTTAGAAATCGTGAAATCTACGATCTGTGTCGCGGGTAATCGATTACCAGGTGTGGTAATCGATTACCAGGGTGTTCTGGGCAACCCAGAAATGCTGTTTGCTGATGGTAATCGATTACAGGTTTGTGGTAATCGATTACCAGAGAGTTTGTTTGCAGGTAATCGATTACAGGGGTGTTGTAATCGATTACCAGAGTGTTTGGTCGCAGGTAATCGATTACAAGGTGGTTGTAATCGATTACCAGAGACTTTGTTTGCAGGTAATCGATTACTGGAGGTTGGTAATCGATTACCAGAGTGGATTTTGAGAGCCTAAGTGCTCAATGATGCTTGATATGCTTGATAATGGTTTGGTATGCATATAGTTGGTGATTATGCTATATATTTGACGATGTTTTGGAATGCATATGGTTGGTTAATATGTTATGTAAATGATGTTATTTGGAGTGAATATGGTTGGTTAATATGCTATGTAATTGATTTTATTTGGAATGTATGTGGTTGGTGAACATGCTATGTAATTGATGTTATTTGGAATGCATGTGGTTGGTTAACATACTATATAATTGTTATTTTGAATGCATGTGATTGGTGAACATGCTATGTAATTGATGTTATTTGGAATGCATATGGTTGATTAATATGCTATGTAATTGATGTTATTTGGAATGCATGTGGTTGGTGAACATGCTATGTAATTGATGTTATTTGGAATGCATGTGGTTGGTTAACATGCTATGTAATTGTTGTTATTTGGAATGCATGTGGTTGGTGAACATGCTATGTAATTGATGTTATTTGGAATGCATGTGGTTGGTTAACATGCTATGTAATTGATGTTATTTGGAATGCATGTAGTTGGTGAACATGCTATGTAATTGATGTTATTTGGAATGCATGTGGTTGGTGAACATGCGATATAATAAATAATGATGTTACTTGAGTTGTGCGGGCCCATAGAGGGGGTACAACTTAAGAGAGATGCCTTGAGCATGTGTGATGAGACCTGAATTGTGCAGGCCCATAGAGGGGGTACAACTCAGGGGATCAAGATGGGGCGTTCGATGCACGGGCCCATAGAGGGGGTGCAACCTAGGGTCGAATGTCGTTGTGTGGGCCCAACGAGGGGGTACAACCTATCGGTTTGTGTGGTGATGCCGGTAGACTATCTTGGTAATAACTAGAGTGATTGACGAGGTGCACCCATTGTGTGGAGTTCCAAGTCATGATCTTTGGGTAGATGATGAGATGAGTATTGGTGCATGTGATAGTTGGAATACTCAGTGATGAAATTGAGTTATATAATGATGAGTTTTGGTGCATATAATATATTGGAATACTCAACGATGGAATTGGGTCATATGATAATGTTAATGAGTTTGGATGCATACATGTTGGATGTATATGTGTTATATCTGATGATGATATTGTGTTATTAAATGATGTTGTGAGTATTAATGAGGAATGAGTATTATGTGAGCATGTGACTCCTTTAGTGAATGATGGTATGAGATTATCTGTTGAGATAGATGAATAGCTTTATGTTGATTTATGAATGTTGCTTATTTGATGGATTATTGGATGTTTTGGTATGAGGTATGATGATTGTTGATGTTGTTTATATGTGGGTGAGGATAGGGTAGCCTCCTATGTGTATGTATGAGTAGTATTCTTTTCCTCACTGTATACTGTGGATATTATTTTTTACAGGTGTTGATGAGGACACGATTGGTGTCGAATTTGATTAAAGGGAATGTGCTCTGATGGCTGTGACATCAGGGTATAATTTTGGGGGTCTTTTATTATGTTTCTAGTTAGGAAGGCTTTTGGTGTAAACTATTTTGGATGTCTTACACGACAAGTAGGATGTTCAATATTTTTATTTTCTTTGGAGATTCTGCTGCATGAGTGTTGGATTATAATTGAGTTTTATTTCGTTTTAACTAAGTTGTTTTCGAACTAATGAGGTTTTTGGAAAGAGAGTTTTGTGAACCTTTTACCCATCGTGGGACGTTGCCTTTTCCATAATTCAATTTATTAAACATATAAGAGTATGGGGTAGAAGGGTGTCACACATGAAGTGTCATTCATTAAATGATGTGATAATGCATGATTAAATGACAATGTAATACTTTGTTACGCTGAAAATATGTATCCATTAAACTCAAGTAATAATTCTCTCACACCTTTTTTCAATACTATTACACATTCTATCTTTTTTTCCCTTTCCTATTAAATAATCCAACCATGATATCTAAACACTCAATAATTTCACACACTTATTGATAGCAGACAAGTTACCTGATATAGAAATTGGAACAGGGAGGTATGAGTCAGCCAAATAATCGGTCAAAATGAGCAAAAAGTGCATCGAAGGGTGCAACAACGGTGCAAAAATAATGAGAGAAAAAAGATGAAGAAAGCTCAGAAAATTGATTGAGATTCAGAGATGGAAGATCACCACTGCAGCAGGCAACCCCTGTAACATCTCGAAAATTAGGACTCTAAGGACTGTAAGAGAGATCACAAGTTAAGGACTCTGGTTAGAGGGAGAGAATAGAAATTTGAGAAAGGCTATGAGTTCTAGAGAGAATCCTAAATGTAGACACTTAGAACCTTTAACCCTAGCCTTATTGGAGTGAATTGATGATTTATATCATTGTTCACGTGAAGTGTACCCCGTTGGACGTCAATCAAGGTTGTTGCTTAATTTGGGCTTTTAAGCCTAATGACCTTAGTGCACTAATTCGATGATATCTAGAGTTGTAGGTGTTCGAGTTAGGTGATTCAAGTTGCATTAGAAAGCTAAGATTCGAGGCTTCAGTTTGATATCTATACGATAGTATTCCGGTCTCATTTTCACCTCAAAACATGCTAATTCTCTCTCAAGCGAGAAATCTCTCGCTTGAGCGAAAATATCAGCAGAAACAAGGGATTTCGTTTCTGATTTTCTCGCTTGAGCGCAATTTCATAGTTTTCTCTCTGACTTTGTCTCGCTTAAGCGAGAATATCCTCCCTTGAGCGAGAACGTGCGACCAAAGTAGGTTTTAGAGGCTCACTCAAGCGAGAAACTCTCGCTTGAGCAAAAATGCGCGAATCCAGTTTTGTAAAACGCTTAAGTTAGGTTTCCACCCCATTTCTAACCCTCTTCCCTCACTCTAGGGAGAGATTCTGGAGAGAGGAAGAGAGAGAAGGAAGAAGGAGGAGCCACTCTACCACCTAAAGTCATCAAGGAAGCTTGGATTCATCATTCTCCACCCCTCCATCACTCCTATTTCCCCTACTCTTGAGGTGGGTGTGGTCACCCACTCACTTTCATCTTGCTTGCCTCATTGTATGCTCCCTATTCCTCTTTCCCCTTACTTGTTTACTCTGTTTGTGAGTGTAGTTGATTGTTTCTAGGGCTAGCAAGTATTTCTTGAGTTGTATGTATTTATGCCTTCAAACCCTAGATTGTGTTTAGGTTTGAGTTGCAAATCTCCATGAAATAGATTGTTTATGCATACCATGTCATTCATACTCATATATGTACACACACACACATAATGACTCTAAGCATTCATGGGCCTATGGCCAAGAAAGGAAATGTCACAGGGTCCTCGGACCATCACAAGGTCTCCGGACCATCATAGACCTTTGGGCAATCAGTTATAAAAAGAACAAGGTAACCACATCAACCTCTTGACCAAGAGGGAGATAGGAGGTCCTTAAGCTAAAAATGACAACATGCATTGTTCATTGATTGATAATAAAACTTAATCACGTAAGTGTCCCTGGATGACAGTCCTTGGTCACGATGCAGAGCGCTCAATCACAGCCACAAATAGCAAAAGACCCTGGGTGTCCGGTAAAAACACATCACGGTCATGTTTGTATGATTTCATGTTATTTATCTATATGTTGGAATTGTGGGATATGTTTTATTGTTGCATCTCATGCGCATGATTCCCTACACTGCATGTTTTTACCACGCTCACTAGGACGCTAGTCTCACCCCACAATGTGGGATACATTCAGATGTGCATGGTTTTCGTCTAGATGCTTGATCGGGAGGCTGGAGCTGTTGGTTGGGGTCTTATGATGACTGAATTCTTTTTTATTGACATTATTTTGTATAGGCATATGATTCTATAGTTTTTGATGGGATAGGATAGTACATGTGGGGCCTCAGGGACGCCTTTTTATATTTCCAGGATACATGTATAGTCATATCCCATTATGCCTATTAGATTGATATTTGTATTCCGATCCCTTGTTGACAATAGTTGTATCTTTGTATTAATGTGTTAGATTCCTGCTTAAGTAACTGTTGGATTATCTAAGCGTTGTTTGTATGTGTATGTCAATATCATTAATGTGCGAAATAATTTCATGAATTTAGAAGTTGTGCTTCCAACATGCGTTATTTTTTAATTATGAAATTAGCATGTTACAACCCCTTCTGCAGATAAGATCAGTGTAGGAAACCACCAATTCAAGAGAATTGGATAAGTCTCAGATGCTTTAGGTAAGCACCACCAAGCCTTCTCTACTCACACAGTTGAGGAGGAAATTTGACAGGGTGTCTTTACTAAAATCAAGAGTGAATTACAAGGGGGTGCCTCCCTATTTATAGATGCAAGGGGCGGCTAAAATAAAGGAAATAATGCAAGGAAGAATGAAAACTAATCCTAGTTGGGCGTTGAACCCAAGTCCTAAAGGTAGGGGTGTTCACGGGTCGGTTTGATTCGGTTTCAGAGGAAAAAGAAATCCGAACCAAACAAAAGTGTTTGGTTCGGTTCAGATTTCGTTGTTTTTCCTACATTGACCCGAACCAAACTGAACCAATTAAATACGAGTTGGTTCGGTTCGGTTCAATCAGATCAGAAACTCAAAAAATGCCATTTTTTACCAGTTGGGGAAAAAGAAAAAATGCATGATTTTGCCTAAGACAGAAACTCAAACAGATCACCTTTACCTTTTTATATCGCGCACATGCACATATCGAAACCATATGACTTTAAAAGGAAGAAAAACAAAAAGTATGGTACTGATTAATATGCATAAGACTTTAAAAGGAAGAAAAACAGAAAGTATGATACTTATAGTATTGAGGACAGCGAGACAGCGGCGATTACCTGCTGCTACGGTGGTCGTGGTCGGGTGGTGCTGGCGAGAGGCGCCCTTCGTGGCTCGTGCTCGAAATCGACAGGGGTGGACAGATGAGGTGGTGGCGCGGTGCTACTGTGGTGTGGGTGGGACGACTGTGGTGTGGGAGGCGCAGAAGGTTGAGGCGTAGAAAGTTGAGATAGAGAGGGAAAGAGGGTGGGACGGCTGTGGTGTGGGAGGCGCAAGACAAAATGAGTAAGTGTTGGAGTGAGAAACCCTAAAGTGAAAGTGAGAAAAGTCAGAAAACTAAATCATGTCTTTTTTTTTAACGTTAGTATTTTTTATTTATTTTACATAATATTGATTGGTTCGGTTCGGGTAACGGATTCAGATTTCCCAACCCCTTACCCGAACCAATATTACTCGGTTCTTATCGGTTCGGTTTGGTTCGGATCCGAATGAAGAAAAAAATCCGAACCAATTTGAATGGTTTGGTTTGGTTCGTCGGGTTCATCAGATCAATCCAAACAATGAACACCCCTACCTAAAGGTCAAGTAGCTAATCTAGCCAGTAACCACTAATACAAGTCAAATTAGTGCCTATTCACTTAATCTAGCTGAGGAAGTGTAATTAAAAATTATAATCCTAGTTACAATGGAAATGATTAATGAAATATTCCTAATTATGATGAAGTCTTCATGTTTACTTGACTAAGGTTGACCTAGAGTAGAGTAGACCAAGGCTCGGTTCAGCTCCACGAGCTCAATACAAGCCCAAGCTCCCCTTTAGCTCAGAATCTTTGTTGCCATCTCAGAGTTCCACTGGCAGTTGTCCTCACCTATTTAACATCTCTCATATTTCTCTATCTTTTTTACTCATTATATCACGTATCATATTTATCACTTCTCTCTCACGTGATATAAACACTAAGAATCGATGCTTACAATAAACCAATTGATGGAGCCGATGCTTATATAAGCACCGATTCTTAAAAAATATGGGTCTATTTAGTTGAACTTTGAGAGATGTTGGGTTGGAGAGAAAAATATTGAGTTGTTCAAAGTAATAAAAATAATATAATAATATAGGAAAATGTGAAGAATTATAAAATGGATTTAATGTGTATACACTTCAAGTTTAAAAAAGTTTTACATTGTCATTCGATGATGTGTTGCCACAAAATTTAATGTATATGACACCTCATGTGTTATTAAACTCATTAAATGATATGACAATACATAATTGGATGACAGTGTAAAACTTTTTTATATTGTGAGTGTATACTAATTAAATTCTTATAAACTATTGGTTTGGGATATTTTTAAGGGGTGCTTGGATGGAGATGACCTTATGGTTATCTATCATTATTTTATGACTAAACTAGCAAAAATGTCCTTGACTTTTTTAGAGTCATGTAGTTTAGTCCTTGAGAAACAAAATATCCAGTATAATCCATAATTCTATGTTTTGTCTGTCACTATGGTCCAACTATGTGTTTCCCGTTAACTTTTTAGTGATGTGTCACTTCTAGTGACACATTGTCATACTATTTGCCACCGGGGCACAAAAATGACGCCGTTGGGGCTGAGACCTTCCAACAAAAGAAGATGAAGAAGAGAGAAAAAGGAAGGACATGAAAGCACATGATTGTTGGGCTTGAGGTCTTACAAGCTATAAATTTTACAAAATGGCGTCATTTTTGTACCACAGTGAAAGCTATATTGACAAAAAGTGTGACACAATGTCAATAAACGTGACACGTCATAAAAAAATTAATAGAAAACTAACAATTAGATCATAGTAACAAACAAAGTAAGAAGTGAGAGATTATATTGGGGTTTTCAGTTTCTTAAGGACTAAATTACATGACTTTCTAAATTACACACTTACCCCCTGTTTGGTGTTGTAGAAATAGGGGGGGAGAGAAATGAGATGGGTGGAAGTGGAGGGAAATAGACCTACTTCCCCTGTTTGGTGGCACAATGAAAATGAGGAGAAATGCACTTTTTCGGTGGGTCCCACGACTTTTGTATTTCTCTCCAAAGTTGTGGAGAAATGCAGAGAAATGGAGTTGTGGTCACGCAATAATCGATTATTTTGTATCAATAATCGATTATTTTGTGTGATTTGATTAAAAAATCGATTATTTTGTCAAAATAATCGATTATTTTGTGTGATTTGATACAAATAATCGATTATGTTGTCAAAATAATCGATTATTTAGTCAAAATAATCTATTATTTTGTATCAAAAATCAATTATTTTGATTCTCTTTCTCACCTATTTCACTCACCAAACAACCTACTTTCACATTTCTCTTCTATTTCTCACTCATTTCACTCACATCAAACAATCCTTATTTTTCCTCTATTTCACCTCCATTTCTCTTCTTTCCACTTCTCTTCTATTCATTTCTTTTCTCTCAATTTCTCTACTCCCACCAAACAAAGCCTTTGTCTAATTTTCTCTCTTCCCCCGTCCTTTTTTCAATTCTATCTTTCTAATTTCTATTCCATACAATATCATTCTCCTGAATCCTGATAGGGTTGTAAGATTATCAATTTTGAATCTTACAATAATGTACTACATGATAGTACTACTAACTCTTGTACTACTCTACTAGCTCACTCAAGGTGACAAGTAGCTCAACCTAAAGATCACAAGAGCCAAAATATTTTGAAACACTTCACTTCGAAGCAGAGTCGAAGAGATGAAATTGCTATCGCCATCCACTCCCACTACTACTTACCTATCACCTTCTGCTTTTCTTCCCCGCCACCCCCATGGTTCCACCTCTCTCTCTCTACCTCTCTCTCTCTCGTCTCTCTGTCTCTCCCTGAGATGGTTTTCTTGTTTGGTTGGCAGGGTTCCAGAATCCGGGGTCTTTTGGTACCTTCAAATTGTTGAAGAAAGAGGTTTGCTTTTCCAACTGTTACATGTCAATTTGTCCCATTTTCACTCTCTCACACACAAGCACCATTTGGTGTATATGTCAAATGTTGAACACTGCTGCCATCCTATCCTATGAATCAAATTCAAACCATTCGTGCTTTCAAAATTTTAAGAAATGGGGTTTTCTTTTGCAAAAGTATTTTTTATAAAAGATAAAAGAAGTTAAATTATTTATTATTATGCCGTGTGCCTTTTTGTTGTTGAATAGGAAACCATGTTGGAAATCCATTCTGATTACACCCATATGATGTTTACATGTCGAGTTTTTCCTAGCTAGGTACCCTTCTTGTTTGAGCTCATATTGGTAAGTACAAAGTGGAAAACCTTTGTTATTGTGTACAATCTTCGCTATGCACAGGCAAGGCATTGATGTCTCTTGAGCTTCTATGTCATGACAGAACAAATGCATAAAGGTTGTCAATTGGTTTGATAACGGTATCAGAATACTGTGGGATGCTGTAGGAAGATGATAGACCCATAACACATGTTTATGCTAGAAAAGAAGAAGAATAGGCTGAAGGGGAGTGGGTTAAGTGTCCTTTTGGTTTACAGTTGAGTTCTAAAATCAATTATTGAAAATGAGTGATGCACGATTTACGAAACACATTGGACAAAAGTGATTTAAAATCAATTCATTCTGTGGAATTGTTTCTGTGCTGTGCAGAATCTAAACTAAACAGGCACTAAGTGGAAATGTTGGGTCACATGTAAATGACGGGAGAGGTGAGAAAGGAATTGGAGAAAAAGAGAAAATGACCCCTACATAGAAAATGCCAGGGAAAGAGTTAGTTAGTTGGGAGAGAGAAGGCTGTAACAACATGGGCAGCTGTCACATGTTAAGTGGAGGAGGGAACTGGGAAGCAAAGATATAGAGGGAGAGAGGAAGGGGGCAAGTAAGGAATAAGGATTGGAGTGGGGGGTATTGGTAGCATCACCACAGAATATCTCCATTGTTTTTTTTTTTTGTGGTTATATTTTCTTCCACATATTACATTAAGAGAGTTACCTCTGCTTATAAGGATCTTGGTCTCCCTATATCCTAATACAATCTCAAGTTTCTTGTTTCTATCAGAACTATCAGAAGATGATTAATATTTTCTTTACACTGTCATTATCATTTATTTTCATCACTTCTTCCCCACATCCTGCATAATGTATAGTTCCGGCATTTGGGCTATATTTGGACTGATGAAAAAGGATGGAATGCAAACTATTGTTTGAATTGTTTAAAATAGGACATGATGGAATAGAACCTGATAGATATATACATTCCATTCTCTTCCATCCAATATCCCTCTTTTTTCCCTTGCAATTTGAGGGATATGAGATAGAACCAGTACTTTTTTCATTTCATTGTAAAAATATACAAACAATGGAATAGCAATGATATCATTCAATTCCATTCCACTTCATCTTGTTCCATTCTATTCCATCCCATTCCATTTAATTCACCAATAGATATAAGATGCATCTTATTTCCTTGTCCTTTTATTTTAAGAAAAAACGTTGAATACTGCAGAGAAGATGCATAAGGAAAGCTGGACCTACTAAAATCACTGCAAAATTTGAGCTGAAGCCACCACCATACCCACTGGTAAGATCTAACGTTTGTCCAGTACTCCATTTACCTCTAGAATCAATTGTCCTTCAAGTTGGCTAATTTTTCTTGGTGCATACTGTAGCAAGGAAATATTTACACATCTCAGATTTTTTAAAACCTATGTTGAACACAATTACTTCCCCAGTTTTATTTTACTAGTACTGTACAGTCTTGATCTGAGTAGCTTCGAAGAGATTTATCATTATTATGAACTTAAATGCCTAACTGGAAATTTTGCCAATATGATTTGATAGTCATTTCCATTTCCATTTGTTTTCTTTTTTCTAATGATCTTCTTTTCCCTATTCTTCCTTGCCAGAATCTTTGGTGGTATTGGTTCAATAGTAATTTTTCTTTTCTTTTGTATTTTCTTCTTATGCCGCTACTCCTTTGTAATGTACTTTGAGGTTATTATTTTAAGTTAATATCACATTGTAGTGACTAGCTCCCTGGTTTACCCCAATCATCCATTAATCTGTTGGGCAGTCATAAGTGTATTACAAATGGCCATTTAAATTCTTAATATGCAACATATCAATTACACTAAACTGATTAAACAACATGAGAGATTCTTGTAGTTCTTGTAATGACCTAACCATATGTCTTGTACTTGTTGAGATTTTGATGTTTATGTTGGATAATATATATTTTACCAATACTTTCATAATCAAAATTCTCAGAATGCTTTGGAGCCAATTATGAGCCAGGAGACATTTGAGTACCATTGGGGGAAGCACCACAGGGCTTATGTAGATAATCTGAACAAACAAATTGATGGAACGGATCTAGATGGGAAGTCACTGGAGGAAACTATAGTTATTACATACAATAAGGGTGACATTCTTCCAGCTTTCAACAATGCAGCACAGGCATGCATGCTTGTATTGTAACCATAAAGTCTTATTAAGGTTTCTGAGCCATTACTTAGTAATCTCATTCAATTTATTTCAGGCATGGAACCATGAATTCTTCTGGGAGTCCATGAAACCTGGTGGTGGTGGAAAACCATCTGGGGATCTTCTAAAACTGATTGAAAGAGACTTTGGTTCATTTGAAAAATTCCTTGATGAGTTCAGGACTGCTGCTTCAACACAATTTGGTTCAGGATGGGCTTGGCTTGCATGTGAGTAATTACCCTTCCCACCATACTCTCGTTTTCTAGCTTCATTTTTCTTTTATTTAAAATTTTTATTGGTATATCCAACATAGCAAGCGGTCTTTATCTTTTTTTCTTTTTTCATTTATGAAATATAGATAAAGAAAGCAGACTTGATGTTGGAAATGCTGCAAACCCTCTTCGAACTGATGAGGACAAAAAACTAGTCGTGGTGAAGACTCCCAATGCTGTGAACCCCCTTGTTTGGGGCTATTATTATGTAAGTAGTAAGGATGAGTTTTAATATTCATCATCTATTTTTTATGTTTTGAAGCATGAATGCTAGGGAGGGTAGAAGGCTAGAAGCATCATGGTCAAAATGTCTGATGAGATTTTATTTTAATTTCTTGCAGCCACTCCTTACCATTGATGTCTGGGAGGTATTAATCAAACTTACTTTCTGTTAATGATTTGAGAACTTTAAAACCATTATTTCATTAATAACATATTGCTGACTTTGTAATGTAATGTTTCACTTTTGTACAGCATGCTTACTACCTTGACTATCAGGTGAGATGTAGTTCACAGCATTTTACAGTGATCACTGTCTTTGAGAGTTGTATTTAATTAATAATTATAACTATGACTACCTTGTTATCTTGGCAGAACCGGCGCCCTGACTATATATCAGTGTTCATAGATAAGCTTGTGTCTTGGGATGCAGTCAACTCGAGATTTGAGCATGCTAAGGCTGTGATTGAGGAGAGGGAGAGAGAGGAAGAGAGGAAAAGAGAGGAAGAAGAGACATCGACAACTAGTGAGGTTGCTCCTGAGATATATCCTGATAGTGATTCTGACTAGAATCCATAATGAGTGAGTTCTTTTCCCTCTAAAAGAGTTCAAAATGGCGTTTCCTTTGCACCAGTTAGGTGAGATATAGAGGTTTGATCATTTTAAGCTGCAAATTTTGTTGTATGATCGATATTCTAAATAAGTGCTAAATTCATTCATTAATGATATGAATTCTTGTGGATTCTTATGAAAACTAATTAGACTTTGATATTATGACAGAGAAAAAAAGAAGTAATATTTATTTTCGAAATGGAAAAAATCTTGCTCAGTTCAGCATTGGCAGCAATACCTCTCAAGCCTATTGTATTTCATTGCAAATTGTCAAACAAATTGAGCACCAGTTAGGTGAGATATAGAGGTTTGATCACTTGAAGCTGCAAATTTTGTTGTATGATCGATATTCTAAATAAGTGCTAAATTCATTCATTAATGATATGAAGTCTTGTGGATTCTTATGAATACCAATTAGACTTTGATAGTATCACAGAAAAAAAGAAGTAATGTTTATTTTCGAAATGAAAAAAATCTTGCTCAGTTCAGCATTAGCAGCAATACCTCTCAAGCCTATTGTATTTCATTGCAAATTGTCAAATAAATTGAGCACTTGTCAATAGTCTTTTGATGTAGTAGTACTTGAATATTTTTATGAAGCACTTCATTCCATGTTCAATTTTTAATGAGTCCTAACAATCCACCTGTGCCTTATTTCTCTTCATAAAATTTTCGGAGTACACATCAAATTTCATCTTTCAAATAGATATATACCATCATATAATATAATGCTATGTTTGTTGCTGTGTGCCAATGGTTTTTAAAAACAGGCACTTAGTCATTTATTAATTATTATATATATCCTTTGACGATAATGTCATTAGTTTCTTCCTTTTATCATATATATGTAATGGAATGAATAACAATATAGTATGAGTAATAGGACAGTAACAAACCCAATCTATCCATGCAACTATAGATATAATAGTCACGCACCATTGAGTGATTCTCCTACTTGTGTCAAAGCAAAGAAAAGGGTGGAAGAAGGGAAAAACAGATCCAATTTTCACATGCAAGTGCAATCTTTGATATGAGATTGCAACATCTACCTAGATTATTATCCAACCATAATATTCCTCTCATCAATCAAACATGGTAATTAGTTTGAGTGAACTGTCTCAAATTTCACTATTCTTTTGCCGGCTAACAAATACAGGAACCCCTTTTTTATTTACCAATATTATGTACTTCTCTCAATAAATCATTTACAATATTAATTAAAAAACTCACCACTGTAATAAGATCAGTGGGAACATAACTATTTACACAAAAGAATGTGTTATAAAAGTAGATAGAAATAGAATGTGAAAGAAGAAGAAATTGTAGTATTAGATTTATGAGATATTCAACTTGATCTGAATACAAGAGCTGAGAGGTATTTATACACACTCTGGATAGCTAATAGTGCTGAAACAGAATGCTGAGTCAGCACAAAATCTAATCTATTCTAGAATCCAAATCTGATACACAATCTAATTCTAACTAACCACATGGGTAAACACCCACGCGCCTAGCTGAGGCAAATATCAAAAAGGAATATTACAAACAAATCAGTAAAATGAAATTATCAACTATCACTAACATTCCCCCCTCAAACTCAGGGTGGAGTTGCAAGAGTCAACTTGTCAAAAACCCTGAGTTTGGTTCGAAGAGCCTGAAAACGAAGAGGAGAAAGAGCCTTGGTGAGCACATCAGCAAACTGAAAGTCAGCAGGGACATGAGAAACCACAAGACTTTTGCTGAGAACTTTTTCTCGAACAAAGAAAATATCAAGTTCCATATGCTTGGTCCGAGCATGAAGAATAGGATTGTGAGAGAGAGAAACGGTACTGAGATTGTCACAATAGAGAATAAGAGTTTGAAAAGAAATTCTGAGTTCCTTGAGAAGAGATTCTAGCCATAAGATATCAGCAGCAGTGGAGGCCAAGCTTCTGTATTCAGCTTCTGTACTGGAGTGAGCAACAAGATTTTGTTTTCTTGACCACCAAGAGACCAAATTGGGGCCCAGAAAAATACAAGAACCAGAGGTGGATCTTCGATCATCTCTATCTGAGGCCCAGTCAGCATTAGAAAAGGCAATAAGAGGCAAGGAAGAAGAAGTGCAAGGTTGCAGCAGCAACCCATGGTGAATAGTGCCCTTTAGATACCGGAGAATTCTCTTGACAGCTTTCCAATGTTCCTCAAGAGGTTGAGACATAAACTGGCAAACTTTATTGACAACAAAACAGATCTCAGGACGAGTGATGGTGGCATATTGAAGAGCTCCAACAATGGACTTGTACAGAGTGGGATCAACAACATAATCAGCACCATATTTGGACAGCTTAAGGTTAGCAACCATGGGAGTAGAGATACTGTTGGCATCAGACATCTTAGCTTTAGCAAGGATATCCTTGATGTACTTGGATTGTGATAGAAGAAGAGATCCATTAGAGAGATGTTGAACCTCAATGCCAAAAAAATAGTCAAGTTTTCCAAGCTCCTTAAGAGAAAACTCAGAGTTAAGAGTCTTGATAAGCTACTGGATGTAGGACAAAGAGCTGCCAGTAATTATATCATCAACATAAACAAGGATGTAGATGCAGTGAGTAGATGAGTGATGAATGAACAAAGAAGGATCACACTTGCTGGAAATAAAACCAATTTTGACAAGAGTGGAGGCAAGTCTTTCAAACCATGCTCGAGAGGCCTGTTTGAGACCATAGAGAGCTTTATGAAGCTTACAAACAAGGTATCTGTCTGAAGACTCAAAGCCAGGAGGTTGAACCATATAAACCTCTTCCTCCAAAATGCCATAGAGGAAAGCATTGTTAATATCAATCTGTTGAAGTGCCTAGCCCTTTGAAATAGCTAAAGTGAGGATAGTCCGAACTGTTACAGGCTTTACCACAGGGGAGAAGGTCTCAGTATAGTCAAAACCTGGTTGTTGGTGAAAACCTTTTGCAACCAGTCGCGCCTTGTACTTGTTAACAGAACCATCAGGATTCTCCTTAATCCTGAACACCCACTTACAGCCAATTGCCTGCCTACCTGCAGGAAGAGGAACTAAGGACCATGTCCCATTTTGCATTAGTGCAGTATATTCATCTTGTATAGCAGAAAACCATTTAGGATCTTGCAAGGCTTGTTTATAAGATGTAGGTTCTAGGTGAGTGAGAAGGAGCGTAGGATTTAACCGAGATTTGACAATGCCTGCTTTGGAGCGAGTGATCATAGGATGAATGTTTGAAGGTTGGGATAAATGAGAGGCTGAACAGGGTGAAGGGTGAGGTGAATTATTGGAAAGAGGTTGAGGGTTGGACAAGGCCGAGGTGTGAGTGGAAGTAGGTGAGGAGGGGGATGTGTTGGGAGTGGAATTAGTGTTGGAGTTGGAACTAGGGGATGATGAAGAGGAGGTTGAACCTGGTGTAGTGTTAGAAATGGATGCTGCAGATAAGAGTGGAATTTGGGAAATAGGAAGAGAGACAGAACTGGGTACCGAGGCAGGAGTAGAGGGAAAAAAGGAAGATGTATATGGGAAACGGTGCTCATTAAAGAGAACATCTTTAGAGACAAAGATTCGGTCATCAGAAGCAAGACACTTGTAGCCTTTGTGATCAGAGGAGTAGCCCAAAAAGATACATTCCTTAGAGTGAAAAGACAATTTGTGAGTGTTGTAAGGCCTTAAAAAAGGGAAACATGCATAGCCAAAGACTTTTAAGAATTTATAATCAGGAACACTGCCAAAAAGGACAAGGTAAGGAGACTTGTGGTGAAGAACAGAGGTAGGCAATCTGTTGATGAGGTAGGTAGCTGTAAGAAAAGCATGATCCCAGAATTTGAAGGGCAAATTGGATTGAGCCAAGAGAATAAGACCAGTTTCAACAATGTGACGATGTTTGCGTTCAACTGAGCCATTTTGGTGATGAGTGTGGGGACAAGTAATCCTGTGAAGGATGCCAAGATCGGTGAAAAATTTATTTAAAGGACGAAATTCACCTCCCCAATCTGTTTGAACTGATTTTAATTTGTAGTTAAATTGCAACTCAGCCATGTTTTTGAAGTGAATAAAGACTTGATATGCATCAGATTTTAATTTAAGTGGATAAATCCAGGTAAATTTAGAGTAAGCATCCACACAAGTGAGAAAATAACGATGGCCTTGAGAGGAGAGAACAGGGGAAGGACCCCATAAATCACTGTATACAAGCTCAAGGGGAGTTGTAAAGACAGAAGTGGAAGGAGAAGAGGGAAGTCTGTGAGCTTTTACCAAACAACATGCATCACAAAAATCAAGTGCGGTTTTACTTGGTAAAGAAACATTACAAGCTTGCAAAGCTGTTTTGAGTACATCAGGATTAGGGTGACCTAGTCTACAGTGCCAAAGGTGATACAAAGTAGAACTAGACTTATTCAAACATGAAACAGAAAAAGCAGAAGTTTCAGCAGAAGCAAGCTTGGTTGAAGAGAGAGCGGTCCCGTGAGAATTGAGCATATTAGGGAAGGAATAGAGACCATCCTTGCCAAGGGTACCCAAGAGAAGAGGTTCAAAAGTGACCTGAGATTTGACAACACAAAAGGAAGGGTGAAACTCAAAGAAAACAACATTATCTTTAACAAATTTACTAACACTAACCGGGTTTTTAGTAATGGAGGGAACAAGAGGTTATTAAGTGTAAGACGTTTGTGTGAATTATAGGGTGAAGAAAACGAGGTAGAACCAATAGCAGTAATTGACAAACCTTGGCCATTTCCTACAAAAACCTTATCATAACCTGGAAGTGGGATGCTATCTTGGAAGACTTCACCATCAGCAGTAACATGGTGAGAAGCTCCAGAGTCTGGATACCAGTTCAAGGTGGATGAGGTCGAGTCAGAACCAGTGACAAAGGCTTGTGGGCGCATAGGTCTGGGAGTCCCAGAAGGTGCTTGAAGCTGATGAGAAGAACTAGTGATTGATGCAGGAGCAATGGGATAGTGAGATGGGACGGAAGGGGCAGAAAACCGAGGGTGAGAATACTGAGACCAGCTACCTTGAAACCACGACTGAGAAGGGTGAGAAACAGGCCCCATATCCGGACTAGAGTGTCTGTAGTAGCAGATACTAGCATCATGGCCCATTTTGTAACGAATTTGACACTGCACATTGTAAAAATGACCTCCGCCTCTTCTACCACGACCTCTGGAGCCACCAAAACGTCCACGACCACGGTAATTATTGTTCCCTCTGCCAGAGTAGGGATTAAAGGAAGTATGAGGGTTGAAGGAAGGTGCAGAATCATGATCAGCAGAATCAGAAGATGGAGGAGGATTTTCTGGAGCCTTAGTTTGGGTGAGGTTAACAGTGAGAACATCATTCAACACAGTCTTTTTGTTCTTTTCCATGCGCAACTCACGAGCTAGAAGTAAGGACTCAAGTTCATCCATAGGACAGAGTTCACCTTTGCTATTAACAACATCAACTACCGAATCATATTCTTCCGGTAGTGCTTCAAGAATAATTTCAAACTGATCACGGTAGGGAACAGGATCCCCAATGGATAAGAGAGAATCAGAAATGGCTTGGATTCGAGCAAAGAATTTGGAGATGCTTCGGTCTCCTTTGGTGATGGAACGAAGCTGCCGGGAACGATTTTTAACTTGATTATCGAAAAATTTGTGAATCTCCTCCCACACTTGCCAAGAGTGACGACAAACCACAACCTTAGGGAGAAGAGAATCCGAAATTGTTGATAGAAGCCAGGTACAGAGGAGTGAGTCTTGTTGATCCCACTCTATATATGCAGGATTTTCGATGCTAAGATCTCTATCAGATTCTGAAAGATATTTCAGAGGAATGACTGGGTTTGTGACAAAACGGTGAAGCTTATGGCCACATATAACACCTTCTACTTGCTGCCTCCATTGCAGAAAATTGTTTGCGTCTAATTTTACTGAGATTTGATAAGAAAAGGATGTTGCAGAGCGCACCTCAGGAAGTGCACCATCGGAGAACGGGTTTTCAAGAGAGGAAGCCATGGATCAAGCTCTTGATACCATGTTATAAAAGTAGATAGAAATAGAATGCGAAAGAAGAAGAAATTGTAGTATTAGATTTCTGAGATATTCAACTTGATCTGAATACAAGAGCTGAGAGGTATTTATACACTCTCTGGATAGCTAATAGTGCTGAAACAGAATGCTGAGTTAGCACAGAATCTAATCTATTCTAGAATCCAAATCTGATACACAATCTAATTCTAACTAACCACATGGGTAAACACCCACGCGCCTAGCTGAGGCAAATATAAAAAAGGAATATTACAAACAAATCATCAGTAAAATGAAATTATCAGCTATCACTAACAGAATGCTACTGTAACAGAACAAAACTTTTGTTTCATCATCTTATTGGGGATATCTTCAGAGACAAAAGGTTATCTAGATCTGAGATGTCTTTAGTATCTGTAACAGTTGGCCCAAAAATATCCCAAAAGCGAAGAGTCTCATCTGCCCCAGCTGACACCACTGTTACCCCATCCGGGCTCTGCATGACAAAAGAACCTATTGTAACTTGAAAGAAATAATTGCCTGGATAAGTTTAAACTGTTTAATTCATATTTTATATATTGACCAAAGTTGTAGTTGTAGTCACTAACATATGGTGTGTTTGGTTTAACACTAGATCCACGTTTCAAATGTAGATCCGGGTAGAAGTTACTCTCAGTAGCGTTTGCCCGAATCTACGTTTGAAACGTGGTTTTGGGGTAAACCTAATACACACATAATCACTTGTGTAAAAACAAATCCAAGCACTATATCAGTTGATCTTGCTAATTGCATGCCTTACATTACATGCTTTAAAAATTCATAGTGGACCACTCTGCTAGAGTTTAAATTAATCATGACTTGCAGCATACCTGAGACAGATCGAGGATTCTGGAAGAGTGACGGTCCAAATCTCCTACTTTAGTCATTGATGGATACCTCCACAAACAAAGTTGGTTGTGATGTATATTTGTACTAAAGCCATGGCCACTTAATATCTCCTTGTGATGTCTATTCCATTCTAATCCACAAACCTGCATAAAAATACTATATTACTGCAAATTATTGGGTGCATCTATCATTCAGCTAGCAAAAATAATGGATGCATCTGTCCAAAGAACTAAAATAGTAAGCAATTAAGACAAGGGTGATCAATTCTTTTTGGTAAATAGAAATTCTTAACTAAATAAAATAACATGCAAGACAGTTACTGAGACTAGGAATATAAAAATGACTATCTTGCCTGAGCTTTGGTATCTATGCTGCAAATGCAGGTTCCCTTGCGTACATTCCATATCTTAATACATTTATCTTCTGTGCCACCTCCAGAAGCAAGCACACCTGAATCATAAGGGCACCAGGCAAGTGCCTTGACTGCAGCACAATGGTCTTTAAAACAGTGCAAGAAATTTGATGAACTCATTTTAGATGAATCCCATATATAAATATGATTTTCATTGCCACCGCTTGCTAACATATTACTGCTTCTTGACCATTTTAAACCACAAACTTCTGCTGTGTGCGCTTTTATCCGGGAAATCACATTTCTTCTTGCTCTAACTGCTTCCAAGAACATGATAGAGCAATATGGTTATACTATCTCATTTCATCAGTAGCTTACTATACTCACACAATACATCTAAAGGGTTAGAAAGAACAATACCATCATGGTTGATTATAGATTTGTCATGGCTTCCAGAAGTTAAAGTGTGACCATTCCATGCAACGGTTCCTATTCTTTGACTATGACCTTCTAGCATTCTTATCTGAGAGTTAAAAACTAAGAATTAGTCCAGCCGGTCATAGTGCATAACTAGTTGCTGATCATATAGAAGCCAGATAACTAGAGAGATGCATACTTGCTTAGAAGTCTCAGCATCCCAGAGTTGAAGTTTAGAGTGCATAAATCCTATTGCCACAAACTTGGTATCCTCTGACCAGGCAACACTAGTGGGATAATCACTGTTTGTGGCTTTAAATAACTTAAGTACATCACTGTTCTTTGAGTTCCAAAGGTACACTTCTGATCCAAGAGCAACAGCTAGAATGTTGTTGTTCCCCCAATCCATGATGCTTGAGTAGTAATCATTTCTAATATTTGGTGCATCCAATATCCTCGCTTCTTTCTGCAAGCATAGTTATTATTCAGTTTATGTAATCAGAGTACAGCATGAGATTATTATGACTTTGTACATTATGTAATTATGCATTTATACTGCTTGGATGACACCAAAGACAACAAATTCTGTAGCATTTGAAATGGTCAAAATTGAGGAACACTTTGAACAAGGTCACACCAAAGACAAACAAAGGTGCATTTTGCTTAGACAGATATGCATTCTACCACACAACAATAATTTTTTTAACAAAGGGATAAATTGATCACTGTATGTACAGAGCAGAATATAAAAGCATTGTTGTAGAGAAAAGAAAAAGAAACTGAAGAAAGAACATTGATATGAACATAACCTTAGGCATTACACGACAGTGATGTTGATTGCTATTGTTTTGAAGTGCTGCTGCCTCTTCTTCTCTCATCTCATCAATATGACGAATAGATTTTCTACTTGATTTTGGACTTCCCCTGAAAACTAACATCCTAAATGGCTTACCTTCTGAATTCAAACTCAGTTTCTCATCCACTTTCTGTCTGTACACTTCCTGTGATTATAATATAAGAAAAAAAAAATACAAAAATCAATACATATCAGTTCTCTAAAATTATCAATTTCAACAATGTAAATAAATAAGAGAAAGATTCAAAATCTGAAGCATAGGGCAGAAAATAAATATATTTTGTGGAATTTGGTATCAGATAACTTACACAAGAAAAAAAAAGAATGAAAAATTTCAACAAGAATGGCTTTTCTTGAGGTTTGAAATGACACTGAAAAGTTGACAGCTTTAGAAACAGGGAAGACCTTTTCAATTTCAATAAAAGAAAGGGTAAGGTCCAAAGAACCTTCAGAGGTTCAAATATTATATTTCTTGAACATGGAAAAAGAAAAAGAAAAATAGTTAGATAAAACAGAAGTGATGAGGGAATATATATATACGCTGAATTGCATATTGGGATTTTTCTTGGTCCTGTTTGTGAGCAAACTCTGGGCTTGATCAAGATCCATCAAACTCCTGTTGGGTATGAACCGATCACCCTTCACAAAAAGTAAAATGGCATAAGAATGAAGATTAGAAAAATGGCAAAAGAGGAATGAAATTGAATAGTGAAGTTTGATTTGATGTACTGGAAAATCATAATGGGTGGGAGTGCTGAGGAGGCTTTTCGGAGAGTACCAATCACACTCAAGATTCCACATTGCTATCGCTTTCAAGAAGATGATCGTTTTGGGTTATGAATTCAAAGTGAGAATTTTGGGTCATCTCTCTCCCCCGCCAAATACAGTTACCATTCAAATAGTAGTTTTTTCAACCGTTGCCACTTTCCAATCATATTCACAAAATAACCAAAACCATATGTTTATGGGTCGCAATTTGGTACCCTCCCGTTAGAGAGGGTTTTGGTACCTTCTTGTCATTTTTTTTTATTGAATAGGCCCAAATTATGTAGGAACAAGTCGTGTACTTTGTTCTAAATTATTTCGAAAACATAAAATAGATTTTAAATGAGACACATGTGTATTGCAAATGAGAATGTGAAAAAATTGGGGAATACAATAAAAAATACATGATAATAGTTATAGAGGGTCAAAAAGTCTTTTCAAAAATTAAAAATACAAATTCTAATAGTTAAATATTGTCCTATAAGTATAAAAATACTAAGATCATTTAAGAAAATTGAGAGAGATTGATTAAATGATCAAAGAAGGTACTAAAACCCTCTCTCACAAGAGGGTACCCTAGAATTTCCCTATGTTTATATAGGATGGGATGGGTCCGGTTGATACTCCAGAGAACACTTTCAATATATTATTTTCTTGTAAGTGTTGATACACCATCATCCCCTAAAATGGTAAATTTCTTGAAAGAAGTTGCAAAAAATCTTCTTTTATCATTAAAATTAATTGAAAAGTTAAGAGCATATTTAGTTTGAGAAAAAAATTTCTAATTTTACTTTTAATTATAAAAATGTTATCTCGTTTTCATTTTATTTTTCATTTTTAAAGATTTATGTAGGAAATAGTGAAAATCTTTTTTTGTTGTTGTTATATATACAAATATTTTGAAACAAGATACAAAATAAAAATAAGGTGGTATTTTTTAATTAAAAGTAAAAATGAAAAATGTATTTTCAAACCAAATAGACCCTAATGTTTCAACTTAAATCATACTTAAAAGGGTTATATAATATAAAAAGAAACTTAAATGGTTTTGATAATATCAACCCATAGGACATAAAATAAGAGTATTGAAAATGAAAAGTTTTTAATAAAAAAGAAAGTATTTATTTTCTTTTATGTTTCTAATATAATAAATACTTAAATATATTTTTAGTCACTATAAAATATTCACGTTTTCATTTTAATCCCTGTAGAAATTTTCTTTAGCTTTTGGTCCTCGTGAAATCAAACTTCTATAAAATAGACCTTGCCATCAGTGTTGGTTAGCATATGAATGATGTGGTTGTTAATGACTTGCTGGTGTGGAACAAACAACACTTAGGTGGTACTACAATTGTCAATTACTAATTTTAAAAACCAACTTTATTACATATTAAAAAGAAATTTGAATTTCTTTTTATTTCTAGACAAAAAAAAAGGTCTTCAACACTAATGTAGGGTCGTGTCTCCTTCATTCAACAGTTTTGTGCCCTAAGTCTTCTCTGATGGAAACGAAGAGTGTTTAGGGGTTGTAAGGAAAGTGAAGTAGTGCATGAGAGTGACGGGTGATTGCATTGTAGTAGCTTCATCGCCTTCTTTCTAAGTTCTACAACTTCTACTTTCAAATCTTCCACTTCTTGACTTCCTTAACCTTCACCACTAACATCTTCATCCTCACACCATTGAAAATAGTTATAGTTTCTAAATGTCTGTAATGAGTTGCAAATTGAAACTAATGAGGTTGGGGGAAAATAAGGAAAATGGAGAGAGAGAGAGAGAGAAAGGGGGGGGGGGGGGCATATGTTCTTACCTTCCAATTCCTACACCTCCAAAATTGTTTCTTAGGATTTTCAGTTGTAATCTTAACAGAATCACTTCCTCCTTGTACACATTGTTCATTGTGAGAATTAAGAAGAGGATGACGACTTCATCCCTGATGTCTTCTCCCTCGCAAGCCTCACACTATCCATAGGAAACTCACATTCATGCGAGGACACTTACATTCTAGGAGGAGATACTTTCATTCTAGGAAGAGATGGAGCTTAAAGCTATAACAATGGCATATTAGGGTTCTAGTGCGGAGGAAATACCATGTCAGCCAATCACTAACAACCACATCATCTAGACATTAGCCAACACTAACTACAAGGACTATTTTATAAAAGTTTGATTTCGAGAGGGTCTAAAGCTAAAGATAAACTTTGTAGAGATTAAAATGTAAAGGCATGTATTTTACAAGAAACAAAAAACATATTTAAGCCTGAATACTTTACTTTTTCCTAAAAATTTCAATTTTCGAAACTCTTATCATCAACCCTTATCAAAATTGTTTTAAAAAAGGATTTAATTGATATACATTGTTAGTGCAAAAAAATTATACACAAACATCCAATGATATTTTGTCACATAATTTAATAAATATAACACATCACATATTATTGAATTCAATAAACGATGTGACTATATAAAACTTTTTTGCATCAAACTCTTTAAAAACAGAAATATTAAACAATACGAATTATTTCGAATGAAACAAGAATGAATACCACATGACATTCCATCATTAAAACCAATTCCTTTATGTATTATTACTAGTTTTCTCTCTTGCACAGTTATCAAAGCATGACTGGTTCTAATGAGTTTCGTACAAACTCATTCATACAGAATATTTTCTCTAAATTGGTTACTTATTTGTCATGTAATTTATGAAGTTCAAATAAAGAACCCATTGAGAACTTTCCAGTTTCTACAGATCCCACCCCCTCTCCCTAACCAATCACAAAGGTATATAAGCAAATCTTAACTGTCAAACATCTAGGAACATACTGGTAACCAAGCGATCAATCTCAAACTTCCATACCAAATATATCTAGAATTGAAAAACCAAAGAGCCTTTGCTTGGGTATGCAAATTAAGATACATGTTTTTGCCCCTAGCACTGGACATTATTAATTTATTATAATGGCAAATTAAGAATGCATTATCCTCATCTCATAAACTGGTACTCAATCACCCATTA
The DNA here is from genome assembly GCA_026901365.1 of Sesbania bispinosa. Taxonomy (NCBI): domain Eukaryota; kingdom Viridiplantae; phylum Streptophyta; class Magnoliopsida; order Fabales; family Fabaceae; genus Sesbania; species Sesbania bispinosa. The sequence goes on along the minus strand of QLOH01000509.1, from coordinate 8,329 downwards.
AACTGCGGTTGACCACTAGTATGGCCTGAATCTTGTTGGTGGTCGTCCATACCTTGGAACCAATCTGCACAGCAAAATGATTTAGTCATCAGATAACTAATCAGACCACAGAAAGAATGACTAATTAGAGCATGGATGCTTAAATGGTTTCAAATTGACAGAAATTTTTAAAGGTTGAGGCCTTTTTTATTTCTGTTTTTAAAAACTGTTTAGTTTTTTAAAACAGAAAAACTAGGAAAACATGTTTGGATAATTGCTTTCTCACGAACTATTCTGAAAGCCATCAGTTTTGACAACCAAAAAACAAAAACAGTCTAGAGATTTTTTCAGTTTTCAGTCTAAAGATATCTTTTGTAATAAATGAAACACAAACATAAAATAAATTTACAAAACAAGTTTTAAAAACTGAACAAAAAAAAAGTGTTTCAAATAGGCCCTCATCTATACTAACCAACCAAAAATGCTCTTGCAATTTTTCAAGAATCATGACCACTGTTGCAAAGAACAGCTAATTTTTCAAACTTTTTGGCCTTGGGTTGAGAATTTGAGATTTAAAAATAGAAGGTGAAGACGAGACCTATCATAAGAAGTATTATTGTCACAGAAGCAAATCCATCTTTTACTTTCCAATTGCACTTGGTTAGATGTAAAGCACCATTTCAAGCAAAAATATTTTTACCTTTCAAGGACAGCACACATAGCAGAGACAATTGAAAGCAATAAAAAGTTAAAAAACCATTTTTCACTCATCAAAATCCAGGGTACAATGTTATATATTCTTCAGTTCCTGATAATTGCTTACCCGAAACCAGGTGGAGGATGGAGTGAAGGCCTTCTATATCTTATACCAAAAGGTCTTCTTCCTTGATACTGGTTTATTCCAGGAAGGTTTGTACGCTTAGCAGAGACCTGAAGTGCAACCAGAATTTAAGTATAATTCAAATGGAAAAACTGACTAAGAGACTAATTGCATTTGCACATATTATCTGATAAAAACCTTTAGTCGTCGACCATGCAGTACTGATTCATTTAATAACAGTGCATTGTGAATAGAATCAGTCTCAAGAAACTCAACATAAGCACATCCTTTTGGTTGACCAAATTGGTTTGTCAGAATAGTTACTCTGTTAACAGTTCCACATGCTTTGAAATGTTGTTGGACTTCTAGAGCAGTGCATGCATAGTCAACCTGAATCATAATTTAGAACCAATGTTATATTCCAATAAATCACAACATTCAATTGAAGATTGATAAAATTATAATGGAATAACAACTACACAGAAGAGAAATTCAATATGCATTAGAAATGTGATTGTCTGATGCACTAAAGCCTGTCACAGACTCACAGTCATGTTATCAAATCAAATACATGCATGTGGTCCTGTGCAAGCAGCAAGAGGACCATGCAAAGCTTAAAAAGAAAATATGCACTAGCATGTAGTACAAGTCTGATACAATTAGGAGCTTAGCCGGGCAAGCAGAGTATTCATCTCTTTCTATTAACTAGTGGTTATAGAAGCTTCCAGCATTCATTTTAATGACTTTCCAGTAAGAGGCTAAAGTCTTATGGTCTACCAAAATCAATAGATTAAACTTATTTCAGCAGCCAAGAAGCTCATTTCTTTAGAATCAAGCATTCAAATAAATTCCAAAATCTGCAGCCAATGGAGCATCTCACTCAGCCAGTTATCTTTAATCCTTTCAAGGTGACAAAAAAAATAGAAAGAAAGAATTTGGCTCCTCTAAAAATTGAGGAGTTGCACTTTAGAAGATGAAGTTCAAGGATAACTTTTAATGGTTAAAATTGTGATACAATACATTTATATGTATAACAAACTATGGAGGTGTCTCAACAGTTGATTTTCCAATAAACGGTTATAATTTTGGATTTTATCCTCTAAAATGCACTCATTAGAGGAGCCAAATCCAAAAAAGAAGCATATGCAAGGAGAAAGTAACAGACTTTTAAGAAAATGCTTTTCTGGTTCAAGCAAGGCACGCCTTTAGCACATGCAAGAGGCATGTGGCCCACTGCTACAAGCAAGATTCAGTGACCTCTTTCTGGTGCCTCACCTTAACACCTTAGGCATGCCTTTTGGCTACACTTGCAAGGGAATCAGACTTATTGAAAATCCAAACTCTAATATTTGGATAGCAAAAAAGGTTAACAGAATGTAGACTACAAAGCAAAATGGTAAAATCTGCAGCTTCTCAATTACCTAAGAGTCATCCTATAATTTTTCTCCTTATCTAATCTAATTGGTTGCAATCTCTCAAGTGTGATATCTATCAGCCTTTTTTATCTTATCAGCAACTCTCAGTTTTTCAACCCTTCCTTGTTCTTGCCTAGGAGTAGAGGATCAGCACCCAGTAAAAATGATGAGGAGATCATCAAAGAATAATCACTTGTGGAACAAATTCCGCTAATGGGCTCAGAGCATAATAGAATGGGACACATGGAAATGGAGAGAGAGGATTGGGTAGGAGAAGGGATATAAGGAGAGTGAGGATTTGGGAGGGAGGTTACAGGTCTCTCAAATGACCTGTGGTATCTTTTTTGTGTTTCTGTTTTGAGGAATTACAGAGGTTTACCTCCATTATAACGAACTAGTCTCCATTGTTCCATTAATAAATATCAGGTTCTGTCAATTTGGTACCAAAGCTCTAGATGTGGGAACTTAGTCTAATGCTGAATTTGAAGATGATTCCAACATTTATTGGAGGAGGTTGTGGGAATCAGTGTGATAATTTAGGAATATTTGTATTAATTACTGCAATGATATGTAATAAGTGCAAATCTATATAGGCTGTAGATTAGGAAAATTCCCTAAATCAAGGGATTACAGGTTAGAATAGAGAGATGTTTTGTTTCCTAAATTAGCCTAAAACTTATATATATATATATATATATATATATATATATAATTTGTATGACTATGCAGTGAATAATGCAATGAAACAATTCATTAAACCCTTAATTTTCCAGATGGTTTCAGAGCTCCCAATCTGCGAGGCTCTGTCTGCACACCACAAACCCTAAACGGCAGCCTTCAATGCTGCTGTGGCAACCTACCCTTTCTGTGCCTTCATCGCACAACCTTTTCAAGTCAACATCTGCTGCTATATGCAGCTTGACCTGCCACTCGTAACCATCTTGCTCCCTGTGCCCTTGTTGTCGGCCATTTCCAGTTCTGTTGGTGGCCTGAGTCATTAGCCATCATTTAGGCCTTGAGGAGTTTTAAAACCTTGGTTATCCTATTCATTGTGTAGTACGGTTCTAGTGTCCCTATAATGTCAAGGAAAGAGGAGGTCGTGAATCCAGTCACAGAAACAGGGGATGCCCAATCCCAGCAACCTGGAGAACTATAGAATATTCATTCTGCATATAGGCTGAATGGGAAAAAAAATTATCTAAAGTGGTCCCATCTCTTTCGTACAGTGTTGAAAGGAAAGGGTAAGTTGAATCACCTCATTGTGGTTGGACCCAAGAAGGATGGTGCTAAGTTCACTACACCGGATGAGGAAGACTCTGATCATGGCATGGCTGTGGAATTCAATTATTCCAGAAATCAGTAACACTTGTGTGTTTCTCAACAAAGAAAAGGAGATTTTGGATGCTGTGGAGCAAACCTATTCAAAAGGCAAAGGTGCTACTCAAGTATATGAAGTAAAGTGAAAAATTTAGCAGCAAAACAAGGGAAAAGGTCTGTCAATGAATATGCTAATCAGTTCAAATAGATGGAACTAGATCATCATAGAGTAATAAAGACTAAACGTTCTGCTGATGCGGCAATCCTCAAGGAGTTTAATGACTATTGAGCAAGATAGGGTTTATGACTTCCTCGTTGGTTTGAACCCTGAATTTGATTAGGTCAGGATTCAAATCTTAGGGAAAGAAAAGGTTTCATGCTTCAATGAAGTGGTGACTATTGTATGAAGTGAAGAGAGTAGAAGGAGCCTAATGTTAGTTGAACATATTAAAGTTGGTCCAGCTAATATGGAGAAGAAAAACGATAGACTATGGTGTAACTACTGCAACAAGCCAAACCACACCTATGAGAAGTGCTAGAAATTACTTCAAAATCCTTCCAATCGAGAATGGGGGCACAAGGGGGGGCTCTTCACAGAAAAGTGGACATGCTCATGTTGCTACTGGTGGAACAAGTGAGAACAAATCTGAACCTGTTAATATCAACCGGGAAGAGTGTAAGAAAAGTAGAATGAAAGAAACTGAAAGAAAGACTGAGAGAATTTTGATCTAAAAACTGTTTTGAATTGTATTTCTAATCTGTTAGTGGAGATCTGATTACACATGTTTATATAAAGCACAGAGGCTTCTAAGAGAAGTTACATCAGCTTGTAACTGACTCAGTTACAAGCTGTTACACTTAACAGCTTAACAGCTGTTCTAACAGAAAACTAACACTAACAGCTAATAGGCACATGCGCTTATCATACTCTAACATGCTCCCCTCAAACTCAGGGAGGATTGAGAAATGAGAGTTTATCAAACACCCTGAGTTTGTCCCTGAGTGTTGCAAATCTGGCTGCAGGTAAAGCCTTGGTCAAAATGTTTGCACACTGATCCTCAGAAGGAATATGATGAATTGCTAGGCTTTTGTCAATCACCTTTTCTCTAACAAAGAAAATATCTAGTTCCATATGCTTAGTTCTGGAGTGTAAAACAGGATTATGTGATAGCATAACAGTGCTAAGATTGTCACAAAACACCTGAGGGGTAGTAAAGGGAACCTTTAACTCAGTTAGGAGTGATTGAATCCATAAAATCTCTGCTGTTGTGTTAGCTAAACTTCTGTACTCTGCCTCAGTACTGGAACGAGCCACTAGATTTTGTTTCTTAGACCACCAGGACACTAAATTGGGACCAAGGAATATGCAAGATTAGAAGTAGATTTGCGATCATCTGGATCTGAAGCCCAGTCTGCATCACAGTAGGCAGTGAATGCAAGAGGTTTATTAAGTGAAGCCTTCTGAATGAGTAAACCATAGGTGAGTGTGCCTTTAAGGTATCTCAATATTCTTTTGACTGCTGCCCAGTGTTCTTCAAGAGGCTGAGAGAGAAATTGACAGGCTTTGTTTACTGCAAAGCAAATTTCAGGCCTAGTTATCGTAGCATACTGCAGTGCCCCCACGATAGATCTGTAGTTGGAAGGATCTTGAAGGTAATCTGTACCAATTTTTGTCAACTTAGTACTGCTGGACATAGGAGTAGAGAGACCCTTGGCTTCAAACATACCAACTTTCACCAGTAAATCAGTTGTGTATTTGGTTTGAGACAAAAGGAGAGAACCATCAGCTAAGTTAGTCACCTGTATACCCAAAAAATAATCCAAGGAACCAAGCTGTTTGAGAGCAAATTCAGAATTCAACTTAGAAATTAGTTGTTGAATTAATAAAATGGAGTCTCCAGTGATGATTATATCATCTACATAAACCAGAATATAGATGCAGTGAGTTCCTTGATGAAAAATAAAGAGAGAGGGATCACACTTGCTTGGTTTGAAGCCAAAGGATAGGAGAGCTGAATTAAGTCTCTCAAACTAGGCCCGTGGGGCCTGTTTTAAACCATACAGGGCCTTATGCAATCTGCACACTAGAGTCTTGTCACTGTGTTCAAAACCAGGAGGTTGCACCATGTATACCTCCTCCTCCAATAGGCCATTAAGGAAGGCATTATTTACATCAATTTGCTAAATAGGCCAGCCCTTAGAAACAACAATAGTAAGGACAGTTCTAACAGTAACAGGTTTAACAACAGGAGAAAAGGTTTCAGAATAGTCAAAACCAGCCTTTTGATGGAATCCCTTTGCCACAAGCCTTGCCTTGTATTTATTGAGAGAACCATCAGAATTTTCTTTGACTCTAAACACCCATTTACAGCCAATTGCTTGTCTATGAGCAGGAAGTGTAACCAGTGACCAAGTTTTGTTTCGCAACAAAGCATCATACTCCTCTTTCATTGCTTGAAACCAATGTGGGTTGGCCAAGGCTTGTTTAACAGTAGAAGGTGCAAGATGGGTAAGGAGGACTCTAGGTTCTAATCTTGGTTTAGTGATCCCATTTTTGCTGCGAGTTTGCATAGGATGGACATTTAGAGGATGGACAAAGGGAAGTGTTTGAGAGGTTGAGGGAGTAGAAAGAGAAACAGGTAAAGAATTATTTGAGGGAATGGAAGAATGTTCAATAGGAGAGATTGTTATAGGAGAAATGGAATTAGAGAGCACGGGTTTAGAAAAAAAAAATGGGTGGAGCAGCTGGGATGGGTGAAGGTGCAGGAGATGGAGTTGCTGTTTTGGAAGGAAAAAGAGAGGAATAGGGAAATCGGGATTCATGAAAGATGACATCTTTAGATATGAAGATTCTGCCATCTGCATCCAAGCATTTGTAACCTTTATGAGCAGTAGAGTAGCCCAAGAAAATGCACTCCTTTGATCGATAGGCAAGTTTAGTGGTGTTGTAGGGGCGAAGAAAGGGGAAGCAAGCACAGCCAAAGACCTTCAGAAATTTGTAATCTGGAAGTTGTTTGAATAATCTGAAATAAGGGGACTGAAATTCCAGAATAGGTGTAGGTAGTCTGTTAATGAGATAGGCTGCAGTAAGAAATGCATGATCCCAATATAGGTAAGGTAATTCAGCCTGAGCAAGTAAGGTAAGCCCTGTTTCTACAATGTGTCTGTGCTTGCGCTCAACAATGCCATTTTGATGATGAGTGTGAGGACAAGTGAGTCTATGAACAATTCCCATATGTGCAAAATAGGTAGACAATTGCCTAAATTCACCCCCCCCCCCCCAGTCTGTTTGGACAGATTTTAGTCTAGAATTAAATTGTAATTCCACCATCGCCTTGAATTGAAGAAAGGTTTTGAGTGTGTCAGATTTGGCTTTAAGGGGATAGACCCAAGTATAGCGTGAGAATGCATCCACACAGGTGAGAAAATATTTGAAACCACAAGATGATTCAATAGGGGCTGGACCCCATAGGTCACTAAAAATGAGTTCCAAAGGTGCTGTGTAAATGGTAGTGGAATTAGAAGAAGGCAATCTATGAGACTTACCCAAACAGCAAGCAGTACATGAAAAATCAGTAGAACTTTTATTTGGTATGGAAATATTACAAAGTTGTAATGCTACACGTAAAGCCTCATGATGAGGATGACCAAGTCTATAGTGCCACATAGTGTAGGCTGTAGGTGTTATTGCTTGGGATGCAGTAGCAGAATCTAAAATGTTCACATTTGATGAGTTACAAGGGGAATGGGTAGTAGAGAGTACAATGGGGAAGGGTGTAATACATGAAGTTGAAAAATTGTCAAAAGTGTAGAGTCCATCCTTGTCCAATGAGCCACGAAGAAGAACTTCAGAAGTGGCCTGTGATTTGACAACACAAAAAGTTGGGTGAAATTCAAAGTATACAGAATTGTCTATGGCAAATTTACTGATACTGACAAGATTCTTGGTAATAGATGGGACTAAGAGAAGATTTTTGAGATGGAGAGAAGTGTTTGGGTGATAAGGAGAGGAAATAGTTTTAGAACCAATAGAAACAATAGACAAACCTTGGCCATTACCCACTAGAACTTCCTCAGAACCAGCAAGTTGAATTGAATCTGAAAGATTGGCTGCTTCATTAGTCACATGATGAGTGGCACCAGAGTCAGGGTACCACGATTGTGAGTGAGAATTGTCAGGTGCAGTGAGGTAAGCTTGAGGTTGAGGCTGATTGGGTGGACGGCTATGATGAGTCATTGACTGTGGCTGCTGAGAATTATTACCAGAATAAGCATGCTGCATAGGTGCAGGTCTAGGTGGCGGTGGATACCAAGTGTTGAAACCAGAGGGAGGATAGTATTGAGGATAAGAGTAAGAAAACTCAGAAAACCGATGATAACACATACTGGCCTCATGCCCAAACTTGTAGCAGATTTGGCATTGTATATTGGACCTTCCACCAAAACGTCCTCCGCGCCCTCTTGCACAGCCAAAATGTCCTCCACGGCCACGAAAATTGCCACTGTATTGATTTCCACGACCAAAACCACCAGAATCTTGATTAGAATTAAAATTCTGAGTATCTTGAGATGAAAGAGATATCTGATTGGCAACAGCAGTAGGTGCAGTAACTTGCGCAACATTTACAGAGAGAGAGCTTTCAATCATAGTGAGAGAGCCTTTGAAATAACTTTGAGTTCGGAACGAAGCTGGCTGGATTTTGCCTTGCTCTGCGCATGGAAAAAATTGTGTAGTTCCTCCCAGATTTGCCAAGAATGCAGACAAGTCATAACATTTGGAAGAATATCTGTTGAGAGA